>VWZV01014406.1:707206-832607 GCA_013397155.1 Irena cyanogastra | reverse complement strand
TTGCTATACAATATATATATAATATATACTTATTACTATATAATATATTTACTAATACTATATAATAAATATTTTTTCTATATTATTTATTTAATTATATCTATATAATCCTCAGCTAAGTGAGTGTCAAGGTAAATACCTCAGACCTTGCCTTTCTGCTTTCTCTTGTCCTCCTCCTTCCTTTGGTCCACTGAGGTTTCTGTGGAAAAAAGAATGAGAAAATGCTTGCCAGTCATTGCTTAGGGTGAGCTGGTTATGGCTACTATGCCAACAAAAGCCAGAGACATTCTGCTGAGAGTTTTGGGTGATGATGGCAGGAATCACTTTGTGGTTGAAATTGTAAGATTCAGAGTGTGGAAGCTTAGGGATTTTTTTGGATTTGTAACAAATTCAGGCAGCCAAGGATAAATCTATCTGCCTGCTGTTATCGCAGAATCCCCAAATATCAGATCCTGCAAGACTTACTCAGATAAGTTTGTAAGAATTGTGATGTTGCCATAAGGGTGCAATTGTAGAATAAGTATTTAACTCTGCTGAAACTTTGTGTTGGTATCTACTTTTTCATAATATTGTCCTTGAATAATTTTGGGGGATGGTGGCCTAATTTTTGTCACACACCACTATACAATCCATTCAGCTGCCATCTTGTCATCTTGAGTTAGCTACAAAATACAAGGTTGTTTGCATCCGTGGTATGTTTCCTGGGTAATCATGTCAGGTTTCTTCCAATCTCTCTGGAGCATATTGATGTTCTTACTGGACGTTCAGAGGACTGGCCAGACAGTAAACAAGATAATTTTCTTGCTGAATACACTGTGTCTACGTTCTGAGGTATTGCCAACTCATGGGAGAAAATGAATTGTTGTAGCTTGCTCCTATTTGTGCTGAGCGACTTGTGCACAGCTGATAACCAAAATTATTTTGACCTCAGAGTTCCTTATTCCTGGGTTTCTAAAAACCAGTTTAATTCTGACTTTATTTCCCTTTTACATTTGAGACTAACAATATTTCAGCGTAGAGCGCAACACCTCCCTTGCTCTTTTTGTTTAACTGCTCTGAGTCAGCTTCACACCTTAATGCAAACACCTTTTTCTAATGTAATCAAAACAAGGATCTTTCCCACTCACTGTTTTATGGCTTTGAGCATTCACAAGGGGCTGTAAAAAGCATGTGATCCTGTTTCTTTATGCCAAGTTCAAATTGTCCCATACATATCCTACAAGCCCCCAGCCTTGTAGTGCGTGTACACAACGTATGGAGCCTTTTACAAGCTTTTTCCTACTATTGTATCAGTAGAAACGTGTTAACTAACCTGCCAGTATTTTACTGGCAGTAGATAACCTTTCCAGGGTGGTTTTTTTTGGGTGGGGGGGGATTTGGTTGGTTTGTTTTAGGTTGGGTTTGTTCTTTTGGGGTTTTTTTTTTTTGGTGTTTGTTTGTTTGGTTTTTTGAGCCTGTAAGAAACTGAAGAATGAAAACCGTATGTATGTCTTGTCAAGATGAAACATTCTGTGTCTGACATGGTTAATAAATGAGCCCAGGATAAGCCTGTATTGAAAGGTTTGTTTCTTTGAATGGAGTAAAAAAAACTTGACTGAAGAGCCACAGTAATGTCAGCAGAGGCTGTAGCATTTTACTGTGAAATGTACCATAATGGTGTTTCAAAAACAGCTTTTAGATGCACAAACATTAGAGCTTTTTAGTATTTTATTTAATGTAATTTATTTGTAACTTTTGAAGCTTTTGTCTTTTCTCCTTTGAGATCAGACTTATAGATTGTACAGAGCTGGAGAGAACTGAAAGCTGCTCAGTTTTCCTGTCACCTTTATTCTTTCTATTTTCAGTTTAGAAAATATGAATGCTACTTACTCTTAAGCAGATATAATTATTTCATTACTTTTCTCTCCCCATCATTATTTTCTGCATCTATTTTAAAACGTTGAGTAACATGAGAGAAAAGAAAGGTGCATGTGTTTGCACGAGCACTTTATATATGTGCTGTAAGCTTTCAGCAGGACCAAATTCTCATTTCCAAAGCAGCAGACAGGCTCTGGGTGTGGATGCCCCTTAGTGTTCCCATCCTTGCCCTTGCTCCGTAGGAGACCCTGGGATCCAGGGGCTGGGAAAATTGCTCCTGCTGACGGTCAGGAGGTGCAGGAGGGGATGGGCCATGTCCATGTGGGCTGGGGAAGAAGGAATGGCTCCTGCTCTGCACCACCCTGAATGTGTGCCAGGGGCGAGTGGTGCCAGCTGGATCAATACCTGGGGTTTGCCAAAGTTAACAGGCCCTAAGCTGGGTAAACCACTGGATTTTTAAAACTTGTTCTTACAAAAAAATGGGGAAAAAAGTTATTATTGTGAAATAGTGAGCTAATTCAAAATGTTCTCTGTGAAGAGAGTGTTAAAAGGTTTATGTGTAAAATTTCAGTCCTGGTTTACATATGACTTCTCTCCTTCTATTAAATATTTCCCTTTAATGCTCTTATCTCTGTGTGCCTTCTGGGCTGATGTGGAGCATACAGCAAAGGGGACATACTTATTTGGAAGAAACACTTCATTCTGGAAGAGATTTTCAAGTGCTTAACTTAAAAACTGAGAAAGAAGAATTGACTGGGCTGATAAGAGATTTGCAAAGTTATGATTTGATAGGCCTATTTTTGCTAGCTGACTTAGCAATACTTTTCATTAAGTAAGGGGAAGAATTCCTGCAGTTCTCTAAGCTTTTGCCATCTTTATTAGTGCTTCTAAGCAGTTTACTGGAATCATCATAGCATTATCTTGCAGCTGCTTATTGGTTTGGTGTTGGAATCGGATCACAGCCTGTTACCCAGCTTTTCCAAGCCAGGAAGTGTGGAACTTCAGCCAGCTGTTAGATGTCTAGATCGAAGGCTTAGTTGCTGGCACTCTACAAAGATTAAAATAAATAGCAAAGTATAATTCAGTGTTTCATAGGTTAGGATATGTCTGAAAAAGGCTGCTGCATGTAATCATAGATTCCCCACACTCCTATTTAATCACACAGCTAAGGCAATGTTCTTTTGACACAGAAGCCTGTGAGCAGACAGTGTTGTGGCAGGAGCACACACCTCTTTCTTCCCAGGATCAGTCAGGAGAGGACAACACAGCTGTGAACTGCAGTGTCATGAGGCTGTGCAAATGGCAGACCTGTTCCTGACAGGTATCAGTAGAGATAAGGAGGGGGGAAAGCAGAAACTATCAGGAGGCAGGTGAGACCTCACCCAGAATCTTACAGACAGTTGTGGTGTCCTTTACGAAAGATCAGTGCAAAGGAAAAAAAGGGCTGTTGGGTTGACCACGAGAGAGAAAAATCTGTTTTCTTGGCACTCCTAATGAGGAAAAAAAAAAAAAAGACAGTGTGGGCATATGAGTGTTCTCTGTAAAGACATAAAAATACGGCAGGGTGCTTCTAATCACCACAGCAGGGACTGAACAGGACTCTCTTTCAAAGAGGGAGTCCTCCACACACCACCTAAGAGAGACTTGGATCATTTATGACTTGTATCACACAATTAAATTCCCAGATACAAGTACTGTGTGTGTGCACACATGCCAGGGACAACCCAGCGCAGCGTGTATTTTTTCTGTACAATACATAGATACTTAAATATTATAAAAATCTAAGTATCTTAAATTGTATTAGTTATTTAAGGAGTTGATGTCATTACAGAAATCAAAGTAAGGAGAAAACTATGACATGAAAATGACTTAATGTGCATATTCAGATGTTTATATCTCAAGATAAATAAATAAATAATATAAATTATAACTGCTTTGTAACAAACGATGCATGTCACATTTCAGTGCAGATATAATTTTAAAAACCCTTATATAAAGAGTTGCAGAAATGCAAATCTAAAAATGTATGTAAATGCTGTATGTTGCTTGGTTTAGGCTTTCTGAAATATTCCAGATTAATATGCTTGTCTGTCTTAATTTAGAATTCAGGTGTAGAGGTTTGGGCTTCATTTAATTCTATTCTGTGATTATGGCAGTAAACAGACTGGAAAGGGATTTGGGGTAGGTGGGTGATCTTTCAAAAAGCGTTCCTGTTCTGGTACAGGATGCATTTTGGGATTGCTGCTTGATTTTGGTTTGTTTACTTCTTTCCCTCATAGGACACCGAAGAATGATTAAAAATTCCATGCGCTTTTCTAAAATCCTTACTGTTTCTTTTACTTCCCGTTGTATTTGGTTTTGTGCAAAGTCTTGCTCTGTTTGTGGAGCACAGAGAGATGTAGATGGTATTTAACAGCATGTGAGAAAGAGGGTTTATTGTTTTAATCAATGTCAGACTTTGCTGTTACAGTGTTCTGATTGATGTAACAATTTCACCGTTTCCAAGACTATGAAATCTGAAAACCACTTGGCTTGCATTCTCTGTTCTTGGTGGAGAGATGCCCCTGAGTTCTTCTCCAGCCTCATCTGCTCTGACTCTCACAGCCTGTTCGTGGGCTTTTGGGGGGCTGTTGCCAGCACGTCTGCTGGCTGCTCTGCTCCTCCTCCTCGGTGTTCTGGGCAAAGAACGTGCTACTGTGAAGTCCAAATAAACCTAATTCTAAGAGTTTTCTTTCACAAGACTTTCTCCTAATTTCCAAGGTCATTTTCTGTGCCATTTCTGGTCTGAATTCTTCTTGAACACAGGTGGCAAGAATGAGATGAGATGTTTCAGGTGAAGTCTTCCCAGGGCATTGCACATTGCACAAGGGTTTTAATATGCCTTTAATTTAAAAAATTTTGCATGTGAGTAAGGATTAAGTCTCTCAGGCAACCAGTGCTTGCCTTCTTTTATTGGTAGGTAGTTCATGTTTAGGGCCATCATGGTGAGGCTGTGACTGCTCAGATGTTTTCTGTGTTACCTTTCTATCTGAAAAATCTTACTTCAAAAGCACTTTATTGTCATAGTGGATCTGCTTTTTTATTTTGAAATGACAATCATAAATTCCTTATAGATTATCTGCACAGTTGCTAATTTTATTGTAGCAATCCTAATCGTATTGTCTAAGAATCCTGACTCTACAGAACTTTTATCAGTGTGAGTACAGTTAAAGTGAAGGAGAGAGGATGATTTTGGTGGGGAAGGGTTTAACGAGGCTTCTGAACTGTGCAATAGTTGTGTGTGTGTATATATATATATATTTATTTTAATCAGTATCTTTTACACTGAAGCACTAGAGAGCTTCTATAGCACTCCTGAGTATCCAGTTTCCAGTGGTGTCAGTGTTCTGGCATCTCACCTTGTGCCCGCACTGGAATGTGATAATGATCACCTGTGAAACAGTTGGGCATTGTAAGGCAAGCTGATTTTCTCCTCTCTGCTCTGCATTAAGGGCTGTTTCCTTTTTTAAAGAACTTTTTTGAGTTTTTTTTTTTTTCTTAACGACCAAATGCAGGTAAATAATCTGGGATCAGAATTCTACAGCAGTGGATTCAGTACAGGGCATGTGAAAAGACCAGCACTT
This sequence comes from Irena cyanogastra, assembly GCA_013397155.1. Lineage (NCBI taxonomy): Eukaryota > Metazoa > Chordata > Aves > Passeriformes > Irenidae > Irena > Irena cyanogastra. Next base: position 827,127 of record VWZV01014406.1, on the reverse strand, counting down.
TCAAAGGCTTACCTGACTCTGGCTTGGTTTTGACAGAGGCTTCCCAGACCATGCAGGTGCTACTTTGTTCTCTTGTGATACATGCCTTAGTATTCAGAAGGTAGAAATATTTGTTGTTTGATTTTGGTTTAAGACATTGCAGTGGAACATTTACATTAGGAGAGGGTCCACAATACAGGATACTGGGATTCGTGAGGATGGGATGTTCGTGGGGAACAAGTAGTCTGTTCTGGCCTTCTGTAGAAACATTTTCATTATAAATACGGATTTAGGAGGCACATTTGTGCCCTTTTGAAAACTTTATTTAAATTTTGAGTAGATTGCCTAGATTGATTTACTGAGATCACAACCAGGTTGTGTGAGGTGTTGCTGGAGCTTAGTGGCAGCTCTTGTTCTGGAGGTGTATAGTATAAACATGTCTAAGAATTATTATCTAAATAAGACAAGAAGTGGGGGGGGTGACAGGCATAGAGAGAAGTAATGAGATGTACTCAGTGCTGAAAAAGTCCTTTTCAAGGAATAAAAGGAAACACACCTTCCACTCTGGATACCTTAATCTCTTGTAAATATGATTCTTTTCATGTCTCATTTTCAACACCCTGTGTTTAAAATACTGCTTGGTTGGCTTTTTCCTTTGTTGAGAGAGAATGGATGTGTTTAATTAGGTTCCTTGCCCTCACATCCACATCCAGTTCTATCTCTGTCCCCATATAACCTGTCCTTAACTGATCAACAGCCCCAGCACAGAACGGCCCTTGCTGCCAGGGGAGAAAGCCATCAGGTTTCTCACTTTCTTTAATGCATTTATATTGCGTGGTATTTGATTTTTCCATTCTGGAGTCAGCAATTGCTGTGCCAGATCCCCCTGCTGCTCAGCAAGGCTGAAGGAGGTGTGTGAGCTCTTGGAGGAATGCTGTGGTGGGTGCTGGTGGGACAAACTGAAATCCTTGTTTTGGGAGAAGCGAGCGCAAAGGTGCTGCTGGTGGTTGGGTTGTTTTGGGACTTACCCGTTCTGCTGAGCCCAGGTGGTCTCCCTGTGAGCTGTGCTGCCTTGCACTGGAGATCACATCCCCTCTTGGTGTCCTGGGGTGTAGGGTGACTCCAGGAAGCAGGCAAGAAATTTCATGGTCTCGAGTGGGTGCTTGGGAGGCCTTCCCGTAAGATTATACACTTTGTACACAAATAGAAGTACACAGAAATGTGCTTAGGGTCTCTTTGAGCTAAAGAGAAAATACTTAATAATAATGCTTAATAATTTAGTTTGTACTCAGAGGTAAAACAGTACCTCTAATCCAAACTATTGCATGAAAGCAATAGCTTACTTTTTGTGATGTACTTAATGTTAGGCTGACTATTCATCCACAAGCAAATATTTTTGTTTGATAAAATAAAGATCCTTTAATGTCATTTTGAAGGCAGAGTGATTGGCTATGTGTGTTTAACAGTAATGTGAATGGGGCCATGTGTTGGGTTCAATTTGGTGTCAGCTGTTCATTGCTGATCTTTGACTGGTTAATTTAATGTTCTCTGACATTTGCTCAACAAGCTTTTTTGTTGTTTTGCTTTTTTTCTTTTTTGCTGACAAGTGATTGTCAGTGATTTGACTGATGAGAGAATAAGGGAGTCTCGAGATGGTGTAAAGCAGCAAAGAGATACATTTGGGAGCCGTGGATCATTTGCTGAATAGAGGAAAGGAGAGGGAAATTTTTAACCTTGTGTAGAAGTTATGGTTTATTACTTTGTTAGACATCTGCTTTCCTGATGTTAATTGTGTTTAATCCTTCTTGGGGGTGGAGGCTGGTCTCAGGGCTGCTCAGTACTTCTGTGAGGTCTGCCACTCTTAGCTGCCCTCATGGAAATATCAGGCTGCTAATCTGATCTTGGGGTTATTTGCTTTTTGAGACAAACATCTGCAGAGAGTTGGGAGGACAAAATGTTGTCAGTGCAAAGCAGGTGTCCACGAAGGATGTGCAAAGCCCTCCCCTAACCCTTATCCCTTACCCAAGCATTGTCATATCCTAGTTTATATAAAGAGTAAACATAAAGGGTCACACTAGATGGACACAAGTGTTTAAAACACTACAAAAACTCATTTAGACCATCAGAATACTTTAATGTGCTATTTACTACTAGTTATACTCAAAAAAGGAAAAATTGATAGTGTAGAAATACAAGAATAGATGTGCTAAATGCAGTTATGTTGTCTGTAAATGCTTAATTCAGAATGTGTTGCTGAGAGCTTACTTTCTGCACTATTGATTTGCAAAACACTGGACAAATGTCAGCTTACAAAACTGCACAGACTTTGTCCCTCAGTCCATGGAGAAGCCTGATTTAGTAGCAAACAGCAGCAGTATTCCATGCTGTTCCATGCACACTGACTCTTGGGGCTTTTTTCACTTGTTTGATTTTGTGCAAGCTCAATATCTCAGCATGTAAGATTTCTCATTTTTCAAGTAATCCTGATTTTTACCAGTTATTGCTTAAGCTAGTTCATACTCAATAATTATTTCTTTGGCCAACTGTTTTGTTGCTGTAGTAGTAGTAAATTTTTCCCTTATGCACTAATAAAATGAGGTTTGAGGACCTCATGCCAAAACATCCATCCTTCAAATCCTCTAGGAGCTTCTGAATGATAATAAAGAGATCTGTATCTTTTGAAGGCACTACTGTTCCAGCTTACTTGTATTCTTTACGGTGTGTGCTGGGAAATGTTAGTTCCTGGTGTTTCTGTATGCTCTTCAGAAATACCTCTGCGTGCGACTCTGAATGAATCTGTGCACTTCTCATGTTTTAAAAAACTAAATTGTGCTCTGATTTGCTTGGTTTCTTCTTTGGGATCTCTTCAGATAGCGTTGTGGCGACAGTGGATGAGCTGATGGGAATTTCCCTGAGGATCCATTTTTCCCAATGCCTACTGTAGATATATATTTGCCCTGTGGAGCAGAGCAGCTGCTGCCTTTGTCAGCTCCAATATAGCTCAGCAAGACGTTTTCTCTTTATTGGCCTTTGTGTCAGGGTCACTCTGATGGGGACAAGCCTGCACTCCCTTGATCCGTGCCTGGGAGCGTCACTCACCTCCTTAAAATGATGTCCACGTTTGAGAGTGATGGAGCTGGCCCAGAACCACTAATTGTCACCTGCCTGGATGTGTCCTCCCGATGTTCCCAGGATGTCACAGCCCTTGTTCTTGGAAGGATTTGTCATTTTGCTGAGGCTCCGTGTGTGTTCCAGTTCCAGGTGCAGCCAGGAGTGAAAGGCTGATGCCTGGCAGTCTTGCTCCTGATGGCTCAGGAGAAAACCTGTAGGAGGTCTCTGGGAAGGTCGTTGGTAGAGATAAAAATGAGTTTGTAACCTCATAATCATTGTGGGATTGCATAAACAACATTTTCAATGAAAGTGTTGCCAAAGGTATAAAACAAACACTGCAGAAATGACAGTTCTAGGAAATACAGCAATAGAATTGTTTTGTTCAAAAAACAACAAAACCAGACAATAAGTCACTCACAAGACCAGAAAAACCTCAAGCAACCAACCAACCCCAAATTCAAGTGGTTAGCTGCTGCTTCTTTCAGGTTGTTTTAATAGTAGTTTTAATTTTCATTCAAAACTCAACCATTTGCCCACAGCTTAATTAATTTGTTACATTTTCAACTTTTAGATGATGCTCTTAGCCTGCCTTTTGGAAAAAGTAGCCTGTAACCTAAAATTTCAATGTAGTGCTGCAGCAGCTGCGGCAGCTTTCTTTTTTTCCTTTTTAAATTTTTTTTTTTGGCCTATTTCTGAAGTTTTAAGATTACGGAGGTTGAACTGTAGTTAACAAAGAGCTGGGCAAGTAATACTATAAATAATAGTTGTTCAGGATAACAGACAGCCAGTCCTGATAGCTCTTTTTTCCTTTTTTCCCCCTCCTAGTATTAGTATCTCTGCAGTTAATTTCTGATCGACATTTTATATGGGTGCATAATTCACTTTTTTTCTTCTTTTTCAAACTGACAACATGCTCTTTGTTCTGCATTCCTCCAACCCTTGCTCCAGGCAGAAAAGAATAGCTGATGTTGCCTTGTGTGTAGGATCTGTCCTCGAATTATTGCCAGTAAATTGCTCTGATTTTATCTGCAGCTAAGCCACTACCCTTATCCAATGTTACTTTAAACCATGCTTACTTTCATACATAGGTGGGCTTTCATCTGCATCCTGTGGGAACATTTGACCACCTCTATACCATAGATCAAAATGAATGTTCTCATCTGAAGGAATTCTAAGCGTTTACCAAGGTTTTTAAAAAAAAAAAAAAAAAGCCAAATGTTTGATTTCTATGGATCCCAGTAAAATGTCCACAAGGATTAGTTGCAGGAGTTTATTACCTGTAAATTCCATATAATTTTTCTTCTCACTAAACCTTTTACTCAGCTAATTTTAGCAGCATAAGTTTGCTGGAGTAACACTTTCCTAGGTGTAGGTATTCAGGCAAAAGCAGGATTAAATAGGAAAAAAAATGCAGGATATCAAACAGAGAAAGGGACTGTGTAGAAGTGTATGTAAAATTACATTTGAATTTGAGTGATGGAGGCCCCAGTGAGGATAGGCTGCTGTCATTGCCTTGTGCTTTCTGAATTTTCCAGAGCTTGCAGGTCTTTTGATCAGCCTCCTTGCTGCCATATAATTCTTGAAGGACTATTAATAATAATAGAAGTATTTCAACCATCTGCATTTTAAAAAGGGAAGTATGAAGAAAAATCATAAGGAACTGATAATAGTCTTAGCCTGGTGTAGGTCATGCTGTTTAATGGAAATTCCTATTAAATATCTTTATGTTAAAACTCTTTCTGCTGGAAACAGAGGAAGCCTACAGTTGATCTGCCTTGTGACAGTTCTCTTGAAGGACTGTCCTCTATATACATACACTTCTGAAGAAAGCTTCAGAAGCAGTGCAAGAATTATTCCTTTTGGTTGAGTGATTTTTTCAGGAAGGTACAGGAGGCCTTTAAGTGGGTGATGGCTATGTGAGGGGGCTCCCAGACAGAGATGCCCAAACCTCCTGGACCTGTGGGAATCCTGCCTGTACTGTCACTTCTACTTCTTGATCAACCATAAAATATACTTATAAATTATTAGAACTTACAGCAGACCAGGATTACTTTACTGGGTTGGTTTTTCTGTTTTGGGTTGGGTTTTTTTTTTTAATGTAGAAAAAGGTGTTAAAAGTTCAGTATCAGAATTTTTAACAAAACCCTGCAGCATTGATTTTAATTGCCAGATCAATGGCAGCGCAGGCTGGTGTCACTTTAGTGAACCTCTCTAATTAGGAGCATAGGATTTGGCATCACAGAATCAGGGCAGTGGTTTGCTGAGTCTGTGAGCACCCTGCCTGCAGCAGTGCCCACACCAGCTGGCTCTGATGGAAGGAGCATTCCCCCTCCCTGCTTCCCCAACAAGGCATAAGGTCAGTGGGAAATGAAAAAGGAGAATTTTCCTCTTGTGTCATGCAGGGAATCATTCTTCATCCCAAAGGCAGTGAATTGGTAACTGGGATCTTGGCCAGCCTGCCTGTTAAGTGGCCTTTAGGGATAAAATTACTAAATGTTTATACAGTGCTAAGCTAAACTTAGGTGCAGAGGTTTGCTCCTTCCCATTAGGAGGGGTATTTCTTAATTATTTACAAATATACAAGTACATTTGATTGAAAAGGTCTTTGTGGCACAGACTGTGGTGGAGAAGGGGGAACTAAATTTTTTTCTCTAGCATCTGCACTCTAGGGCTTTTTCCCTATATTCCCTTACTCTGCGTCATAGCCTGGGACATTGCCCTTCTCTGCCCCTTTAAATCTGATCTCGTGCCAAATGTGCAGCTTTAACTATTGCCAATTTTCTCCTGTCTAATTGGCATATAGATCATGATGCAGAAAGCACTCCCAGCCTTCTAAATGGAAGCAGGAGGAACTAAGCTGGAAGCAGGATCAGCATTGACAATCTAATGTAATTTAGAAAGTTATCAGCCAGTGGAAGATTCAGTTAGATTTGTATCTGTGAAACAGATGGCCAACTGCAAGACCATTAGATTAGGTTTGTTATGTTTGTGGAAATTAATTCAGCACTTTATTTTTTTTTTTGTTTGTGGAAGGAAAAAAGAAACAACATTTAAGTGCTTAGCTGGAGCAATTTATAAAGATGACCTTATTTCCTGTGAAATACGGCAAACCCCTCATGATCCCATGTATGCAGGAAGGTTTTTTCTGTAGCCTGGGCTGTGGCAATATAGCAAGTGACGTAACAAAACCAAAAATGCTTCCACCTGCGTGTGTATGGTTGTTAGTATATTCAAATGCAAGAATTTTACCTCAAGATCTCATTAACAAAACTTTTAGGGCCGGACACCTCTGTGGGCTGCATTCTCTCATCTTTATGTTGATACAAATATAAAGGAGTATTTTCTTTTTCTCTACTGAAATGTGAGGACCAGATTTTAAAAATGCTGGAGATGTGGCACTTGTTTAGTTTTTTAAAAACTATCTGAAGTTTTCTGAAAAACTGGTTGTTTATTTTGATGGCTAGGAGGAAGATGAGCTCTCGGGATGATGTGGCTCTAGTGGGAGAAGCTGGATCCTTCTGAGATTCTTTGTCTTTTTGTGTGTCTTTGGGATGGAGTCTTTGCCACGCAAATTAATACTCAGCTGTCACAAAATATTTTTCACTATCTTAAAAATGCAGCTTAAAATAAAAATAGGCTTTTGGAAAGTAGGTCACACCTAGGATTTGTCTAGCCAACTCTGCCATTTCTGACAGTGCCCAGGAGCCGGAGGAGCGTTAGAAATAGAAATATGGGTAGAATATAAAAAAATTCTTTGGATAGGTAATTGGCTCCTTCTTCTTCTTGCTCTTACCATCAATAAGCTTTAGAAATAATGCCATTAATATGTAATTCTTTAACTACCAACTTCAGTACTGTTCAGTACCTGAGCATTCCTGTTCAGAAGAGTTAAATGTGCACTCAGTAACTGAGACCTGAGTACATGCTTGAAGCAATCACGTGCTCAACTCCTTGCTCAAGTTTGGGTCTTGTTTCCTCCTTTTTTTGTTCCTTCCGTCTCCAGATTTTGCATTGATCTTGCTTGGCAGGTAGAGTGATGAATAGGTTGTTGGCCTTCCTGACTGGGCTGCAGTGATTTTTCATCCATGTGTTGGTTGCCTGTTGCTTTATGTCGTTCCAGGTGTCAGAGAGCGCTGCCTCTCGCCAGCTTCTGGCAGCTCCCGAGGCATTGCCTCTCATGAAAAGCCTTGGATGCTGAACTAAATTCCGTTTTACTGAGTGAGGAAGGAAGTGCAGATGACTTACTCCTCTTTTTTGAGTGGCATTAGGCACTGTTTGTGGGAGAGGAGGATATTTGGCTGGTGACTGCAGTGCTGATACGGACTGAGCCTACCCAGGCCCTGATTTTGAAGTCTGATTTTTGTCCATCAAGCACTAAGCAGACCCAAAAGGGAATGTTGGCTGGTCCTTCTTGGCTAAAAGAAGGCTAGGATTTGGTGCAAGACTAAGGCCAATTTCTGTAATTCCCTAATCCCCACAGCAAACTGATTTTGTTAAAAATTAAGAAAAGCTGTTGCAATGTTTCCTGGCCTCAGTGTTTGGATCAGATAACTTTCATCTTCATGCACTGCTAGGAGTTGAAAGGGTTTAGTATCATGAGCCTTAGCAACCAATTTTATTTTTACTTGGAGCGGCTTCACATCTGTGAAAGTTGTTTTGACGAATTAATCCTCTAAGCAATCAAGAGAAAATGGAATAGAGGAGTGAGTTTGTTCTTAAAATGCTACATGGCAAATCAGGTCCCATTTCCAGCCCTCTTCAGATTATTATCTCTGGAATCTTTTCCTTGCCCTTTGTTTCTCAGAGTCCAATCCAGCAGTGATAGCTCATCTGTTCTGATCCGTCCTGCGGCCATGGCTTTCTGCCCAGAGGAGATGATGCTGCAAACACACAGATTTGTGACCCCAGGTGAAAAATACCAATGAAATTACAGCAGCTGTTTGCAACAGTCTCTCATACCTTTTCCAAATAGAGAAGATGAGTCTGTCTTTATTAGAAAAGTTTAGAAGACTTATTTACTGTCACAAGCCAAGACTATGTGGAGTTTTGGGAACTGATCACATTGAGTGTTGGGTGCTTACAGCAGAAGCTCTAAGGCTGTAGCAGCCTGGAGTTAGACCCTTCTCCCATCTTCAGTGGTCAGGGTTTTTGGGGGGAGCACGTGCAAACTTCTCCCCTTCTCACACTCAGCCTGTCTGCATTAGCAGAGCTGTTGCTCACAGCACAGTCCTGAGCACATCAGAGCCTCGGAGCTGTTTGGGTAAAGCAGCTACTTCATGTCACAGTACATCGTGTTCTCCTCAAACTCCATCAAAGCCCCTCTCATCCCTCACCTCCCCAAAACAAACACCCACCTCTGCCACGGTGAGGGGGCTTTGCTGGGGGGAGAGCTGGTGTGGAGACACTGTGGCTCCCAGGCTGTTTGCTTTTCACAGAGCAGTTAAAAGAGCCACATGGATCTGACTCTGGCAGGAGTGTGCCTTTTGAAAAATCAACAGTGAAAATGTCAGACATCTATCCTTCAGCTTGGCAAGAGAGGAGGTGAAGCAGCCGTCACTTCTCACCTTGGCAGCATCGGCTGTGTTATTTTTTTTTAAATATAAGGAATTCCAGCCAAGCATCTTACAAGTGCCAGTTCTCTGTGTTTTTAAGGAATGCCAGCAACAGTGGTCAGACCATGGAATTAGGGCTGACTTGCACATGGTAGGGTCTTGCCAGAGGGCAGGCAGCCCTTGCTGCACCAGGTTGTGTGTGTCCATTCCAGCTTGTATTTGTGATGGATGAAACCTTCAGATATGCTCTGAAGTTCTCAAAAGAGGTGTACCTGGAGTTTTTGTCATGCAAAATCTTGAGTTTCCTTTCAGAAAACCATAGATGTTAGGAGCATTTCCATAGATGTTAGGAGCATTTACAGGAAGGGGGTTGTCTCTATAATAGGTAGAAAGCCTCCTGCTTGTGTAAAAAACCCCAAACAACCCAAAACAACAACAAAACAAGTCAAACAAAACCCCAACAATTCCTTTAATTGTTCTTTTAATGGCTGCAGTGTCCAACACAGAAGACTTGCCCAACGTTATTCTTGGTGTAAATAGCTTTGGCATGATAAAATACACTGATCCTGTTTGAAATTGATGCCAAACATTGGATCTCTGTGTTAGACACAGTAGTAAGAGAAGGGAGCAGTGGGGGTGTGAGGGAAGAGCTGCAGGAGGGATGGGAGTTGTGAAGTTTGACTGTGTCAGAAATCTGAGCACTGTGCATGTGTCTCTTCAGCTAAAATTAACCACCCAAGCTTCCCGTGCCAGCATATATATAATCATTTAACTGTGGACCCCTTGAGAAGGAAGAGCAAGCTGGACTCAAGCAGATAAATTCACGTTAAATATGCCAATAAGTAGTATGACCTTCCAGGTTCCTGTTCGTGGGAGAAGTAAATTTTCCTGTGACCATTATAAAACAGTAAGCAGCTCTTGGCTCCTCGATCATGGCAGCGGTGCTGTTGAACAGTAACTAACTTCAGCCTTAGAAGTGTTGTTTTGGGTTTTTTTTCCCCCCCTTTCTTCTACAGTTTCTTAGGATTTTCTGTGGTTTCTCTTCGGAGTAGATATGTATCACCATTCCAGATAAGCCCTCTTCTGTTGCTGTTTGTGTGTGGTAGTAGATGTAAATGGGTGTATTTTGTGTATGAGAACTGTGATATTCGAAAATAACTTGCTGTGCACTTCAGGTGACTTTTTAGAAAACATTGAAAAAAGTAGTGCATTTGCTGCTTTTGTTCTCTGAGGTGGATTATAACTTGTTGGCATGAGATCAGTTCAGTTGTTCCACTGTGGCCAAATGTGACTTGGAATGGGTTTTGCCGATCAGCTCGGCGCACTGAACTCCATTTCGCTTGGGGATACTCGAAGGAATCGCTGCAGGTGTGAATGCAATCTCATTTTATCCAGGACTTCGCGGGGTTTTTTGCAAGGGGGAATAAGAGGGCGGCCACCTGCTTGGCGTGGTGTGTGTGGCTGCAGCTTGGCAGGGATTTGTGTGTGGCAAACGTGGATAATGGGGGCATCGAGGGCGCAGCGTGCGCGATCGCTGTCCTTGCTTCACCCTGGAGGCTGCTCCGGAGGAAAATGCTGCTCTGGTGAGAAATACTGAGCCCTCTGTGTAGGCAGCACCTGTCAGTAACAGGGTTCAGAAACTTTACAGCTGGGGTGAAAAAAAGGAATTCTCTCTGCTCCTCTTTTATATTAAATATAGTAAAATATTGAGTAGGGAAAGAGTAGGAAGGGTGCCAGCTGGGCAATTGAAAGCATGATGCTTGTTTAGTATCCACCAAAGATTTGCTCTAAACACACTCACTGCCTGCTCTGAAGTGCGGACAGTCCAAGGCTCTATTCCTGGAAAGGTTGCAAGCCTACTAAAATTGACACATATGCTTGGCTCTGTGTGCTGTGAGTCAGCCCATTGCTTTTGAATAGTAGTCATATGCATGAGAAAAGCCCTCCTCAGTTGGGAATAAGGCTTTAAAGAGAGAGGAGTAAGTAGTCCCAGTGGTGTTTAAATTACCCATTTCTCTATTTAACTTCCAAAGGCTAATTAATGTACACAAGTGTCCAGTTAAATGTAATATTCAGAAGAATATCCCCCACCAACTGGGTAATAATTTAAAGCAGCTGCAGCAAACACTGAGTTGTGCATCTGAGTAGAATAATTTAGTTGAGTTGCCTTAAGAAATGAAAAAAAAAAAAAAAGAAGCAGAGTTACCTCTGTTTCCCCAGAAATGTGGGAATTGCAGATGGTAATGGCTCAATTCTCAATAGTTGAGGATAACTCCAAAGTTCCAGCACTTCAGGTAACTGAGAGTACTGGCATCATGTTAGATACTAATTAGTAGGTGTGTGTCCATATGTGTGTGACAACTGTGTTTAAGGGATTGCAAATCATAGAACCAGAGAGTGGCTTGGGTTGGAAGGGACCTTTAAGATTATCTCATTCCAGCCCCCTGCCATGGGCAGGGACACCTTCCCCTAGACCAGGGTGCTCAAGAAGCCCCATCCAGCCTGGCCTGTTCTCCAAGTGGTGACATTCCAGGAAGGTAATTTTGCTGGAAGGAATCCACCTGCAATTCAGCCCATCGCTGCCTCAGACTTGGAGTTTCTGGTGGATTTCTCCCTTTATTAGCTGGCTTTGGTGCCAAGGTGCTTGGCAGGGTTGAGTAAACAAAGCTCCAGCCCTCCATCCTGGCTTTCTGGATGTTTCCAGCATCTTGGGGCAGGGAGGAGAAGTGATCCACTGCTTGCCTCGCGTATCCTTTCCTTCTGGGCTGGGGGTCACTGGGGACTCAAGGGCACCCCTAAGGACCATGTATGTTTGGTTTGAGTCCTGCTGTCCTCGTACCCTCAGATGTATCCTAAAAGAAAAGGAGCAGACAGAAGAACTCTTTGCTCAGAGCCCACTAACACCTTAAAATGATCACTGAGAAATGGGGTCACACATTATCTGTCCTTTGTCCTGCTTTTTAAGTGTTTGTTTTGTTTTGCAAGAACTTGTATTGGAGAAAAAAACATGACCCGGTCTTTTTGGATGGAAGTGCAAAGCTTAATTCATTCTGGAGGAGTCAGCACTGCCCTTTTATTGGGATTTGTGTCTTGGTACAGATGTACAGATAGAGACTTGTACAGGATTTAAGAAGCATTTAGGAGCAACTATGGCCACAAATTGTAAGAAAACATTGGAAAAAGGTCTGTGACAAATGTTGTTAAACGTGATTTTATTTTTATTTATTTTTTTATATCGTGTGCTTCCTTGTTGTCCTTTTGCCAGTAACTCAGCAAAATATTGTCAGGGCCATAATCTCTATGCACTTTCAAAACAGCCATTATCCTTCCTGTGCTTCCTCGGAGCCAGAGATGCTTCAGAGGGATGAGTTTTTCAGCTGAACCTTTGGCTTTATTTGTTTACCTCTGGGCTTTGCAGTGTGGTATCTGTTAGTGAGATCACTGTGTTGGACTGTAGCGTGGATCAGCATGAGACTGCAATTAGTGTTGCCAGTCAGAAATTGGGATTTTCTGCCTCCACATGTGCAAGCCCCATGACACTGGGCAGCAGTGAGTATCTCACAGGCTTTTCCAAAACCTCACTGTGTTCTAAGGACTGCAGGCATTCCCCTTCGGATCATCTCAGTGTGCTGTGGCTATTTTTAGGTTTTGGGGTGGTTTTTCTTTTCCCTGTGAAGTTGAGCAGGCAGTGTGGTTTGGTTAGCAGCAGCAGCACAGGCGCTGCATTGTGGTGGCTCTTGTGGAATGGGAGTTCATTGGTGTGACTAACCCTGCTATTCAATCGTGAAAAAACCCTTGCTGTGCTCTAATTATGCTGCATGATGTCAAAAAGATATTCTTCAGCTGTTACCAGATTCATGAGAGCCTGATTCATGATAATTATTGGGAGAAAACAATCAGAGTCTGATTAGTTCAGGACTGACATGGTAGGGGAAGGACAGAGAGATTTGAAAATTTACTTGGGCATTGATTATAATTAGATTTGTGTGTGTGTGTGTAAATGGGAAACGAGAGATTCAGGCATATTTTCTACTTGCATAGAAGAGAGACATTCTTTTCAAGTAGTTTTGTGCGAATCCTTTCCTTTTCACGAGTGTATTTCAGAATACTGACCGGGAGGCAAAAACATCAGGTAGTTCCCATTCAAAGGAGACCCTGGAGTAGGTGGTAATCCCTGACAAGTTAAACCTAATTGCAGCCCCAGGGATACACTGGGTCTCTAAAGGATCTTCCTGGATTCATTGCTCCCTTGGCTTTTTTAATTCATGCTTTGTATCTTGGCTTTGCTGGTCAGTTCTGCTCCCCAGCCTTCTTCAGGTGCTTGGTGGTGGCTGTGTGGGCTTGAACAGCCAACCAGTTCTGCAAAAGGCACCTCTGGTACTGATGCAGTGTTCAGGTACAGGGCAGGTGGGCTCAGGTGTGCTGGGCTGTGGTGGCTGTGTTCTCTCAGCACAGCCAGAAATGCTGCAGGAGCCTGGGAGTGCCAGGGAGTTTTGGGGGTCTCCTGGCTGGAAAGCAAGATTCCCCTCTCATCTGAAATGTGCTCTAAAGAAGCAGGTGTGAGGCTAAAGAAAGGGCAGTGGGGAGAAACCCCACTAAATTTCAAAATTCTTCAATCTTGTTGATGAAAGACAGTGTTCAGGCCTTATTCTTTACAGATTTCAAATTCTTTAGAATTTGGATCCTTTTTCCCCAAACCTCAGTGTTTTTTGCGTGACATTTTAGTATTTTAGCTGTGACTCATAATGTACTGAATGTTTCCAAAATTGAAACTGTAATGCTTTTATTTCAAATCTGGTGGATCAAAGGGGGAAGAGAAAAAGTGAGAAGAAAAAAAGTCTTTCACATACGTCTTTAATTTGTTCCCAGATAATTGGATTCCTAAGATCATACACTGCAGAGAAAAAAAAAAAGCTACACAAAGCTGAGTCCACTTTTAACAAAAGCTGGGACTTAGACCCGAGTTAAACATTAACCTGACCTGGACACAAAGACCTGCTGATGGTGATAATGCCCAAATCACCGTGTTCACTCGATTTTTGTAACCAAAGCAAGGAAGCTGCCTCCAGTAGTTTTCATACTGTGTGAAATCACTGAGAAGTTTTAAAAGCCCATACTGGTGTCTATAATAAGGCAATGTCTCTTGGGTTGTAGTGGGTTGAATATTTCATATCACAAGGTTTTTATGTTTTTAATTAGACAACTGTTCAGGTAATTTTCACTTGAATATTCAAACACGTGACTTCAAAATCATTTGCTGAAAATACCTCAGGAACACTCATAATTGATGTGCAGAGATAGGGAAATGGAAAGTTTCTCAGCAGTGTTTTCTTACTTCTTTTATTATTGTTTTTCCAATTACTTTGCCTGGTTTTGAACATTTGAAAACACCGTGTGCTTTGAAATGTATTTCATGTGTCTAGAAATAGCAGCCATTGTGCAATTATATTTTTTTTCACTTGTTTGTATGGAAAAGGAAAAGAAACATTAGAAATGTATTTGTGTAGTACATTACAAAGACTTGTAACAAGCAGGTTTCAAAAACATCCTGGAAAATTTCAATGATTAGCTTAATATATGCCATAAAAATCAGTGGTGACCACAAGGAGCTACTACAATAAGCCTGGGTAATACTGTATGCCTAGGAATGCTTCAGAGCTTGTAAATATATAGCCCAGGCAGTTAAAAAAATAATAATTTGCATGTTATACATACTGCAAAACAATGTTTTGTGATAACATTTTTAAGAGAAATGCAGGTTTATTATATCTGTATTTTCCTGTGAAATGCTTTCCCAATCTACTAGTGGAATGAAGTAATACTCCACACCCTTAAATACCCCAGAAACAAGTATTTCCTCCATACTGGTGTGCATTTCATAATAAGCATAAAAGCTCTGCTTGTAGCAGGCTGACTTCAGCACCCAGAGTGGGATTTACAATAATAATTTGTCATCAGAGGGAATGTGTTATCATAGGCAGTGAATCAGGCAGCAGGTATTTGGGGTTTTTCAAGCTGTCTCATTTACCAGGAGGATTTAAAGGAGTTCAGGGATTTCTTTGATGCAGTTCTGTTTATTTCCAGGGTATGAACATAAGCTCTGGTGTTCCTGGGTGCAGCAGGAATTAGGGCAGTAGGAAGCAGGTACAGGATAGCAGTTTTGCCATGCCAGCCAAGCATTCTCACACTGTTTTTTGACGTAAAAATCAATCCTAACTAGCTCTTAAGGTCTTGCTCTTGCTGTGATTTTAGGCTCTGCCAGGAGGGGTCTGCTCCTCTTTTAACTGTAGGGCTGATCCAAGGATTTGTCCGACTGCATGATGATCTGCATCATGGAAATGATCCAGGATGGAACTGGTGCATCAAAGTATAATCTTAAATTTTGTGGAAGTCCTTCAGTGACAAATGAGGACATTCGTTGCAGCCCTCCCATTGAAGGAAACTCATTTATTTTGTTTGTTCCTTGTCAGCTGGAGTGAAGGGATAGTGTGGACCCTTGCGCTTGCAGAGTAAATTGTTTATAACCTGTTTCCTCGTATGTCTTCACTCCTAGATAAGAAAGCTAAAACCATGTGGCACAAAAGTAGGTTAAGTCAACCCTAGTTCCTTGAAGTTGTTGAATCTTTTAAAATATTTTCCTGTTATGGAGAATGTTTTCTTGTAAAAGGAGCTAAGGAACACAATGTCTGGTTTGTGGCAGCGTGGGTTTTTGCCCCTTTTCTCAGTCAGCTGGGGAAATCACTCATGTGTACTCAGCCTTTATTTAATTGAGATGTTTTTCAGTTTGGAGTTGTTTTTTTTCATGGAGGTGTTCCAGTGTGTTTTTCTCTTCAAGCCCATGGTGCTGTTGGCATAGGAAATGCACATCCTGCTGTTCTGAAGGGGAAAGTAAAGGATAAATAGTGGAAAATAAGGGGTATATCTTTCAGATATTAAGTGATTTGTTCATGGCTGCTAGTAGTTGTGTTCCACAGGTTTAAAAAAAATCCAAATGAACATGTTGTATTGAAAACAACTCTAGTCAAAACCTCTGCTCTTCATTTTATCATATTAACATCGAGTCAGCAAGTGCAAGAGGAGTGTGAAATTGCAATCCTTGTATTACATCCAGGTTCCTCTGTCTTGTGGCAAGTACTTGCCCCGTAGAGTTGGTGTTGATTCCTGTGAAGGAGGACATCATCACCACACTGGAAATGCAAGGCTTGAGATGCCTCTGAAGTGAGGAGCCGTGGGTCAGTGATGGAGAGGATGTGTGCTGCTCAGCCCTGGGGCTGCAGGAGAAGAAGGGTGTGGAGCTGTGGGGTGCAGGGGAGTCCATGGAGACGGTCAGAGGGCTGCAGCATCCCTCCTGAAGCTGGAATTGCTTGGCATGGAGAGCTGCCCCTCTCCTCCTGCTCTTTTCTTTCCATCTACCAGGAGCTGTGAAGGAAAACAGTGTTTCCTGGGCAGTGCACAGGGAGGGCTTTCCCTGGGTTTTTGGGGGACTGAATCCCGTGGTTCCCTGTGGGTCAGTGACTCACACCCTGGTGTTGAGGCATTTCTCATCCCCACCGGGGTTTGTAGGCTCTGTGAGGGTTGGGAAGCTCTTGGAATCTACATCTGCTTACTGATAAACTGGCTTGGGATGAATGCGCTTCCAGTATTCTAGACACTCTTCAGAGTAGGGGTGAACGTTAATATTTAGATATTTAAAAGGTAAAATCCTGATATTTAATTGGTTTTACCCTATTTTTTTGGAACATAATAGGCAATTTTACAAAATCTTAATTGAGAATATTGTCCTATGCAAAGAATACTGTTATTTAATTCATAAGCAGAAATTTGAACAAACCATTCTGTAACTGACTAACATAGAAATGCCTCATTATAACAGAACAATCAAATAAACTCAGAAACAGAACACCACAATTCATAATGAAGTAATTTTGCTTCTTTTTGATAACCTGGCATGAAAAGTTTTTATAGGTTTTCTGGAGATCTTGAATAAGTTGTGCTGGCATATGATGAGCAGAACTTAACACAAATTAGAGAGATTTTGGCTGCTTGGTGTGCTTAGTTTTCAGGTGATACATTTTGAAATAAATTCCAACAGCTGGAAGTTTGCATAACATATTAAAAGCGATTTAATGGCCCTGTTTAACCTGTGAGATGGAATTTATTAGAATTGGTGGATATTTAGGACTTTTAAAGGTTTCTTTGGTGATACAATAAAGGAGTTTCCTCACAAAATAACTGCTGTATGGCCAATATCCACCAGAAGCGTTTTTGGGAAAGGAACCTTTAAAACGTTCTCAGTAACAGCTATGAAGAAAAAATGTCAAAGGGAAAATGCAAAAAAACCCCCGGACTTGGGTGGAAATTGAAATCTCTTGTGCACACTCACTGCTACTGTAGAATATTCCCCTGACCTCCTGGTGGTCTGTTCAAGCTGTACCGTGTTCAGGAGCTCGCTGTCATCTGCCCTGAGCTTTGATGTCAGCTTGCTGAATAGAAAAATCCATACTACAGTAAGCTGAACACTTGATCTGCACAAGGCCTTGAATTTTAATGCTGTTGACTTGTTTTGAAGAGAGGAAAAAAGAAAAGGCAGTGATCTGCAAAGAGCCTTTTGGATACTGGGAGAAACAAAGAATTCTCATTTTTCAGGTTGTGTTATGAGTAACAGTTTATTTTTGTTTGTCTGTCTCCTAACAGATTTATACAGATTGGGCTAATCACTATCTGGCAAAATCTGGTCACAAGAGGCTGATAAAGGATCTACAGCAAGATGTGACTGATGGAGTCCTGCTAGCTGAAATAATCCAAGTTGTAGGTGAGTGACTTTCTGTGTTTGTGCCAAGTATCCACCAGCTCGGTCAGACAATCCCTGTTTTTGTCTTCTACACTGACACAGAGTGCATGAGGGGGTATCCATCAAACTGCATGGAATTATGTAGGTCGTTTTCCTTCAGAGGCTTTGGTAATTAATTTGAAAAAGCCTTGGCTTATAGTGGAAAAATATTAGATGTTGCTGATAAGATCTCCTGACACAGCAATATTACTCCACATGGCTGAATGTTAAAAAAAAACAATGCATGAGAAAATTTTTTTCTGCTAGGATGCTGTTAGCCCTCACTATTTCTAATACATCTTGGGTACTGGTCTGAATATAATTCATAGTGATATTGCCTCCTGTGTTAAACCTACTGCCTCCAGTTGGATTTGGGAGATCCATTTATACAGCTGGGAAAGGAGAAAGGATGTAATTTTTGTGTGGCAGAAAAAGAAATCTTTCATAACGAGTTTTCAGAGGAGGAAAATGACTTACCATTAGGACAGATCTCAAGTGCAGGCTCAGTTATTTTATCCAAAGCCTTTAGTTCTCTTAAATTAGTGTATTAATGCTTGTAGATAATGAAAGTTCTGAACAATTTCCTCCGTGTGGAGCTGCATATTGTCCCTCTTCCCTTGGGCCTGGATCCTTCATTAATTCCTTCAGAGGCTCATCCATCTGGTGCTGGGGATGCCACAAAACACATGCATGGGCCGATGGAGATGGATGGAATGGGAAAGCCTGCTAATGGGAATTAGGACAACCATTGTTAGGAGCAAACTGACAGATTTGAGATGCAAATTAAGAAGCCAGCAACGAAGGAACAGGACATCAATGCATGCATATTTATTGTATGTGTTTGAGATGCTGTAAGGGAGCTAGTTCTGGGTTTAAGGTAGGGATCTGCAAGCCCTGTTCTGTGATGGCACTGTGAAGCATCTTCCAGTGATTCTGCTGGGATATGTTAAAAAAGATTTTGTCTCTCTGCTGTAGAGCAGCACTGTATCTCAGCATAGACCTACCGTGCAGTTACACGTGAATTAATTGGTGATTGTGTGTTGGCAGGTATTCACTATGAACAATGCTCCTTCCTATATCCCTTTCCTTTAATAGGAAAGGTTTTTGGAAACCCAGGAGCAGTTAGGTGCTGATGCCTTTCATGCCTGTCTGGCTACCCTGTCTTAACACAGTTGTAGAAAACTTCTGCATGAGAATACGTGGGCAAGAACACCACCATCAAAATGTGGACTTGGTTCCTTCTACCAAATATTTAAATGTAGCTCTTTGAGTATTGACTTGTGAAAACCCTTATAAAATTCAAATTATTCCTTCTAAAATACATATTTTAATGTATTCTTTTTAATGCTTGTTTTTATAGCTCCCTTTTGGCTAATATTTAAGATAAGGTCTGCAAGGTTTCAAAAGTTGAAGTATGAGGGGAAGGATTTCTTTTTCAAGGAACTTTTTTCATGTGAAAGAAAGGTTGTATTTAAATATTCTGAATTTAATCCTCCAAATTAATAATGGAGAAAAGTAATTTGTATCTGCTGTATATGGCTTTGGGCAGCTGCATCTCATTGTCACAAAGATGAGGAGGACTTTCACACCTAGAAGCAGCTTTTTCTGTAGCCTGCAAAATCCAAGCTTTTTTCCTAGCTACATAAAGCTTTGATATGCAGTGCAGGAGGGAGGGTTTTTATGTTACAGTGTGCTATGTGCAACAGCAGCTATTTGCAAGTCAGTTAAAATTGACAATTCACAATTCGCATTCACATCATTCTGGTTAATTTCAGCTCAAAATTTACGAGCCTGTAAAAGAATATATATGCCTTAGTAATGCCGTATAAACGTAGTAGCTGTGTTTAAATCCATCAATGCAGATACACTGGGTGTGACCTGGGTTCTTGGAAGTGTCTCTGTGCACGTGTCCCAAACAAGAGACAGCTCACTCAGGTTTGTTAGTCTGATTTCAAGTCACTGCGAATGGTGCTGATTTATAGGACTACAGCTATCAATTTTTAAAAGTGTTATAAATTTAATATTGCAGGATGGGTGCAGAGGACTTGGAAAATGGGATTTAATTAATTCATCTTTTTTTCTGTATGGCCAAATCTGAGATGGCATTCCTGGAAGCATTGTGTGCTCTTCCTGGGTAGGGGCTGATGGACCGACCATTCTGGGGAGCACACTGTGAATTCAGCTGCAGTCTCTTTCAGATTAGCATCAGTTTCTCATTGCATTGTGTGCTGTGTCATGGGAATGCAAAATGGGAGCTACCAGGCAAGAGTGAAGTTGTGTTACTGCTTTGTTTCTCATGGCTATGACTGCTACTGGAATGTCATGCCAAATGTGATCCTCCCAATAGAGGGAATCCATGGAGTAGGATGGAGTTCTGACTGGTGTCCTGAGAATACATGGGACTGCTAGAAAATGCAGCTTTTAATGCATGAATCAAATGGGATGTGAGCACCTGCCTTTATTACAGTGAGAAACTGTGGGAAACTGAACTTTGGTTGTAAGTGGCTCTTCGGACTCAAACACAAAGTCATTTCAGCATCCAAGGCTGAAAGGTGAAACTGAGCAAACTCAGACTCTAAGGCAAACGTTATCTACTGTAGGTACCTGATTTATGATACTTGGGAATGGGGCTGTGATCCAGCCTCATCCCCAATGGGCCTCAGCTGGGGAAAACAGGTGAAGAGCAGAGACTGTAATGAAGAGCACACAGGTGCAGTGCATGAACTATAAGGAGTAAAAAGGTTGGGCTTGAGAAGCAGTGGGGACACATGCTGGCAGAGGCTTGCAGCTGGTGGAGGCTCACAATGTTCCTGTGTCTGAGCAGACAGCCTGAAGCCTTCTGACAAGGTACAGTGCTACTCTAGATTATGTGTCATGACTATCATGAATATGACTGTCTTGAATATGGACTACGTCGTGGAGTGTGCTGTGACAATCTACCTCAGGCATTTCATTGTTCTACCTCTGACCTTAAAGATAGAAACTGTGCTCTTCTGCAGATCGGGGTAACATGTGGGCCATGGTCAAGAATCTTGCAAAGTTGTTTCGTGACTTGTGCTTTAAAAAAGAGAAAATAAATTTTTAGAGTTATTGATAATAAATTTCTCATTTGGATTTAAAACCTGTATTCACTCTGCAGGCAAACGCGCTGCCATGCTAACATCTCTGCGTGTGTAGTGCTCACTTTTCCAGCACCCAGCAGTGATTCAGCTTCCAGAGCTCACATCTTTCTTGTAGTTTAAAGGAATTCCCTGTCACTGTACAAGAAGTTGTCAGAGCAGTTGGCTTCTGCCCCAGCTGTCTCTGGAGGCACAACCCAGTAGAGAACTCCAGCTGCCTTTTTTCTTTTTGTGGCTCTCACATTCATTTGTGTTTCACACATTCACTTGGACTGGACAGCTACAATCCAAACCCCTTTACTGAGCTGGCAGCAGATGCTCAGGAAGTCATTGGAATAAATGCCCTTGGTTTAGGTTTTTTGCTTTATTGCTCCTTTTTTTTTTTGCCTTTCAGCAAATGAAAAGATTGAAGACATCAATGGCTGCCCAAAAAATAGGTCTCAAATGGTAAGTAGGAAAGTGGCCTGTTGTTTGTGTGTGCGTGGTTGAGTGGCAGGGTGGGACTTCAATGTCTGAGACTTCTAATAATGATTTTTAATTAATTTTTCACAGTAGTGAACTAAAAGTATAGTCTTCAGAACATTAATATTACAGTTCTTGCCCCATTGTACTTCACAGTAGTTGAATCAGGCCTTAAAATTGATCACATATTTACAATTAAGATTATTTTTACCTTGCTACTTTATTCTTCTGAAATATCACATAATTAAACAGAAATATATAGAAATAAAGAATTAGATATTTGGAAGTATGATTGAGTTCCTGTATCTTTTGAAATGAAACAAAGTAAATGAGCAATATTAATGAAATGAAAAAAAATCCTAAAATTCAAGATGCAATTTGTTAACAGATAAGAAGTTGGTTTGTCTCTTGCTTGCACTTAATATTCAAACCTGGAGAACCAAAAATCAGTCTAGGAAAATTAAAAGTATATAATACCTCAGGAGTATATTTGCTGTGAGTATTGCTGAAGCTAAAGGTATAGCAGAATTTTATGAAGAACACAAATAATAAAAAATTTGTTTTTAAAATGCATTTAAATGAAGGGCTTTTAAAATTTATGACACTTCAAACAAGGTTCCTTCCTTCTGTGTCTTGAAGTCATTTTACAACATAAATTCTAATATCTTCCTTTGGCATTGCAAGTGCTTGCTTTGGGACACTTGGATATCCGTTCTCTGCATGAAGTTATTTTAATGTTTTTTATTTTTATGAATGTTCCTGACTGCCCCTACTTTCATGACTTCAACATGAGCACAGCCACTCACGTAATAAAATTAAATAAAGATTTAAGGAGAGCTTGACATCTTAAGTCAGAACTCACACTCTGTTCTGCTCTTCTTCTTTGGTTTTTTGTTGTTTTTTGGAAGTTATCAATCTTGTTGAAACCATGGAGCAAGTGCTCTGTAAAAAGCAAGCCATCAGGAAGATTTATCATTGCTGCTTTGAAGAGGGTGGTTGCTGTTCCTGCTGTAGCCACGGCAGCTGCCTGGAGTATAAATAATGAGGAAATTTTGACAATTACTGTAATTTAATGTTCCACAACTGTGTCCTAGGAACTGAATTTTATTCAGGGCTGGAGTCTGTAACCAGTTCCAGGATGTTGCAGCTAAAAAAGTCACTTCAAATCATTATTCTCAATGAAGAGAGTGTTGCTCTGTTGGATAGTGAGATGCATGTAGTAGGTTGCTTATGGAAGCTGGATCAAGTTATAACCAGAGGCATGCAGGGGGCATGTGCTGGGTCAGGAATGCTGGGCAGGGCTGGAAGGACACATTTGGTCTGTGCTGCCTCCTCTGATGTTACTCCACTTGCTCATTCAGGAGGGTATGGTGGCTGGGACGTTCCCCCACTCATGAGACCTGCAGTCACAGCTGGGCATCCCCAGCAGCTTCCCTCGTGTGAGAAAAATGAGAATTATGCTCATGGCTTGCTTTCATCAGGTGCATGTGGTTGCAGAGTTCTTTGTAGTCTGATTGCAAAAATACTGTTGTTTCCCAGAGAAGCTGTGGCTGCCTCATCCCTTACAGTGTTCAAGGCCAGGTGGGAGGGGGCTTGGAGCCACCTGGGGTAGTGAAAGGTGTAACTAGAAGACCTTTAAGGATCCTTCTAACCCAAATCATTCCATGATTCTTCTAAGGCAGACCATAGGAATCTTCATAGGGGTGGAGTTTGTGCAGTAGCTACTTGCAGTGTTTAGGGGGACGAGCATTTGGCAGGTTCAGAACAAAGGTGTTTGTTTTAGGTACAGCAGTACCTAAAACAGCAGTACCTCATCCTTTGCATTTCAGTGCACTCTGTTAGTACAGCTTACAGGGTCCTGCAGAGTGTGGTAGCTGGTGTTTGTGTCTGATAACTCTGGCTCAGAGAGGTGGCAGGGGCAAGGCCATCCAGATACTTAGGTAATGTCCACTCTTTTTTTTTTTTCCAAATGACTCTTTCAGTTAAAGGTGTCCATATCCACATTAGAGTGTTTGAATTTAGGTGAGCAGCACAAATGATGAAATTTGGGGGGATGTAAAAAATACAGCACCAATAAATGGAGATTTTACTTTGCTCATTGTATGGAAATACAGCAGATCTCAGAGGGAAGGAAGCTTTCTGCCATCCTCTTTTCCCTTTGTAGAGTCCCAGTGCTGTGAGCAGACACATGTGAGCTGAGCTGTGAAGAATCAGCTCACTCCCAGCCAGGTGTACCAGCTTAGGAAGCTGGACCACATCTGTGTCTTCCCAAATCCATTAAAGGACATGGGGAAAAAGAAGTGTCTTCACTTCCACGTGGCACAGTCCCACGCTGGTGGTGCCAAACCTGAGGGAGCTCTCTGCAGAGCCAGATCCAGCCTCTCTGCCTTCTTCCCTGTGTTGGAAAGCGTCAGGCAAGTTGGCCCAAACTGAGCATTAGAGACAGCTTGGGTCTGTCAGGCTCCAAGCCAGTGCTAATAAGCCTTGTCAAGTGAAGTTTAGTACTGCAGAACCATGTGGGACCATCAGTGCTTATCAACCTTGTCCCAGTGCCAAAAATGACATGACAAGGACCCCACTGGCTCAGTGAAAAATCACTTAGGTGAGAACCTGTCCTCCCATCATCATCCTGTCTGGGTTGTTCTGCTGAGGGGAGTATCCTTGTCTTCCTTTGCTCCAGATAAGAGTTGGCTGGCTTTTATATAAGCTGTTTTAGAGTATTCTATAGCTTATCCTCTGCATAAAATCTGTTTCAGGGGTTTTTTTTTCCCAAAACCTCTATGTTTTTGTACTGTAGATATTCTTCTAAAGAAAAGCCTGTAATTCTGATGATGAGTTCCAGCTGCATGCAGAAAATACTGTGGGTAAGAGAGGATGTACTTGTATGGAGCACAAGAACATTTGGAGAGCATCGCAGCATTTGGGTTTTTTTTTTTTTAAAAAAAGAAAATATTGGCATACTTCTTGATAACTGGGTGAAGGTCAATGAATCAAGGCCAGTTTCCTCTCCTACTTCTGAAAAGAAAACTTAGCCCTGCTCAGGTTTATCCATCTATCTCTGCTAATATTGTTTGTTTATAGAAAAACAGAGGTATTTTTCCTTTTTTTCCCCTTATTTGCTTCTCGTTTGGGGCATGATTTTAGAGTTTAACGTGTGGCATGTTGCAGATTATGGGAGGTTAGTACCTGCCCTCCTGGGTACTGTAGATTATTCTTACTGATGCGGGTGCCTTTGCAAGTGCTGAATGTTACCTCTTGTAAAAAGGTTGATACCACTCACATTTGTGAAATGATAAACAAAACCCAAAGTGTGTAAGTTGTCTATGCTACATTATATATGTATGAATATAGCAAAGCTGAAACGTGCTGAAAAGAAGAGAACTGGGGAACCTGTGGGTGGATACACCAGACTTTGCTCTTCCCATGTCTGGGGAAGCTGTGGGACACCCAGGACAGGAATTTGGAGCAGCAGGGAGGCACTAGGCTTAACAAACACCACAGCACCTCCTATAAATAGGCAAGGAAATTACTGTGGTTCGCCTGTGGGTTGGTGCTTGGGCTCTAATATTTTTCAGGATCACTTTGTGCCTATAAGTATCTGTTCTCAAACAGCAAAAGAGAGGTATTTGTTTTGTTCGTGTGTTGACAGGAAGTTTTTAAGAATCATCTGTTTCTGATGCAGATACCAAGCTGTAGTGGTAAGCTGATAACACTCAGTCTTCCTACTGCTGTTTGTCTTGCAAACAAAGGATCTTGCACTGACTGCAGTGTGTATCAGAGCCAGCATTTCTTCCCAAGAACTGTATGGAAGTTGGGATGAAGGCTGTGTTTTCTGTACAATAACTTAATTTTCAAGGAAACCTTACTTCCAGTGATGGCAATTTGACTATTACTTTAATATTTGACTGATTTCTTGTGCTCTGGTAATGAGCTGTTTTGTAATGTGTGTGACACCTAAGGAACAGTTTTTATGGAAACTTTTCAACATGGTGGGGACCTTGGTTTTGACTTGAGCAGTATTGAGAATATTAATTCAGCTGTTGGAGAAAGGTATCCACTCCCTTCCTCAGGGTGATCCTTGCTAGCTCCATAATTTTTTTTTTTTTGGTCAAAAGAGCATAGATGTTGAAATCTCCATTACTAATTTATGTGTATGGCACGTGTTATCCATATTTGTGTTCTTTTTCTCAAGAGCACTTTAATGAATGGATGTAATGGAGGTGAGTGCTGCCATGATGTGGCCCATACTTACAGGAGATAGCTGGACTGTTCATGACTTGGTTGGAAGGAATAATATGAGCTGAAACCATCTGCATGACCCTAGGAGCTCTCTGTGTGTGTGTAGTACCCAGTAAGGGAGGGAGCTGCTGTGTTATGCACAAATAACCAAAAATAGCCGCTATATTAAAAAAAAAACATCTTAGTTGCTTGTTTTCTCATGGAAAATAATTCTGTCTCTGCTCTTCGAGAGCAGGCACCCACTTCAACCTGCCTCTGTAGAAGTTTAGAGCAGTTTTATACAGCCAGTGTTGTCCAAACATTGCCATAGGAAGGTGCAATAAATCTGCCAGACTGTTGCTCCAGCCCCCCTGAGTCCCACAGCCAAGGAGGGCTCTGCTGCTGGGGCATGTGCTGCTAATTCAGGGGAGCAGCCCTGCTGGAAGATCAAAAGCATCACAAGCATGTTTTTTCTCTGCGAATTCCTCGTGTAGGATTTTAGGAAATGTATCCCAGGGGTTAAATATAGCCGTGTATTTTCAAGTAATCCAACTCCGAGGCTGAGCAAATGTAGTGAAGGGAACTTTCCCATCATTTAAGCCTTCCCCCACTTTGCCTGGGGAGCTTGTAACTTAGCAGGAGCATATGTTTGGAAATTTAATCTGGTTTGATGTTACCATGGTAACAGATGGGTGTCTCCTGGCCCCAACCTGTGGTGCAGTTCCACACGCTGAAGGTCGTCTGAGGGGGAAGACATCCCCTGGTGCTGTGCCAGCCTGGCCAGTGACAGACACCAGCTTAGCTGCTGGGACTGCCTGTGCAGGGACTGGCCAAGGAGCAAGTTCCGGAATGTGAAAGGAATTTTCTTTAAGCTCTCAGGGTTTCTGTTGGTCCTGTATGAACCCTTGTTGTGATGTAGACAAGAATGATTTGCTACAGAGATGATCTGCCAGGTTGCTTGTGCTTAGCTATCCTTCAGCCTCAGTTTATTTGACTCTTGCTCCAAGATAAGATTGGTTTTACTGTCTCTGGTTTTTTCCAGATACCCAGACTGTTGTTGTGCTGCCATGCTTACCATTTGTGCATGGTAATCAGTGAGACAGGCGTGGTTGGATCAGAGGTTCTGTGCTGCAGAGCTTGCAGTCCAGATAAAACCACCAAATAAAGCTCCCCACTGTGCCCCCCCAATCATCCTACATAGAAAATAACAGAATAGAGCTGGAGCAGATCAGGAAAGACCAGTATGTATGTGTCCCTTCCATGAGGCATGGCAGTGTCACTAAACAGAGATTTGTTTCATTTCTGGAGGGGATGCCTTCCAGAACTCTTCCTGCCTGTGGGGATGGGTGACAAGGCAGTGTGTGCCTGCTGCCCTGGATGGGTGTGCAGGGTGCCTTTGGAGACATTGCTGCTGACACTCTTATTTCAGTCCCACAGTGCATCACCTTCGTGGTCCCCAGTGGGCTGCTCTCAATTCTCCACCCTTTGCAGTGATGCAAGAATTTGTACATCATCTGCCTCTGAAACAGTACAAGGTTCAATAAAGAGCAACAAAGTAATTTTTATCAAAAAGATGCAATATATGAGCTTCTGTATAAAGACAGAATTAGATTCTATTTGATCATTTACATCACGGTTAAATGGAATTACTGCATTTGGAATACCTATGGTTCTGCCCACTCTGTGTGGACTAAATACATGAAGCAGCAAATGGATTGGGGGCCAGGGTTATTCCACATGTGTATATGGAGATGTCTGTAGCTTTCACTTACATAAATACACCTACACCAAAGTCTAGAAACACTATTAACATAATTTTCTGCCATGACCATTACTGTTACAAAATTATTACATAAATATGCCTTTTATGCAATACTTTGGAAACACACAGCTCGGCATAAATGGGGAGAACTGGGAAATCATGGATGAGAACCTTTTCTAACTAAGAAGAAAAATTTAGTTTGATTTGAGGACAGGTAGAAGTAAAAATGCATTTATTATTCTCCTTCAGCTTGGTGCTATAAGAATTAAGACTGTTTGTATGGAAATTACTTCTTATGCCTGGGTGTTCCTTTTTACAGGAGATGCAGTGATAAGCTTTTCACTGTAGAATATCTGTGTAAACAGATGATATCTGTTACAAAGAATTGAACAGTGCAGAGAAATAAACTTTTTGTCTCTGTGACTTGTCACAGATCTTTCATTTCCAGCCATTGCTTATACACTGTAAGTGATAATGGTTATTTTAATTAGCTATTCCTTGATGGTAGTGCATATCTAGAGCATTTTATTCTTCTGGTTTTTGTGCAGAGCTATTTTTGCATACGCGGGCGGTATCACTGCACTTGTTCCGAGCAGTTACGGAGGGGAATTTCAGTAGGAGATGTTATCCAGGTGCAAGGAAGGAGGGGGCACATAGTGTTGGTGGCACTGGAACAAATCCCTTGGGAACAGGTGAAGCTGAGAGCCTGCAGACACGAGAATTCCTGTCAGCCCAGCGGGGAGGGAGCGCCGCGCCTGGGACGGGCTGTGCCCCCAGCTCCCTGCCCGGGGACCTTTTTAGAAAGCAGCAACTGTCAGCCACTGCATTGCAGGAGGTTCTTTCTGAGCTAGTTCCCTTTCATTCTGGATTCCTGCTGCAAGTTCAAGTTAATGATACACAGAGCCTTCAGTGTCTGAGCTGGTGTCTGAGCACAGCGAGCAGCCAGCGCTTGGTGCGTCGCGTGGTGTCGGTGTCAGTCCTTCCTTTTAAGCATCTGTGCACTCTGAAAAACATTGGTGTATGTAAATTTCAAGGATGTTTTAGGAAGAAGTCCACCTTTGCTAGATATCGGTGTTATTTTAGATGGAATCATAGAATGATGAAATTATTTGGGTTGGAAAGGATCATAAAGACCACTGAGTTCCAAAGCCCTGCCATGGGCAGGGACACCTCCCACTACCCCAGGTGGCTCCAAGCCCCATCCAGCCTGGCCCTGGACATTCCCAGGGATGGGGCAGCCACAGCCTTTCTGGGCAACCTGTGCCAGGGCCTCACCACCCTGACAGGGAAGAATTTCTTCTCATGTCTAATCTAAACCTGCTCTCACTCAGTTTGAAGCTATTCCCCTTTTCCCAGCTGGACATAATGTAACTTTCAGCCTGGGAGCCCCCGATAGAAAAGGGTCTTCCATGAGCAGCCAGTGAAGGTGGAAATAATGCATCTGTGAGAGTCACTGCTGTCCTGATTATGGGTTTATTGAGCACAGCCATGGCTTCCCCCCTTTTCCTCTTTTCAGTTACACAGGAACAGAGATTCAGTGCCAAGAAATACAGTTACTGTGGTATGTGCTAAAATAGTGTCAAGAGAGTTTCATCTATATCCTAAATTAATGATTCTCCAGAGGTAGGATTCTTTGTTGATACTTGTTTTGCAGAGCTGAGCTTGTTGCTGCTTAATCATAATTTAGAACATCTGAAGATTTCAAATTATTCACAAATTATCCACTTTAACTTTTCAAAGGTCTGATTCTGAAGAGCTAAAAAAAAATAATATTTCCAAGGGGATTTTTCAAAAAAAATTACTCTTTACTTTTGTTTTTCCCCATGGGAAAGTTTCAGTTTTAAATAAACCTGAAAAAAAAAACCAATCTGAAAGAAAGCTGAATAAAGCAGGAGCATTTCTACAACCCTCCATGTGTCTCTCCCTGAGCAGATCAGCTTTGGCAAACCTTGGGAGTTGCCCTGGGTGGCCTGAATCCATTCACAACACAGGCGTGCCCCTTGGATGCTCTTTGTTGTCATTAGGAATTTTGGCCAGTGTGCAGCACAGTTTTCTCTGTGGAGTTTGCTGCCCTCGATGCTGTTCACACTGGGCATGTTGGGAGTGAATGTTGAATATCTGTCCCATTATTTCTGCAGGAAGAGCTGGAAGCACAGGATAGCAAAGGTTTTACCAGGGTCAAAGAGAAGAGGATGCACTGGTTCTTCAGCCTTAGACTAGTGCCCACACTCTCCTTGTCTTTAAAAACCCAAAGTAAGGCAATTTTAAGAGAAAAGTCAACTCTTCATATATATTTGAGCAGATTTTTGTTTCTGTGGGTATATGTCACAACCTGACTTCAGAATATGGATTAGCTTCATTTGCCTTTTCATTACATCTTTTCTTTTATTTCTAAGATGCCCACCAAGTTCTGTCAAAATCCTGAAACTTAATTTTGGGAGACATTTTTATCCAAGTAGTCAGGAGCAGCAGATGAATGCTGGGAGCAATGTATTATTTTCTTTTTAAAAAGATACATTTTGAATGGGATAACTACTAATGAAGATTTATTTTAAACAGAGCAATAAGAGTTAGTATTTATATCCTTCTGGGACAAATGGAATTTACAGTTCTGCTTTGGTATTTTTTTTAATATGTAATTATGTTTAGGAAATAGAGCAAATGAGTTATTATTGGAATGGAGAGCCCTTCCTCCCCCAAAACTCCAGGGTTCTAAGGATTTTCAGTGTAATCACTTAAGATTTTAAGGCTCTTTCTAAACTTTAGGATAAAAAAATATGAGGGTTAGAGCCTTATTCAAAAATACTGACAAGGAATAGATTTTGTCCTAAGAAACAGCTTGTGTTTCTTAGGCTATTTCCTTGGTTCTTCTTGTATGTGAAGACTGCTGGAATATTGCATAAAGGTTTGTGAGGCCTTAAAAACTTTCATATGAATTCAATCTTTATTTCTTTTGAAGATTAATACACTACACATAACATTGAGCCACAAATTACATGGAAAACACTGGTTTCAATATAAAAGTGGATTTTCTGGATAAGCTCATCAAAACTCCCCATTTATCACTGTAAAAGTTGGGAGCAGAGGTCTTGCATCACAATGTGAGAAACCTCCTTTGGTTTGTAAGTGAAGGAACCTACAACAAGTTTAATTCTGGTTTTTGTTTGAGAAAAACATCCGTGTCTGTGCCACGGGCAGCACTAGTTATCCTTTACCTTGTGTATTTGACTTGGCAGGGTTGGACAGACAGCTTTGGCTGGAGGCTGTGTCCACACTCAGGTTTTTGTCTGATATAGTCAATGTTCAACACGTCAGTGAGTCTCCATTTACAGGCTACAGGATGGGGTATTTTGATTTGGGGTTTGTTTTTTTTTAAGTTTGTTTCTGGCATATCCTGTTCTGCTCATACAGGCCAGGACATGTTTTCTCTCTAGCACTGCAAGAATAGAAATTGGAATTGGTGCTATATGACAAGCACAAAGTCTTGTGTGATGATCTGATCTTGGACAGTTCTCCATGTACAGCACTTAGCCATGATGCCTTCTGTTCCCACCTTGTCAGGTTGTTCATGTTAAGAGGAAGTTTTCAGGTAGCTTTTCCTTCTCCAAATGTGAGAATGGGAGTGATGACACTTGATATGTTATGTCTGAGCAGAAATTTAATTTTACATTAAAAATGTTGGGTTTTTTTCTCATAATCTCCTGAAAGGAGGAGGAGGAACCCCAGAGGCTGGCAGCCCCTCTGGTGTGGGCTCAGCAGTCCTTGGTTGGCATTTAGGGGCATTTCAGAATAAATACCCATCATAAAAAGATGTGGGACTCATAGCACACGTTGATAGCAGATTACACCTGAGATAGTTTAAATGTGGCAATCTAAAATTGCAAATTCATTTGTTAATTTTGGCTGGGAAGTTTAATAAGTCTCAGTTTTGGATACCCTGGCAATGTTCCTAAGTGAGATAATCACTGTGGGTGGCTGTGCTTGGTTTTCCTTCTTTTGCACAGCTTTCCCCTGTTTTTGGGTAGGCAGGCAGTGAGAGCATCCAGCTGCCATCTTTCCTGCTTTGATTTTGCTGTGTTAAACACTGCTGACAAAGCAAATGAGAAATCGGGATTGTTAGCCAAAAAAACAATTGTAGCTCACAGTGAAACAGAAAATATCCACTCCCCTTTGGCAAATCCAGCCACATCTGCTTAAAGAGTTTAAGTAATATGTGGACTTGGCTAAAAAGGGGCCTGTAGAGTTTGGGTGATGATTTGCTGCTGAATGCTGTAATTACAAAGAGGCAACTGTACTTAGTGTTGGAAGTCACCAGGATGCAGAGTCATTGGGGCTGTGCTTAGAATCATAGAATGGTTTGGGTTGGAAGGGACTTCAAGGCCATATTGTTCCAATTCCCTGTCATGGGCAGGGACACCTTTCACTATCCCAGGTTTCTTCAAGCCCTGTCCAATCTGGCCTTGAACAACTCCAGGGATGGGGCAGCCACAGTTCTGTGCCAGGACTTCACCACCCTCATAGGGAAGAATTTTTTCCTGCCATCCAGCTGAGATCTATCCAGAAACTTCACTTCTATCCTGTACACATCTAAATGGTCTATCATAGCTTCCTGTCTCCAGCCCTGTCTGCACTGGGGGCATCTTTCTCCATAGAACAATATTTTCATATTATTAGTGGTTAATACAGCAGGGGCTAGGGCAGGAATTCTTCCTTGGAGCTTTTATGAGTGAAATTCATAACATGTTGCATTGTTGGGAAGTCATCTCTTCAAACAAGCAAGATGGTTTCTGATGCTTTAGGCTGATTCAGCCAAGATCAGGGCTCTTAACTCAGGCCAGCCATTGTTTTGTGGGAAGGACCTTGAAATCTTAACAGCAGTAAATTTTAATAATTTCAGCTCTAGTCCTGCATTCAGTGTTCCACTTCTTGGATTTTCTCTAATTTCCTTCTGTTTTCCTTTTTGAGATGTATTTTTCCTTCAAAATCAGCCAATTCCTCACATTCCTGCCTTGTTGCCATGTAATATTAATATCACAGATACTGTGTAAATCTTAGAAACACTGATGCCTTTATATCTTTCAGTTTTGTTCTTTTAGTGAATTCCTCATATGTGCAGTGCTGTACCTCCCCACAGGATCTTATCCTAGTTCTTTATTTTCTGAATGTAAAGGGTGTACTTTTGCACATCCCTGTTAGTCCCACTTTGTTTCATCGTGCCTGGTGAAATTAGGGTATTTTCCATACCAGTACAGCACCAAGAGCCCCTGTTTCTCACAGATTTCAGCCCATTTCTCACAGATTTTAGCCAGGCACTATCACTGGTGTGGCAAGGCAGCCCATCTGACCTTTCCTCTGGAAGTGGAGGAAACTCAACCTGTGGTTCAGATACAGACCTGTGATGGAGAGTCATCCATCAGTCTCAGGATGGGAGTGATTTATCTCAATTCAGTGGCTACAATGCCCAGAAAAACTGGGAGGTTATCCCATAGGAGAAAGGGGACTCCCTGAATCTGAATAGGATGAGATTAGGATGTCAGCAGATATACAGCTATGTAGCACCAATGGATGAAGAACTCACTACCCAGATGTAAATCTTAATCCTGTGCTCACTCTGTCCTGAAAGGGGGTTTATGCAAAGATGAGGGGCCTGGGAAGAGAAGCAGGACTGAGAGAGCTACTGCAGATCTGGGGTGAGGGTGAGATGTTGCTTATCTTTAGTCACTAACCTGCTTTTTTGGAGAGGAGACATCTACCCACAGCTGTGGAAGTCTGGAAATGTTCTTGGAATGTTGCAGCTTGTTAAGTGGAGGTAGTAGGAATGGATTGGTCCTTTTATGTGGTGTTTATTCTTGAAAAGGTGAACTTTGGTTTTCTGGCCAAGTCCCCAGTCACCTCAATAAAAGAGCTGTGTTGGAAACTTGAAAGGGTTGTTGAGTACTGAAGAAGGAAATGGGTCAATTGACTGTTGGATCATATTGAACTGTGGATAAGTGAACCTTTGAACTGCACTCTGCTCCAGGCCTTAAGGTCTGAGCAGTACAGGAAATTTATTCTTTGGTACCTCTCTGGGTTTTGGAGTATATAATTTACTCAAGTGTACTATATACTTTGTGTACTTTATATTATATCTCAAAGTATAATGAGGTTGATAAAAGTGTTTCTAATTGTTGAAATCACAGTTCAGCAATGCCAATAACTTAACCTCCTCCTCCTGATAGAAGAAAATGTTTTTATTGTTATAGTTATAGATAATAAATTAATGTACCCTGAGAGAAATCCGTGTGGGAGATTTCCTGGCAGCTTCCCTGGTACTTCTTTATTACTTTGAGAAGGACAAGGAGCTCAGGTCAGGTGCTGGGAGCTCAAGTTCTAAAATGCTGCCTTAGCCCTCAGTTGTGTATTTTTTTGAGGGCAGGCAGGAGCTGACAGGGCAGCTGGATTTTTCATGTTTCCTTTTGATGTCTCCACGCTTCACGGAATAAAGGTAGTTATGTGAGACCAAGTGTGGAGCCTGGTGTCTCTCTCCTTCCTTATCCATCTGGTGGATGCAGTGTTTGATTGCAGTGTTTCAGGAATTAATAAATGAATGTTTGAGAGATGTTCAAATGCAAAGACTCTATTTTATCGTTTGCTGATTACCGTGGTTCAATAAAAAACATTCTCAACAGTATCATCCAAGAGTTTTTGTGTAACCACACACAAAACATGGTATTCTCTAAAATGTTCCTTGCAGCCCCTCGAGGTGTCCAAGCTTAGGCTTTTGTGTGGAAGTGCTTTGGTCTGGGGTGGGGCTGGCATCTCTCTGCATCTTCTGGTTATGACAGCAGAGCTTCGGTGGGAAATCAGGTGTGAGGCTACTGCGAGATTCTTACTGCAGAGTTGAGGTAGAGTGGAAAACATTCCTTGCTCATCCAGCCTCTCTGGAGTTCGCTTTCTTAGGTAGGGCTTGAGTCCAGTCTGTGTATGGCAACCAGAGTTGTGTACAGCAGCTGGGGGCCAGACCTGTTGTGCACAAGTCCCTACCTGGACTGATTTCATCCCATGAAGGTTGTTGCCATTGCCCCACCTGTGTGAGGGGCAGGACGTGCCCCTCAGCGATGGCCTGGCGCGTCTGACACGCGGGGAATGCGGTCAGGGAACGCGCTCCGGATTCCGGCTGCGGTTTCCAGTTACAGCTTCTCTATTCTACTCTTGGTGTGGCTGGAAACTTTTGCCAGCTGTCAGCTTTGGAGCAGGTGGCAATCTGCCTTCTCAAACGAGTGACCTCTGTGTTTGTTTTCAGTTTCATGTTTGTTACGCTTGTTGTAGGTTACGAATCCTGGCGCACAACACCTTGACCCTCCAGTAAGAAATGCAGTGATCGCCTGTTGTGACTGGGGCTTGAGCTAACCTGCTTCATGCAAATGCAAATAACAGAAAGCCCTGACCCGTGGGATAATCAGTTTATAATCAATGGAATAATCCATTTACGACCTCAGTAACTAAGAGGGTTTCATGCTACGGCTTCCACATCATGAGCAAAGGGAGTTTTTTATGGCATGAGTGCACTCAAGGGTGGTGGTAGATGAAAGTGAATAATTATTACAATGCATTTTCTTTTTGTCTCCTTTTTTTCTGTTTTGTTTGTTCTTGAACAGATTGAAAACATAGATGCATGCCTGAGTTTCTTGGCTGCTAAGGGGATTAACATCCAGGGGCTGTCAGCAGAAGGTGAGTCTACTGGTTGTTTAAGATTTCACATTCAATGAGGAACTTGAATTACTACCTGTGATTGCAACTAGAACATAGAGTGTAATGAAAGATTAATAAGGTCAATTTAAACTTCTGACAATCTTTACTTTTTTTTTCTCCATCTCGGTGTGAAAGGTAGATAAAATAAGTATCTAATTTCTACAAAGCTGACTTATAAAAATAACCAGAGACCAAATTAGAATTGTCTTCTTTACTACTTTGTTTCAAACCAGAAATTTCTTATCTCAGTTCTATGGTTTGCACATTGATCAGTGTATACTTTACTATTTTACAGATATAAGTGAACTGCTGTCAGTTGTTTGCCTTTTCAGAGAAAAATTTATTTTCTTGTTCTTCAGTTATTCTCTTACCTGAACAACCATCCTGCTTTCTTCTCGTTTCAAAGATTTTTCCTGTTTCCAAGTGCACAAAACAATCAAATCCAAATGTTTCGAGCCAAAACAAAATAAGACATTTTGACCTCTAATTAATCACTCTGCTTTTGAAGAGCATCAGAATTTTCTGAAACCAAACTAGGTTTACTCTATTCTTTTTGCCAGGATGTGTGATACCTGTTGGCTCAGAAGCTGTTTAGCTATTATCTTATTAAGAGATCAAACAGATTTCTGTCATCATCAGCACCAGCTTTCACTTGTATTTTCATTTAAATATGCTGGAAAAGCAGTTGGGTTCAGTAGCTGAATATACAGTATGACATCTCCATCAGTGCTTTACAGAGCAAATAATTGAATGTGTGGCATCAGGTGAGACTTCAAAGTTACATTTGATGACTGAGTCTCTTCACAAACTTAGTTTGGAGGAGGAGGCTGCAGCAAAATTGCAGATATTTAGTATTCTAACCTAAATACACCACAGCTAGCAGAAGAGGAGGCTGAATGTTAGGTGGGTTCTCAGGCTGGATTAGAACAGCAATAACAAATATTTTCCTCCAAAGAGAAGCTTTACTGTGGTCCACCTGAGTGCTGCTAGCATTATGTGCCTCAATTGCTCAGTTATAGTCAGAAGGATTCTCATGTCAAGAAAAGAAAGCATGAGCTAAAACTTCAAACAGCAGAAAATTTTTTGCTAGGAAATGATTAAAAAGAAAATGCAGCTGAGTCGGTTGTAAAAGCCAATTTTTGACCTTAGCATGGAAATACTGTAAAAATACATTTCACATTATTTACCTGTCTCGATAGAAGGTAAAATCTAAGTGAAACAGCAGATCAGTGATGAGAAAACTGCCTGGGTGTACAGAGTTGGCAGTGTGGTGTTGCTCACACTGAGGAAGGGACAGCATGATTAATGCTCATGGCTCTCCTGCCAAGTCACAAGTCAGGCCCAGCAGGACACGTGTTATCCCATGGCTTCACTGATTTGGGATTTCTGCCTTTCTTTTACACTGTCTAGGAGTTAGTGAATTAAATCACATGGAAGCTAAGAAGGGACCAGTAATATTTGCTGCCAGCATATAAATGAGAGCATTTACTGGCTCCACCACTAACATTGAGGGAAGAAAGTGACAACGAGAGAGGGAGTGGGAATGAATATATTTTTATAAAATAAGTTGAAAGACTTGAATGCAGCAGTAAAGTGAATTTCTCTTTCTAGTTGCTCCGGCACTGTTGAGGAACACAGAATAATTTAGAGTGAGGAATGTTGTTAGCAAACAAGCCAGTGTTTCTGTGCAAGTTGCCAAGACCTGCTAGGTCAACTGCAAATAACTTTATTTACTTCACTGGCAGATCCTCATCTAGGAGGAAGGAAAAGGTTGTGATTGCTTCCAAAAGGGAATAATCACTGAAGTCTCCTGGGTTTGTTAAGAGCACGTATTTTTCAATAGTGCAGCTTCAGTGTGTAGGGAAGTTAATGATTGAAAACTGGAATTTGGATGACTCCTAAATGTTGAAATAATTTGGGACTGCACGTGCATATCCTTCCAGTGTTGAAAAATCCTGCTTTGATAGGTGCATGCCACTGACATAGAGTCTATTTTGATGGGTTTATGCAGTGGAGATGCTGAGGATCTGCAGCCACTGATGATGATCGTGCTGTGCTGGAGGCTCCCCTTCCCCAGAAAGGTGGAGGCAAAAAGGCCTTATCAAAGATTCTTAAAAATCTAAAATCTCCATTTGCAGTTACTAAAGAAAACCACGGAGAGCTGGAGACTTCTTTTCACTTCTTGGTGCAAATGTTTATTGTTCATTCTTTGAGCTGTCTTTCCATACCCCTGCCCCTAGACTTGTTTTAGACTCCTGGAATTGCAGCTGCCCAGTGAAGCTTGCTCTCCTTCACACAGTATCTCCTTGCTCTCAAGATGTTGAAGATATTGGAGGGCATAAATGTACAGTAGAAACTCAGACTGATAGCACAGATAAGCAGCTGCACATCTTTTGGATGACAGATGAGCTGGATGATGAACAGCTGAACACATCATGGAACAGTGGTGTGGGGGAAATAAGCACCAACAGGGATGGAAATCTCCAAAGAGTGGATTTGTGGGGTTTTCTATGAAAACCAAATTCCAGTTTCCTCTCAAGTATCTGGAGTGGTTTTTTTCCAGTATCCAGGACAGTAATTTTTGTCACCCACCCATTCTAAATGTGGCACCCATCCTTGTCCTTATCTAAGTCAATATGATCCTGAGAGGACTTGAAGCAGGAAGCATTTGAGACTCTGCTGATGTGCAGAGTGCAGTGAGGCTGAAGTACTTTTTGAAGTACTCCTTTGGTATGAAGTGCAGGGTAGAACTCCCAGAATTACCTCAGTTTTTAAGATGAAAGAAACAGTGGTACCTCTGAAAGTCCTATTTAAAATGTTTTGTTTCAAATCCAGAGGGGAAGAGACTGCTTTAATTCATGAAAAGTGTTCTTCTTTTGATTATTTGGTCAAAAGCAGGTTGCTCTTCTGATAAATTCAACAAAAGACAGGCAGCCATAGAAAGCAACAGGTCGGTTATTGTTATAATTGCCTCTCACTTCACATCAAAATCAGTTTGCAGTAGCATGTAGCTTTGCTAAATTTAAACAAACAGAGCCATGGTAATTTCTTTTATCTCTGGCCTGTATTTGTGCAGTTAAACTTCCCAGTGCCTCTGGATATCTTTACTTATGCTTCAACCTGTGATTAAATGCTACTTTCCTTACAGTTCCCATGAGTGATTTGAGTTCTTTGCTGGAGATAAGGAAATCCTTTTTACTGTGTTCTGCTGTATTTTGTGTCTGTTCTACTTCCATCCCTGTCCTTGTGAGCTAAACACAGATTATTGAAGAGAACCTGCAGATTAGGGAAGGAACCTGCCTGGTGCAGTGAGAGAAGGCTGGGTTTGTGCATGGCACTGCGTGGGAACAGGAGTGGGCTGGGAAAAGGGGAAACATGTAGGATTAATTGGGACCCCACTGTTCAGGAAGAGACTAAAATTGGCCAAGAAAACAAAGGAAGACTGAAAATGGCTGCTGAAGGGCCCTGAGAATGATAATCCTTTAAACAAGGGAGTGAAGGGGTCAGTGGTGGGAGAGAGCACTGATGGAGGGGCCAGGCTGCAGGGAGGAAAAAATGGCTGGGGAAACTGAGTCAAGAAGTATGAGAGGAAAGGAATGTCCTGGGTCTGGGTGATGGCCAGGGCCACTTAGAGAAGGGCTAATATTCTCTGAAGATGAGGCCATGGGTTGAGACAAATTTCAGAAAGAAAGTAAATTATGTTAGTGGCTGGGAAGGGGAAGTACACTGAGGTACAGGTAGACAAGGAGACCAAAGCTGGAAGCTGGTACAGAACAGGAAACAGCAGTTTTAAACCTTGAGCCTCAGATCTGCTGGATAAAGTGCTTAGGATTAGGAGCAGAAGCTTGTTTATACAGCAAAGATGAGCAATGTGAGCAGAAATGTGGCTGGGAGAGGGAGTAAAGGATGGAGTGGGGCCCATCACAAATTCAGAGCGACATTTCAGCTGGAACTGGAAACAAATGAAAGTTCTGGTTCTTGCTTTTGTGCTTGGCCACTGTCCTGCCACATGTCCTTTTCTTCTTTCTTTCTCACAGGGCAACAGTCAGCTTTTAGTTCAAGTGATCTGTACAACACAGGCAAAAGTTCAGCTGTTTGATGTAGCTTTTTAAATTCACTTTTTTAATTTAGGAAATTAAACATGCTAAATAATTAAGTCACAGCACATTAAGGTTGTCTGCAAGGAAGAATTTACCCTCTTGCCTATTAATTATGATACAGTGGTTAAGTGCATGATCTGATACACCTCTTCATCTTTGTATTTCTGTTTGATTTTACATTTTTGCATTTGATATTGCATAGAAGAGCAGGATGACATTCAGGAATTGAAAAGTTTATACATTGACTGTCAAGCTATCTTTAGGTACATTGGGTGCCCATCCCTTATCAGCTTGTGATAGTATCAAAGCTGGTAATTATATTTGAATACAGCTATAGCATCCAATAGCCATATGTTCTAGTGCAAAACTTGCATCAGATTTTCTTAGTGGAAATGATTATTCTGATATTCCAGAAATACATATGAGAAAGAGTAGTTTCCTCTTTGGACAAGTTTAGGATGGAGAAATCATTTACAGCATGCTGTCCTTAATACAACTGCTGTTGTAGGGGCTCTGTTTTGGGGTTTTTTGCTACATTAGTTTAAAGGAAAGATTTATAGGACTTGCTTTTTAGGCACACTGGCATTAATACAGACTGCAGTGGAAATGTGAAGTCACCGCAGGGGAGAGATTAGATATTTATTTGTCATTGGTGTTCACTGGCAATCAACTGTAATGCCAATTAGATGTGCAGAAAGAAACTTATCCTGAAGGATATCCCAAAGGAACTCAGTTCAGACAGTGCTCTGGGCGTGCAGTGGCTGACCCGCTGCACTGTGGCGGAGAAAACACCCACAGATGGCTGATGAGTGACTTCTCAACTTTGCCTTACAGAAATCAGGAATGGGAATCTAAAGGCCATCCTGGGGCTCTTCTTCAGCCTGTCTCGGTACAAGCAGCAGCAGCAGCAGCAGCAGCAGCATCCGTCCCAGCAAGCAGGGCCTCTGTCCCAGTGCCAGCTGGGGGTCCCCCAGCAGCAGGCGCCAGCTCCGCTCCACACCCCGAGCCAGCAGCCCCCTCCAGCTGTGCAGCATCCGCTCAAAGCACAACCAGAAATGCAGTCCAGGTGGGGAAACCGCCTTAAAATTGGGTTTTTTTCGTTATTTATCTCCTTTTCTTTTTGCTTTTCGTTGCAGGTCTTAAAAAGCCAAGCTCCTTTCTTTAATTCTGCTCTAGAATAAAGTGTGTTGGGAGTGGAATGCTGAGTAGCGGTTGACTTCAAGCCTTTGGAAATCAAAACACATGCGTTTAAACAGTTCTCAGTGCTGGAAATCTGCAGCCCAATGGGTGTAACATCCCTGCTGGACCAAGTGACCACAGGGTTGTAAAGGGATGTTTTCCTCGCTATTCCTTTTGCTTCTTTCTACTCACAAAGCATGCACATGGTATCCTTTAGAAAACATTCATTTTAGGCATATGAAAACCAACTTCAGTTCTCAGATTACAAGAGTTTCAGTCCTCACTAAGGAATGGAAGGGTTACCTTCCACTGTGGAGAAGGGTTACTCTAACAGTGGTAAAAGAAATAGAGCTCATAACACCTAGTGGCAGTCAAAATCAAATCTAGACTTTTTGGTCAAAAATAATATGCTGCTGGCTTTACATGAAAAATAATTTTCGTAGTTGGTATTTGTTGGCACTCCTAGATCAGAGTACAGATGAATAGAAAGGGATTTTGTTCCTTGTATGTCTTTAATACTAGGAATGCTCTGCCCAGGTTGGAATAAAAGCAGTTTTCTGAGTTTTCTTTTACCACAGTAAATGCATGTGCAGCTTTCTACTGGTCTGACCCTTGCGCTGCTAAAACAGGGAGGGTTTAGTGAGAATAAGAAAGAGAATTAAAAGCAGAAATAATATTTGCACCATTACTAAAGTATGAAGGCTTCTTGTTTTTACATATCTCACATTGAGGCTTATTTGTGTTAACACACCTTGAGGTGAACGCTGGTGAAGTGCTGCTTTATGAGGGATACAAACAGTTTAACTGAAGCCTTCCAAGTGAGACCACTCAGAGGTTATTTGGATTTGGCTTTTATGTCTTTCTTCACAAATTATGCTCATTTGGGTGTAAATAATACTTTTGTATGTTTGAAAAACATGGTGTTCCTACAGCATGTGTAATCAGGAAATAATTACTGTAAAATAAAGATGTGTTTGAAGAGATTTCTGCAAGTTTTCTGTCAAGCATGCAGAGATGCTGAACACTGTTTTGCTATTTTCAGTCCATTGTGTAGATTGGGCTGGGTTTCAAATAATTGAAAAATATATATATGCTGAAGATCTTCAATGTCATATTTTCTTAGTATCTACTAAAATCAAATTGCTCAGATTCTACAGAAAATATATATAATAAAGGAGTGGGAAGGAAAAGAGGAATACAGTTGGGGGTTGCATGCGGATTTGCATGTTCATTACTCTGTAAAAATTAATTTCAGACTGTAGTGGTTTTGACCTGAAGTCATACTTGGGCAAGAAGCTTTATAGTCCTGTGAAATTCATAAAAAAACCCCTTTTTTCCCTAAAACCAGTTACTAAATTCAGTGGCTTTTAAAAAAAAAAAAAAAAAGTTTCTTTGTTCAATGTTCTCTTCCGCTTTTTCTTTCCTGTCACAGTGCATCTCCCAGGGACTCATCTCAAAGCAAAATCATCCGATTCACTCTTGGTCAGAAAAGGTCTTCTAGGTTAGCATTTCTTCATCTTCTGCAAAGCATGAACAATCCTTTTGCAATATTTCTGGGTGCATGTTTAGGGTTCCTGTTGAAAGCAGTTTGCAACTAGGCCTTTACAAACAGCTGAAATGGGAAAGTTTTAGATGGATTTAATTTTTTTCTTTTTTTTTTTTTTGAGGTGTGGAATGCATTTTGGCCCTCAAAGAAATAATTTGATTTTTTGTTCTTAGGAGCTTTTGCTTTTGAGAACAAAACATGGTTCTGGGAGTTCTTGCCCCACTGTATGAATTCTATTTCGACATGCGTTATTGAAATCATAGACTCCTAGAATGTTTTGGGTTGGAAGTGACCTTTAAGGCCATCCAGTTCCATCCCCCACCTGAGCTGCATCAGGGCAGTGGCTCAGCTGCTGAGCAGAGTGTCCCTGCACGCTGTGAGCCCCAGCAGCCCCGTGTGGCTGTGGCTGACAGAGCCCTGCTCTCCCCAGTGCTCTCACACCCAGCACCTCTAATTCCCTGGCACTGACTCCGAGCTCCTGCAGTCCATTTCTCCCTGATCCCAGCATGATTGCATGCCAGCTCATCTGTCCATCTCATCTCAGTGATCCTAAGGGTTGCTGTGGTTAT
Source organism: Irena cyanogastra (assembly GCA_013397155.1). Taxonomy (NCBI): domain Eukaryota; kingdom Metazoa; phylum Chordata; class Aves; order Passeriformes; family Irenidae; genus Irena; species Irena cyanogastra. The sequence goes on along the minus strand of VWZV01014406.1, from coordinate 784,969 downwards.
TAATCTGGGTAATAATCTTGCTATTTTGCTATTGTATTTAAATGTTTGACTGGAGTATAGTTTTACATTGGTAAATTATGCCATACCATTTGTGCTGAGCTTGTGAGCTATGGCTTATGATCTTTATTTGGTGCGTATAAATTGTTTTTTTCTGCTGTATAATTTAGATTTATTTCCCACATCTTATTTCTTATATGCTAACAGTGAATGTCTGCAGAATAATCCCTGTTAAAAAGTTCCACATTTCTTTTTCATGTTCTTCCTTGATCACAATTATGGCTTGACAGCTCATATTGGCTTAACAGAGGTGCTGAGGAGCAGTAACAGAGTGTGTTCTCCAAGCTCAGTACCTTCTCTCTAAAGAGCAAGAACCCAGAAGTGTCTCCCTGAACCTGGTTTTTTTCCTTAGATTTCACAGACACTCCTCTGAGGTATCCTGACCTAATATCAAAAGCAGGGGCATAAAACCAGTTAGTTAAACTACAGTGGGGGGAAAAAAAAAGGTCTAAGAGAAAGGATATCTTCAAGAGTGCTTTTAGCACATAGGTTTTTTATTCTTGGTGTGTTTTTATTGGCAGTGACAATACTGACTCAGATGGAAAACTTGTCACTTCTTAAGTGGTCACATGGTTGGAGGAGCTTTGTTTACTTTAAAATGTGACAGCTTTGCAAAACCTGTGTGGATATGTGTGGAGAGCCTTTTCCTATCCATCAGTACAGGAAGATTGTCCCTTCCCTGCTGCTGGAAAACTCTCCTCCCATACTGGGGCCCTCGTAGCCATCCTGGGGTGGGTGCCCCACACTCAGCATTTCAAAACTGGCTGCCAACTTTGGGCTGAGGTACCTTGTAGAAAACCTAGCTCGTTTCCTGTCAAACAAAATGAACTTTTCGTGAACTTCCTTGTCTTGGTGACTTTCTCAAAAAGTTTTATTTGTCACTGGTTGCCCTCAGCTTCTTCCCCTGTGGTCTCCTCTACAGTGGATGAAGCCCCTCTGGGGTTTTCTCATGGACCCTTTGCTGCAATGATGAGCATGGACAACTTTTTAGCATCCCCCAGTGCTGGAAAAAGCTGGATAATTTGAGATTAGTGGTCTAAAAGTCAACCTCAGAACCATGATGTGCTGTGCTGAATCTGTGGTGGTTTGAGCTTGTAAATTAATTTTTGGGTTTGTATTTGAATGATGCCCTCATGTCTTAGACTCTTTTGAGCTTTGAAAGCATGTGCATGCAGCTGCTGACGTTTTGGCTTTTTCTTCATGTTTCTTTTCATGTTTTCTATTTCTTCACTAGTCTTGGATAAATCAGTTTATTTAGGAAGCCCTGCCAGGTTCCTTGCTGGCTTCTCTTCCTTCTCTCAGAGGCACAATGGTGATTTGGTCAGTTGCATCCCCACTCTCTCTGACAACTGGGACTTCTTCCTTTTACCTTATCATTGATAGAAGTTATTTGAATAGATTTTTGTATTTTATATAAAGAAGCTTTAAAAGATTCTGTGTGTAAATGTTGGCTTTGAAGTGTTCTTTGAGATGTGATGCCAGTGGCTTTCCTGATTCTGTTGGGCTTTTTAGAGAAGTCTTCCACCTTCATTTTTGCCTGAAAGGCATGAAAGCTTGTCTACTTACTCCAGAATAACTACATTTTTTTTTCCTAGTTAATCAGCTATATCTGGTAAGTACAGGCTATGGTGAGAAAATGCTGGAAGAGGCAGATGCCCAGTTTAAACCAGAGGCTTATACCAGCTCACTGATAATGTGGTTACTCTAGGAGAGGTTACACTGAAGCTTTGTGTGATTTATATAGGCTCCAGTAATTAAACCAGGTTTAAGTTTTGCTGGGCTTGGCTGCTGAGCTTTGTAGCTGTCAGGGCAGAGATGTGATGTGCTTCTCTAGAAGGGAAAAGGCAGCCAAGTTCCATCTCATTGTTATTTCTGAAATAAGGGTAGCCTTTATGTGGCCAGCATGTGATGAAGTGTGTGGCAGTCTGGTTTAAGAACAGTAATGCCTCGCTTAGTCTTAACCTTTTGCAGTAGTATTGCTCCACTGAATTTACCTGTGACCGTTTCTGATTCACCAGACTTACGGCAGGTGACTGTTAATTTTGTCTCAAGGCTTTATTTCTGGTGTAAAACAATTCAGACTGCAGCTTGTTTGACATACACTTTTCATCTAAGATGATTACTTGATTTGTTCTTACGGAGGTAGAAAGACCCTTATGAGCCTATACTTGTGCTGTTGATCCTTTTCTTTTCAGCTTATGCATGGTGTCCCATAGTTTCTTGCCCAGAGTGCTTTTCACCTGGGTTTAAACATGCTGTAAATTCTTCCACCAGACTTCCAGGTCCCACCACGAGGGTGTCTGCTGCGGGCAGCGAGGCCAAAGCTCGTGGCTCCATCAGTGCCAACAACCGACGCAGCCAGAGCTTCAACAACTACGACAAATCTAAGCCTGGACTTCTCCCTCCGACCCCAACAAGCAGCAATGACAAAGGTAAGCAATTAATAATTTGAATTTTTCTTAATAGTGGCTTCATTTGGAGGAAATGGGATTTTCTGTTAATCTGCAGAAGTGTAGGACTGTCTCAAAGTTGCGTGTTGTAAACGTGACATCTACGATCCAAAAGCCAGTTGTCTCTTCTTGAAAAAAGTATAGTCCTCCTTTAGTATATCTGGAGTTGTGTCTTGCTGGCCTGAAGGTACATCCAAAAAATAACTTTAAAAAGTCCTGGCACTGGTGAACCATTTTTTTTTCATTTTGCTTCAAGCACAGATAAGGGGGAATGAATTAATCATAAAATAAGGCATTTTGATGAGTAGTTTGACAAGAATGAAAAATGACCACTAAAGATTTCTGCGAAGTTCTTATATGATAAACAGTACAATTTGCTTTCATTTCCATCACTATTGTGGACTATCCTGTAAGAGACAAAATTACACAATTCCAATCTAATTTCAGGAATCATCTAGTGTTGTGTGTGAAGGCAAGAACACATTCTGTTTCATAAACATGGCAGTGAAACGATGTCTGTGGCAGTGCGTCAGAAACAGAGCCGCGCTGTGTGTGAAGGGGAGCTTTTTTGAATGACATTTACTGACTTTGTGTCCATTCACCAGTTTAGTGATCTGACAGCATTCATTAGCTTGAGTTGGTCGCTCTGAGTGGGGCTGGGGGCTGTGGCTGGTGAGAACTGAGCACATCTCTCCAGTCTGGCACGGTCAGATGGTCGGCGTGGGCTGGCGGCAAATCCGCGTCCCCAGAGTCGTTCTGCTGACAAAGAGGGGCCAGCCCTGCACTTCAGCACAGGCTCCTCTCAGTGACTTGACAGTGGCAGCCTTCAGGCTCAAGTCTCCTTGCTGGCCATGCAGAGGTTCTGATAGCTGTAATGAGCATTTTGCTCCAGGGAAAAGCACTGCTCTGGGTCAGCTTCTCTCTGGTTCTCATGCTTGGTGCTTTCCAGGAAACTCTGGTCTTCCTTCTCTAGAAATGGTTCTCCTAGGACTGCGTGTCAGTAGGTTTTGGAATGTTACCCCAAAAAAAGTTATGGTGGCAGTGGAGGATGCTCAGCATTCTCCAGGGACATTCTGAAACACCCTGATCACATTTTGTGTAACAGAAAAATAAAATTCACTTCTGTATAATATAATTATTACAATTATACTACAGATTAATGTATTAGCATAATAAGGTAACAATTTAGCAATATTCTACCTTAGTTAATCCATGTGTACTCTAAATCTGAATTAGGTCTGGCTTGCAGTTCAAAGAACAAGCTAGCAGGTTTTAGTGTGAACAGCAGAAACCTTGTTTTCCTATGTAATATCTCCCCAGTCTCTTTCTTTGTCCTTCTTGTGAATATTCTTCCGCTCATGTCCCATAATCACTGGCCTGGTACGAGGTGGGGTGGGATTTGTCTTGTCCTGCAGCATGGCTTGGTTGGCTGGATGATCCCTACACCATATGGGATGTGTGATGTTATGCTGCACGAAGGGGAGGACTTCCATCTATTTTAGCTGTTTTCTCAGTTTACCAAGATTACTAAATAAGGAAAGTAAAGTACTGGTTTTAGTCTTCAACAACGAAAAAGGAAGAAAAAAGTCCTTATGCATACAGAGAAATAACAATCATTTGTCAACTAACTTAAATATCAACTGCTTTTAGACAGTCACTTCTGGGAACCCTCATTGCTCACTGTAATTCATCTCCTGAGAAAGATAAACTGGTTGCTGAAGAAGCACATGAGATGAACTGTTTCCTACAAATATTACAAATTACTAAAGGAAACAAGGCTGGTCCTTAGGCTGACAATCTACATAAGTTGCACTAACTGCTCAGAATTTTGCTTTGGTCAAAATTTCCAGTCATAAATGATGGTCTTTTAAAAAAAAAAAAGGCTTATGTAAAGTTGAACTTGAACTTTTCTTAAAGGTATAATCATGACACAAAGTTGGTCTGCATCCATGAGAAACAAAAGCAATTGGTCTGACATATTTTTGGCTTATTTTGAAGTTAATTGTAACATTGCCAGGCAAAGTTTATTGTCAAAGTGCTAAGACAATTCAGGTTTTCTGACCCATATCCTGTGTTTTGGCTAAGAAAATGAGACTTACATGACTGTGCTGTGTGCCAGGCTTGGTAAGTTTTCATCTCTTTACCCAGTACCTGCTCCGTTGTGTGTTTTTGAGGAAGGAAATGGGAGAAATGAAAATCAGCCTCTTTTGGCATGATTGGTCACTTTGTGATGGAAGGTGACCTTCAGTGTTCGAATGTTTGAATCATTTCTTACAGAAAGTAGGTTGTAATTTTGAGGTTTTATTAATCTGTGGCCTTTCTCTCTGAATGCAAATTGTCTTGTTAGTCAATGGTCTGTGTCTTGTGGCGATGAAAGTGCATTAATTGAAACAGAATGCATCAGAAAGTAAAAGGACAGCAAATGGAGCATGGAAGAACAGCCAGCTACTGGGAAATAAATAACCTAGATTTTTCAAAGGATTCTGTAAATCAGTTACTGATGAGACCACTGATTTTCTGGAAAACTTGGGGAAAGGATTGTAATATCAAAAAATGATTGCAGAAAAATAAGAGGTTCTTGGATGGATGCACGTGTTTGATGTGAGGTGCACATGTGCTCTTAGCAAAGGAACATGTAAAGACATGCAAATCTTCTCTTCCCCACAGCTGACCTTGTGTCCTAAGTATTTTTTTCTCTCAGTCTCCACATGTTGTCTGACACCACTTCCAATATATACAGGAGAGATAAGTGTTCTCTAGTAAGGATCACTCAGGCACCTTCTTTGAGGTTAGGGCCTAAGAGCTTTAACTTACTTTTTGCAGTTAGAGCCTCAGTTTATATGCAAAATTCCCCTTTTATAGGGAGTTTACCTAAACTCACAGGAATTTCATTCCTCACATCATAAAATGATAACGCGCTGTGGTATGGGTTTTTATTTATTGTCACAGTGATTAGCCATTTATAATTGCAGTTACATTTCAGACAGGGTATTTTTATGTGTGTAATTGGTATTGCAGGCTTTTTTTTAAGAAAAATGCCATTAAAGTCTTAATTGCATTTTTGTTTGTGGGGAAATAAGCACTTAGGCTTGTGGGCTTTGGGGTTTTTTATGTCATCCTAATCCCTTCATACAACTGGAGCCTTTTAGTTCTGTTCTGAATTGCCAGAATTACTTAGCCCATGCTTATGTAGGAATAGCTTTGGTTTACTTCCTTGTCATTTAATATCCTTGAACACCAGAGGTCTGCTATGGCATGGAAGGCATCAGACACTTCCCACGGTCGCTACTGAACTCATCTAAGTTATTAAAAACTTTTCTGAGGAATGTAGAGAAGCAAATGAACATTGCATTTCTATGCCTATGTGCAGTTAGTAGTTACCTTGAGGCTTCACATTACCACATCCTTCTAATTGTCTGACAGGATCACCAGATAAAACACAGCCAAAATTTGATTTGCGTATGCAGTTTAGAATACATAAATACATTTTTTTTATCCATGGCAAGGAGGAGCAGAACTGCATCCTAGGTAGTATCAAGAATGAAACTTAAATATATTGAAACATACAACTTCAGTAAAGACTTTGATACAGGGGTAGGTTTTCTCATGAGTTTGTGTCAATGTTTTGCTTGCACACAGTGGAGAGTCTCTTGAGGCATGCTGTGAAAGCAGCCTGCAGTTCTGCAAGATGGTGGGGATTTCTGACTAGCTCTGAACACCCTCATATACCCGCTGTCTCCACTGTCCTTCAGGCACTCAGTTTGCATTTTGCAGTCTGAAAAGTCTGATAGTGTTGCCTGGAAATAGTCTGCATCTTACTTGTGTCAAATCTGTAAAATCAATGAAGTTATGAAGCTGTGAGATACATCAACTTAATAAGCCACCTCCACCATGTTGAGGATGTGATACAGTATTGTGACAGGTTTACATGCTTTCTTTTTATTTTTTTCTTCTACTTTGTTCCTAATATTTTATTTAAAATAATCCTACAGAGGGCAGTAGACCTCTGTGGGAAAAATTACACTTTTCTTGAGGATTGAATGTTAGGTAAAATATCAGTAGAAAAAAAAAGTATTACCAGACTTTGTCATTTCTGCTTGAGATCAAAGGAAATGTTTATTACTCAGATTTATAAAGAAGGCAGGTTGATATCAGGTTTTTCTTAGACAGTATCAGAAAAAGGAAAAAACCCAAGAATACATGCTTACAGATTCAGACAGTGAGGTGAAATAAATAACTGTTTTAATAGTAGTGTAATAGTAGTGTCTCTATGGGCAGGAGAGTAAGAAAAATGTGTGTTCCTCTCCTGCTCCTTAAATTTTATTTCTTTCAAATTTTGGGTAAACATTTTTAATTTGGAACACTGTGTGTATTTAATAACAGTCTTTTAATATTTAAAGGGTAGTCACTATGTTCACAAGGATGTGTGATGGCAGTTCAAGGGGCACACATTCCTTTAGGGGAAACCATGAAGTCTGGAAATAGGAATAAAATTCTTCACTGTGAGAAGAATAAAACATTAGAGAAGTTTGTTCAGAGAAGAGGTCGGGTTTCATTTGCTTGGAAGTATTTAAGACTTGCCTTGACAGGGCCCTGGATAACCTCATCTCAGGTTATCCAGGCTATCCCCATCTCCTGCTTTCAGGTGAAGGTTGGAAGGAATATCTCCAGAGGGTTCTTGTGACCCAGACTGTTACCACATTTTGATACCCATAAATATTATTTCCTTTTAAATTTTTTCTTAAGTGTAAATAGGAAGAAGTTACTAAGGCGTTTTGAAGGACAGATAAGGAATTTCTTTCCTCTTAACTTTTTAGCTTCGTGTTATCAAAATAGGACTGAGTACCACCAGTAAAATGCTAGCAAGGAAATGTCACCCCCACTCCAGTGAGCAAACTGGTGTATGGTTACACATGCCACATGTGTGCTAAAAATGTGTGCACTCTGTGTGTAGGCAGTTATATTTATCAGGTTCAGGAGGGCAGGGCATCAAGTTCAAGGGCATGGTTCAAGAGGCCATGGCAGATCTTGTCAGAGCTTTAGCAGGAAAGGCTCTTCAGAGTTAAATCAGTATCTTCATGTCAGCTTTGCTAGGAAATCCGTATTTATTCGTCTAAATGCCCTCGTGTGAAAGAGTAGAAAATCCTAAATCTGGAAATGAGCCATTGGAATTTCTACTCCTGATGATAAAAACGTTTAATATTCAATCCTGTATTGATATAAAAATGCATGACAATACATTCCCATGGCTTGTCTTGAACTCAGCATTGCTTAAGGTCATTTAAAATGGCAGATTTGGATTATGTCAAACCCTCAGATTCAATTTAAAAAGGCTACTTTAGCAACTGAGAGGAAAAACTCTCATCTTCATGTGGAGCAAGGAGAGAAATGTGCATAAGGAGATCAAAACTCAGAGTTCTTGTGGGTAATGTCTTGAAGGCTAAGGTATTCAGTAATATTCAAATGGGCTTTGGAACAGAGGGATGCTGATAAAACAGAAAGAGCTCTGCATAAATAGAGCTTTGGAAAAATCTCTTTTGCTGTTTGGTACTTAAAGAGTTAATTTATGTTCTTAGTCTAGAAGAAAGGTTATAAAGTTCCCTTATTAACTACAAGATACCTGCAGTGACATTTATAGTAATAAGAGTTCTTCCTTATCCCTGTAGATAGTGTGTGGGTATCCATTTCTCAGGAATTTGATATTAGCCCAATTAAGACCAGAAATTGGATAGAAATTTTAAGAATGAGGATGTTTAGCCATTGCAAGAGATTAAATCAGGCATAATGAGTCAAAATTTAGTATTTGCCCAGAGCTGGTGTTCAAATAGAGGTTCCAGTTTTGGCTCAGAAATTACTGTGCCCTTTTGTCTTTAAGGTCAGCATAGATGGTCTGGAAAGTTTACCTGAATGAAAAATCTTTCATTCAAGCACATTAAAATGGAGGAGAAGTCTTCTTTTGTAGCTTTATGTAAAATGAGATGAAATATTTGATGTTCTGGATGATTGGGTTTGGCTCAGTACCAAGTAAAGGATAATCAAGTGGCATTGGACAAACTTCCTTGCTGGAAACATTCTGTTTAACCTCATGCGGTTTTTCCACTCCAAATAAATTAATAATTATAAAGAGAGACAAAACCCAGGCTTTTGCCTTTGTGCCCAGTAATAGTGTAAGAACCACAAAACCCAGAAGTGGAGAAAAAAGAGCTCTGAGACTTACAAAGCGCGATAAAAATTTGTCTTAGGGCATTTAAAATTTTTTCTACCCATTTATAGAAGCATTCAGCCCGAATGGGAAAGAGAAGGCTTTTTATGGCTTCAGGTGCAGGGATAGTTACCAGGATGGTTGCAGCAGGGAGCTGGGATGTTGGATGCAGTTCCTGTGGCATGGAGCCAGCTGAGCTAGTGCTGGCAAAAGGTCACTGGGATGGCTGAGCAGACTCTGGTCACACTGGGCTGTTTGACAGGGGCAGCTTGTGACAGGGCGTGGGGGAATGACTTTAAACTGACAGAGGGTGGTGTAGATTAGATAAGAGAAGAGATCTTTTACTGCAAGGATGGTGAGGCACTGGCACAGGTTTTTCCTGTGGCTGCCCCATCCCTGGAAGTGTTCGAGGCCAGGCTGAATGGGGCTTGAGCAAAATGGGATAGTGGAAGGTGTCCCTGCCTGTGGCAGGGAGGTTGGAACTGGATCATCTTTTGGGTCCCTTCCAGCCCAGCCACTGTCCTGTGATTCTGTTATCACATAACAGTTGTTACGCTGAGTCTTGTATTTTGAATTACATCTTTTACTAATCAAAGACTGGCTAGTCCTGAAGTGTTCAGGTGCTTGGTGTCTTGTAGAAGGGAGAGTTCTTACAAACCCCCAGAGTTAGTTTTTCCAGTGCTCCCTGCTGAGTGAGTCACTGCAGGATCCAGTGGCACACAGGTAGGATTTAAATGTGAAATTTTAAGCCTGGTGTCTCAACCCACATTCTCTGTAGGCTGAGGATTTCCAGCTGGGGACTCTTGCACTAAAGTCGATACTGAAAGGGCATTGACCCTTTTGGTACCAGCTGCCAGCTCATCACTGAACCTGTTTCCAGCTGTGCCACTGGATTGGTGCTGGGCCCAGCTCTGCCAGGCTGCTGGCAAGGCTGGGGGACAGGTGGAGTGAGGAAAGTTTTGGAAACCAGGAGCAGCAGAAAGATCTTAACAATTCACTTGAGACTAGCAAAAATAAATGGAGTTCCTGAGACTGAAAGATCCTTGTGCTTATGGATGAGCACTATATGGATGTCAGAAAGATGGGAAGTGATTTTACAGAATGAAACAGTTGGCTCATGCAACAGATAACAGTAAATTAAATTTTATTTATCTATTATTTATTTAACATTTTTAGGTAGCTATAACTTTCTTCATGACTGAAAATTGTATTCTTACAGGCTTAGAAAAAATTTCCTTCCTTTGACATTTTGGAAGTTACTTTCACTCCTGTTCTATGTCAGTCTTAGGGTAGTATTATTTTTAGGTTTCTCTCTTTCTTTAGAAATGAATTTAATAATTTCTTAAGAAATGAATCTAATGTTGAATGAATCTAAAATTTACTTTTGAAATGATGACTTGATAAGATTGTGCAAAATTCACTAAGATTAAAAGGATTGCAAAAGTGGAAATGATTTTATATTTTTAAAGAGGCACAAGTTCATAAAATATGAAGCCAGTTTGCCCACACTTTCAGATTTTCACTGGGAAATAAATGTGATTGTCTTACCAATGTGAAAATATGATAATTACTTAAATTTCAGTCATCCCACCTTGTAAAAATGTTCCAGTCTTTCATTTAGGTCAGACATGAAGCAAACATCATATTCTGCTTAGTGCTTAGGGTGCTGCCTCTGTGCTCCTGTGTGCTGGCTGAAGAGATGCTCTGGTTTTATTGACCAAGGGTTTTCCCTGCAAGTCTGACAGATGTAAAATAAATTTACAGACTTTGTCTCAATAAATCCATTACCAGAGTAGTGGATGATTTCTATTGTTGTGCTGTGTGCACTACCAAAAGCAGATGCTGAGTAACCCTATCCAGTTTTCTAAATATAATATGCATTGAAGGTATTTCCCAAATGCCCAGGGTGATTTATTTTGCCTTGAATATAGTATGGTGATCACGAATTTGATAATGCAAGAGTAAAAACAAAAGCAGAGAGAAGGGAAGGACCATGAGGTAATCTGAAAGACATGCTGAGGAACCTGGTACTTTCTTTTGTTGAGTCATAACTTTGAAGTACAGATGTGGCTCCTGGCTTTGACTCTGTCTAAAGAACTATGCTTAAAATTCTAGCAAGTTTGCAGCTTACTCTATATATTTGTAGAATTGCATCTGTAAAGAACACGAGCTCCAGCTCTGAAGGGAAATCAAATGTACCTACATAGAAAAAAATTCTACGTTCTTTTATGTATTTCTAAAGCTTTTACCAACTATGTTCAAAGTCCTGCAGTCTTGTAAAGCATCACTTCAGCCATGATTAAGCCTTCAGTCAGGCTTTGTGTAGGTGGAAGAGGATATATTTTTAAATGCCAGATTCAGCCAGCTGTCAGGTGTTCACAAGTATGTTCTGAAATGTCTCATGACAGGGCTGGACCATCTCTTAAATGTATCCCTTCCAGTGTCCATTTGGTCTTAAAAGTAGCTGTTAAAAACGTACATATAAAGCCATTCTGTATGGCTAAAAATAAGGCCTATTTTTGCTCTTCCTTGATCTCTGTCCTGTTTATAAGAGCCTTCATGTATTTGAAGGCTTAAAATGTCTCCTCGTGCCTTTTCTCTTCTAGATGAAGCAAGCTTTACTACTCCATCCTTTTTCTTACAGGTTCCTTGTGATAAATCTCTTTATGTCTTGATGGTCTCCCCTGGCCCCTCTTCAGTCTGAGTCTCTTTCAGAAGGGTGCTGCAGCTGGACTCTACCCGATGCCTTATTTTGCTGCTGAACAGCATGGAGTAGTGAGGTTCTTTGTCTTCTGTCCTGTGGTTCTCCAAACCCTCTGATTCCATATGTGATAGTCCTCCAGCATTTCTGAATGACATCTGTATTCCCTTAGTGCCACATTATGAAGTGTGCAGCTGCATTCTACTGGGACTCCTTTTGCTGCAGTGGAGTTGCACAGCTGATGATTTGACCTTTTAAATTTAGGCATTCAGTTTCTTCTTAGCACACACCTCTTCAGCCAACCTCAGTGAATGAAATCTTATGGACTCAAGTTTATTTCTCCAATTTACCAAATGTATTAATGCTGAGAAATTCCCCAGACATAAGGCTCCTGCCTTGTCAATTAGTGTCATTAGTGTCAAACAAAATACTCACCTTTGGCCAGCTGAGATATACATGTATCCTGGGGTATTGTTTGCACCCTTTCACTTTTCTAATCAAACATGCTTTTGAAAGATTGGCTCATCTTAGTAAATCCTCAGTGACATATTTATGTTGGGTGTGTGCCCATCAAACAGCTTAAAGACTGTCAGGAAATAGCAAGCAGCATGGTATGTTTATAGGACAAGATACGAGTGTGCAGTGAATCATATTTGTGCTTAATTTTACAACTGTTCAGCTGGCTGAATCTGGCATTTAAAAATAAGTCCTCTTCTACCTAGACAAAGCCTGGCTGAAGGTTTAATCATGGCCAAAGGAGAGCTTTACAAAACCACAGGACTTTGAACATAGTTGGTATAAGCTTTAGAAATACATAAAACAAGGCAAAAATGTATTTAAACGAAGTTTCAGGAAAAAAAATACCCTAAAAATATTAGCTAGTGACCTGTTCTTAACCATACAGTCGTGAGGATAAAAATCCTGAGCTTTGAAGTAAAATATAACCTTGAGAAGCAGCTTCTTGCCCAGGGTATCTCTGCATAGCTGCGTTGGAGGTGGTGGAAGCACATTAATTTATACCAGCTGAAGAGCTGGTCCAGCATTTCATGGCCTTTGCAGTGCCTACATGTTTCCTTTTAAAATAAATATTTACAATTTCTCATAAATTTATTGCTGGGTGCAGCGTGCCAGAAAAACAGCCAGGGAAACAAAGGTTCACTATTAAATCATGGGAAAGCAGAGAGCAGTGGTGCTGCACCCCAGGCTTCCCCAAGTGCCAGCATGCTTCTACCACATCTGTGGAAGCCCCTTTTCCTTGGGTAGGAGCACCCTTCAGCCTCCCTTGGCCCTTCCATTTGTGACTTCTCTGCTGAGTCCTTTGCCTGTTCCTCGTCCATAACCAAATATTCCTGAAGAATATTCCAGAATTCTGACTGGCAGCAGAGAACTGAAAGGAAGAAGACCCCACCATAAATTGTAGTGTGTGTCTGTCATTTAGTTTTGGTACAAATGGACAGTATTTCCTGACTGCAATTCTCAGACCACTGATTTTCATAGTGCCTATTTCATACAACCTGCAGGAGAGATGTGTCAGAGCAAGGCTGCTAACTGTACATATTGTCCATTCCAGCTAAGTGTAAAGTCTAATGAAAGACTCCATAACAGCTTCCTGCTTGGAATTCATTAATGCTTTTGTAGAAGTCTGTTATGAGAAGTCTTGGGGGATTAGATTGTACCAATAGTCAGAAGGAAATGGAGAAGAATGAACAAGAATGGTATTTGTCTAGTATAAAATGGAGAGTGCAACTTGTTTAGAATGGCACAGTAAACTTGGATTCATTACTTTTATGATCATCTAACTGGTGTGTGGTCAATAGAGGTCCCTCCAACCTTTCTTAGGCGTTCATGTCGACTGCATTCTGAATTTTACAGTAACTAAACAAAAACAACAAGGAATTCAAATGTCTTAGTTGGTTATGGCGAGACAAGAGAAAAGGGGCTGCCTGTGCTCCAGTTTTATTTCCCCTCACCTCAGCAAAAATGCTGAGTCTTGGCTAAGTGAGCTAGCCAACAGCAGAACCGTTGTTCCATGTGCTGGAGCTCTGTGTGAATGGAGGCAGCTTTACAGAAATGTGGAAGTTGGGTTTCTGACATACCCATGGGCTTTGGTGAGGATTTTCAGAAATAGAACTCATTTCTGTGAACGCGTGGAACTGCTGTTGGAGTTACAGAGTTTACAGCACTGGGATTGAAGAAGTAGATATGATGGAAGGGAAGAAAAATATCACGGAGTAAAGGTAATTTTTGTATTGTGTTACAGTAAATTTAATCACCATTAAAGGGAAAATCAGTGGGCAGAAGTTGAAGGAAACAGTTCTGCTCAGTTAGAAAGGGTCCTGAGCAACCTGGTCTAGTGGAAGGTGCTTCTTCACATGGCAGGGACATCATCTTCAAGGTCTCTTCCAACTATGGTTCCAGCTATGATTCTAAGGTTTTATCCTCAGCAAAGCATAACTGTTCCCTCTTCAGGCTTTTCTCAGGTTATACAGAATTTCCCTATCTGGCAATCTCTGCTTTAAAAAAAATAATTTCTGTTGGGTTTTTTGTGGTCCAGAATAGAAGAGAGAGCAGAAAGCTTCAGCCATCCTGTGGGTGGGGACCATGCCCATCCCCAGGTGGCAGCTCAGCCAGTGTCTTCCTGCCAGCTGCAGTTCTCCCAGTGTTACAATGGAAATTGAAATGGAAATTCCCGTGGGCCACGAGAGTTGTGCTTATTTTGAGGAGGGACTGAGTGCCAGCTTGCTCTTGTTGGGAATGTTCTGCCCTACCTGCTCACGGTTTGGGTTATGGAAAGATTGGGATTTTTATAGTCGGCTCCTGGCAGGAATGCAGACATTTCCATACTTACAGGGTTTGATAAATGATCATTGCAGAAGAGAACAGCTCAGCTAAAAAGTTCTTCTCTGTAGGGCTTTATGTATAGTGCTTTGAAGGAGAGTCTTCTGGAGGGTGGATGGGAAGGGTCAAGATTCACCATTTATTCTTCTAGATGGGAAATGGTGAAACTGCCACAGTGGTTTCTGCAGTTCTGACACTTTAATGTCATAGAGCAGAGCTGCTTTTATTCCCTAGATTAGAATCTGGTTGTGGATTTGGTTTCAAATCTGTTATCTAATCTATAGGCTGGACTAAAAGATATTTTTCTTCATAAGAATTTGCTTTTCCCATAGCTTTGAAATAAAAAATAGAAGTTTGTTCATTCAAAAATGGGTAAAAATGCTGTTAAGTTCTTGACCCTCCTAAGGAGAATAACTATGAGAACATCCTTTGTCTGTATGTTGCCTTTCATGCTTACAATGATGGATTTTGAAAGTTTTCAGTTACAGCAAATCAAAGTCCACTTACTTAGAGTGAAAATGACAAATGATGGGAAATTGCATGTATTTTCTCCTGCCCTTATTATAACATAAGCTCTCAAAGACTTCTGTGGAAGAATTAAATCATAAGCCTTCAGATTCTTTTTTTTTCTTCTTCACACACGGGTGGGTTTGCAGATGCAGTTCAGTCTTTGCAGGAGCAGCTGAAATCAGATTTACCCATGCTACAGTGTGTATTGGCATTGGAACTGGACCACCAACATCTTTTTTAACAGGAGCACTAGGAACAAAATAGATTTCAGGCCAAGATTTGACTTTGAAAAGAGGAAAGTGATCATTATTTATTGAAGACTGTAGCTTGGGTTTGAAAACATTTCTTTTATAGTCAGTTTTAGTTAATGCAGGTTGCTGAAGAAAGAAAATACCTCCCTCACAAAGGAACACATGGGAAATAATAAGCTTATTAATTGAATGCATGAAACCTGCTCCCCTTTTCATGAAAGAAGGGTCTATGCTATGCTGAATAAAACTTTCCCCTTTGCATGCTGATGTGTTCTCCACGAATTGATGTTGCTGCTTCATTAGGAAACCCAGCATTTGAAGCTGCATTCTGGCAGCAGAACTCCTTTTGCTTACCAAACTTGGCCAGAGGAGTAAAAGAGCCAGCACTTGTTCATAAGGAAGAAACAGAGAGTCCGAAAAACTGAAGTTTTCTTAAGCTGGAGCAATTTTTCATGTGTTTTAGGGCAAACCTTTAATTTCTTGCAGTAACTGTGCATGGTGCAATGTAATAAATCACTTGAGGATGTTCAATTTCCAGTTTCACTGTATTTGACCCAAGTACAGATCAAAATCCACCACAACTGTGTGAGAAAGTACCTTCTTTCCTTTCCCAAAATGTTGCTGCTTATCTATAGACTTTGTGAATATTTTTTATTCATTTCAGGTGTGTAGCATCCAGTATTCACAGAATTCACTTTGTGGAAAATGTTAAGTAGACACTCTGATATATTACTTTTGCAAATATATTCTATTTTTTTAGTGTTACAGTCATGGTATTGTCCTAATTCTGGTTTCTCTGACATGTCTGTAAATGGAGCTGCACTGTGCTCCTCCTACGCCGCTGGCAATGGGAGCAAAATTCACTTCCAGACAGGAGAGTGTATGTGGGGGTGTTGGGACAAAGAGAGCGTTGTGTTTATAAACAAATAAACTGGGAAAAACACATTTTAGTCAGTGACTAAACATAAATAAATAGATTTCCTGAAAACATTAAAAAAAAAAAAAAGGAGAAATTAAAAAGTTCTGGATTTTGCTCGGAACTAAATTTTGAGCAATGCTTTGGGATTTGGAAAACAAGCCATTTCACTTGATCCAAGCCAAGCATTTTTTCCCAGAGGTCTGTGAACTGGAGTGTTCATCTGTGCTGTTAGGATGTAGCTGAGGTCCCAAATCAACCAACTCCTTCCATTCACTTCCAGAAGAACATTGTGGAGCTGGTCAGAGCCCTGTTTTGGTGTGGTGGCCTAACAGCCAGCTCAGTGTCTGAGATAGGGTCAGACTTCTGAGCCTGGTTATGGACCTGGCTCTCTGGTCCCTCCTGTCTCAGGTGAGTGCCTTTGTGTAGGCTCTGAGTGCTGGGAAGTGCAGGCTTGTGGGGCTGACTTTCAGTGGGACTTAGAGAAATTCAGCAGCAGGCCCTGGCTTTCCCAAGGGAAAACAGCTTTCCTTCCTAAGGACGGCCCTGTGAACAATTTCATGTTCTCAGGAAAGGACTGATTGAGTTTTGTAAGCAACTTGTGTTCTCAAAATAACAGGTGCTGTTGTTTACTTTGTCCTTGTGTGTGTTCTCAAAACATGCTCGCTCTATCTCAACCAGTGGTGGTAGAGAGGCTTTGTGTCATTTAGCCAATCAAATAACTGTTAGTGAAAGACCCTATAATGGGATTGCATTGTTACAATAAAAAAGCCTTCTGATTCAATGAAACCTTGGAGTCTTTCTCTTCATCCTCTGGGACAGGGTGACACAGGCTGGCTTTGTTCATCCCATACACAGGTTGCCTGTATTGTTCTCAAACTGTTGTGAAGCACCTGCTGGAGAAGGCAGATTTCTTTCCTAAGAAATCTGCTCAGTTGCGTGCGTGCTCAGACCCCGAGCTGAGTTTTTGTGACTGTACATGTTGTACTAACAGGGTGTACAACCAGCTTCTCTACTTTATAGATGCAACCCTTACTGGTCATTTTTATTTTGTCACCCTTCTATTGCCCCAGTCCTGTTTTTCTGAGCAAGTGAAGGCTTCCCTGTCCATACTGATCAGTATGTTGGGTCCCTCCCTGGACCTGGCTGTAAATCCATCCTAGGCATGTTCATGAATCCCAGACAGCTATGATAATTTCTGGGCATGGCTGTTCTTTGTGCTGAGATTTTGTTTAGCATGATGAGGCCAGAAGACGTGTGGATTAAGAACTTAGTGTTGAAAGTACTGTCAATCTCTAGTTCCTATAGCAATATCTCAATATTGAGATGGGCTATTACTATTTTTAAAAACAATCTATACAAATTAACTGTACAATGTGCACAGTTGGGATTTTCATGAAGCTTTCATTTCATTGCTGGATGTCTTCTGTGGAAGGCAGGCTGAGACAAAGGCTTGCTTGTTTTGAGTGTGCAGGAGGAGCCTGGTGCGGTGTGGGGATGGGAAGTGGACTGTGATGAGCAGGAGGACTTCAGGAAATGAAAACAAAAACAAAGCAGCAGTGTACGGTAAGAGGCATGAAGCAGTGGTGCAGCTTCTGAAACAGAGTGAGGAACTTTGCAGGCAGCTTGTGAAGAGGTTGTCACCTTCCTTCCTCTCTGTGTCTGTGTCAGGTCACTGCTGCTGTTCACACTGTGAGTCACTGGGACTCCTCCCACAGTGGTGGAATCCCTGGCAGAGCTGAAAGAAAGGTGTAGGTGTGGTGCTTAGGGATGTGGTTAAGTGGTGGGCTTGGCAGTCCGGTGTTAATGGTTGGACTCGATCTTGGTTGTATTTTCTAACCTTAATGATTCTCTGATTCCTATGCCATTATCTTTCTGGTCCTCCTTAACACATTGGGTTAAATTCAGCAGGCTTGAGCAGAGCTGCAAGAGGCCAGATAGCATCAGTGTTTGGGATATTTGGTGGCTTGATTTTCCTTCTGTGCTAGAGTAACACAGGAGTAATGCCCTGGAAGTCAGCAGGCTGGCGCAAGTTTAAAAGCAGTGTGATTCCTGTCTGTGTCTGTAATCCAGCTCCTGATTCCTTCCAGCTCCATGTGGGTACTTGGCCATAGGAAAAGGACTAGCAAAACCAGCCAGTATAATAGTTACTGGTTAAGCGTCCTGGAAACCTTCTGACTTCAGTAATATTTTTTAAAGCATCATTAGTTCCTGCTATTCCACTTTGTCCAAAGCCATGTGAAATGGCTGAGTTTATTAAGGAGTCTCTAATACTTTTAGAAACTCGATTCTGTGCTAAGTCAGGAAGATGTATGTGACTTAAATCTTCAGTAGATCTGGTTTGGATCAGGAGGGAGGGTAACAGAGCCGTATCTTCACTGAGCAACTGAAAGTGAAGTAAAACAGTCCCTGTGTGGCTGCAGCAGCTCGTGATTTACAGGGCTGGATTCACAGGGCTGCTCCTGCTGCCGAGAACGCACGCTCTCCACTGCTGTTGATTTTTGAATTAAAAAAATGCAGCTCTGTACACAGTTTACTTTCGTGCTAGAGGGCAGGGAAATATAGGTAAGAGCCGTTAATCCCCAGCAGGCTGCTGGGCAGGCGAACAGACACAGATGACAAAATTTAATTGGAAACATGAGCAGTTTAACAGAAAACATATTTGTGATAATTGAGAGAGTGACATCTCCAAAAGGGAAACTCTGCAAAGAGAAACTGATTCAGAGGAGAAGTGGCCACTGGTAGGTGAGTGTGATTTTTCAAGCTCTCTTTAGGCTCGGAACTAATTTCTTAATAAGAACAAATAACATTAGGGGGAACTAACTAAATAAAATATTTGTTTTCTCTGTGGGGGAGGGCTGTACAGTTACTGCCACAAGTTTCTCTTACAGCTGTATTAGGATATGTGATAGTACTTAATTTAGGTTCTTTACAAAAGAGTACAATTGATTTTATTTTTGTACATGGAGTTTTCTTCTACTTTTGCATTATGAAGATATAACCACCCCCACCCCCAATAACTAAAAGGACTTTAGTTTGACTTTTTTCCTTACTCCTGCATTTTTTTTATGTTTGAGGTTTTTCTAAGAATCGAACTTGGACAGCAAGTATTTTGCCAAAAGCAGAGGGAACTCTTAGTTACAAAATAGTGCTGTGTTTTTGCTAATGAAAAAGTATTGTGGACTTAATAAGGGAGAGCACATTGCAGAACACATTTTGGTTTGAATTGGAAGAGATTCTTTTTCTTCCTTCTTTTTCTTGAAACAGCAAGTAAATGTAAATTATACAGTAGGAGCTCATTGCTGCTCTGCTGGGTAGGAAAAGAAAGCTGGCTTTTATTTTCTCTGAGTTTCACTGATATTAAAAATACTGATGTGTCTTTTTAATGTTATCAGTGTGAAATTCTTGATGTTTCATTGCAGAAAGAATCTCATAGTAACTCTAATACCAGGTACTACTGTGTTGCTTTATTGGGTTGTTTTCTGTGTTTTTTTTCCAGAGCCTGCAGACAGCACGGCCTCGCAGCCCACAGGAATGAATGAAAATGTCTCATCCTCAGTTCAAAGCTGCGGCAGTGCTGTTCCTTGCAATAACTCCTCAGCTATCCCTCAGCCCAGCTCTGCTATTAAACCTTGGCGCAGCAAATCCCTCAGTGCCAAGCACACAGCGACGTCTTCCATGCTATCCGTGAAGCAGCCAGCAGTGGAGCCTCCAAAGCCGCCCTCGGAAATCGCCAAAACAGCTCCCAACGGTCAGAAGTCCATGCTGGAAAAACTAAAACTCTTCAACAGCAAAGGGGGTTCCAAAGCAGGAGGGACAATGCTGGAGTGTCCGGGCTCTCGGGACAACAGCTGTGAAAAGCTGGAGGCGCTTCTCAGCTTTGAGGAGAGCGAAGAAATCGATGGCACCAATCAGAATGTGAACAACCCGGGATCGATGTCCAGCAGCCCCAAAATTGCACTCAAGGGAATTGCACAAAGGACTTTCAGCCGCGCACTGACTAATAAGAAAAGTTCTCCAAAGGGTAATGAGAAGGAGAAAGAGAAACAAAAGGAGAAAGAAAAGGATAAAAGTAAAGACATTACAAAGAGAACATCCATCACTGAGAAGCTGGACCTGAAGGAGGAACCTAAAGAAGAACAAACAGCACTAACAACAACAACAGAGATGCCAAAAAAGTCGTCCAAGATCGCAAGCTTTATCCCTAAAGGAGGGAAGCTGAACAGTGCCAAGAAGGAGGCCTCTGCCCCTTCGCACAGCGGAATACCAAAACCAGGAATGAAAAACACCACAGGGAAATCCTCAAGTGCCCCTGTTCCTGCAAAGGAAGGCGAGCGGAGCCGTGGCGGGAAAGCCAGCTCGGGGCTCTCGCATCAGAAGTCCCAGCTGGACAGCCGTCACTCCAGCTCCTCCTCCAGCCTGGCCTCCTCGGAGGGGAAGGGCGTCGGGGGCCTGCACGGCAGCAGCAGCAGCCAGGCCGTGAACGGGCCCACCGTGACGACGCACACCACGGGCAGCAACACCGTGAGCGTGCAGCTACCTCATCCCCAGCAGCAATACAGCCACCCCAACACCGCCACCGTCGCGCCCTTCATGTACAGGTACGGGCACCCTCTGGGGGTGCGGGGAGTGGGGCGCCCGCAGGGCCGTTCTGGGCACTGCCAGGGGGCTGGAGCACCAAGGTGAATGCTACATCGTGGAGAAGTCTCTTGCTTCAAGAGCGTAGGCAATTTATGCATTTTCACAAAAACTGGTGGTGGAGGCTGTATGAGAAGTGGTGATGGACAGGAGGGGGAATAATGGTTGTATCCAACCCTACTAACAGGAAAGATGGCAATCTGAGCACCTCTTTGACCAGGTGCGGCTCTTCCAAAGGGCACAAGAACGTGTATCGGGTTTGTTTTGTGCACTGTAGCTTTGAGAGTTGTGACAATGTCAAGACACACGCGGGTCTTCATTGCAGCTGACAGTAGTGGAGCTGCCTCACTGTAAGCAGGAATTGGAAATTAAACAAAAGAAAACAAAAAAATTAAAATAAAATCCTTTCATTTAAGGAAGGCCAGACAAGAAGTGCTGTTGTTTATGTTAACCCTAAGATAAGGAAAAGAGCAGCCAAAGGAAGTCACAGCTAACCTCTGTCTAGTCCATTTTGTGTTTGAAGCACCTTCTGTGTGACAGTGGCAGTAGAAGATACATAGGAAAGTATCCTAGGGATAGTAGGGAACTTACAAGAGGGAAATCAGTAGCAGGGATTCTTAGGGACACAGCATGACAGGGACACAAGAAGTTTCTCGGTCAGAGGATGAGATTTTTGGCTTGGACAGCCATCTCATGGGGGTTTTATGACACTGTTTAGCCCTTTCATAGGCAGAGGATGCAAGTGTTTGCTCTGTCTTCGTCATCTTCTTGCTGCTCATGATCTGAAAGACCTTTCTCACCTCCTTCCCTTCCTTAAGCTGTGTCCTTTCTAGGCTAAGGTATCCTAGCCTCTTTAGTTTTCACTGGTAGAGATTCTGTTCATGAACTTTGGTCATTTTTGTTGTCCTGCCCCATGGTTTTTTCAGCTCTACTGTACACATTTTTGCCTTGGATCTCTTGGCAGATGTAGCATAAAAAATGGTCGGTCACATTTTTGAGTAAGAGTGAGTGTCAGTGGAATGAACCTGAAGGAGAGGGATGCCAGGGGCCTGTGTGGGAAGGCAGAATGGGAAGAGCAACCCTGGAGTCTTCTGGCCCCTTTCAGAATTCTCCCTGTGTGTATGGAATTCAATGCCAGGGCACCTGGGAAACAGAAATTTTTGGAGATGGGTTGTTAAGTTTAGCACTACAGTGTCCCCTCATTGTTGGTATTGATCTTAGTCTAAACACAGATGTCATCATCTAAAGTGTAAAAGCAGATGCAGTCCATACATTTTCTATAATCTAAACATACTGATAAACTCCACACAGTATTTATTTGCCTTTTACCAAAACCACAAATGAAACTACCTGTTGGCAGCTGGAAAATTGAAAAACAGTGCTTACTTTTCAGCACTGGAGGAAAAAAGGCCAAACTCTGTAATCATGTTAGCTTTAAAAGGAAAGAGAAAAGTCAGATCATTTTGGTTTGCAAAGAAAAGATAACACATTATTATATTTACTATCCAGACATTATTTCAATCTGCAGAATGCACTTGTTAATGCATTGCAGTAAAAGGCTCAGGTGTTTTCTGACATCAGTTAAAGTTACTTTCATCTGTATTCTTCATCTGCCTGTAGGCTTTTTGTTTGGGTTTGATGGTTTTTTTTTTAAAGCAAAAGATGTAAGAAATTGTCCTGCATTTTGTATAGGGTTGTCATGGGGAGAAAGGGAGCTTCAGACAAAGTTTATTAGAGAAGCCCTCCCATTGAGTCAGGAGGTGCAAAAGGACCCCCTTGCTTTCTAAACTCCTTCTCAGAGGGGAGTTCTTGATGCAGCTGGCTTAGCACCAGACTTTGTCAACTTTGTTCATGTCTGAAAGATTGTATAGGTGTAATTGAACTTCATATAACTCAACTGTCCTGTAGGATTAAGGATGGCAAACCAGATCTATTTATATGAAATAACTGATTTTTTTTTTTTTGACATTGATTAGACTAATAGTCCTCAATCAGAATTATTTACTACCTAGCACAGGCAGCTGTGATTGCTAATATAGTATAATTCACTGTTTTTGAAACAATATGAAAGGAATGATGTTAAAGTTGTATTAAAAGCAGTTATTCAGTAGAGATTGATGTTATTGACCCATACCAAGGACTGTGGGCACATCTCTTTTGCTCACCCTCCAGGATGTCCCCACTCAAGGGAGGACTCTGCACACTCTCCAGGGAGGGGTGTGTTAAAAGGCCTTGCCAATAAAGAGTGGGATTGGGCTTTTACAGTACAGAGTGACCATCAGTCATGTGTGTCCTGGCCAGCTGTGTCAGCCCAGCATCTCCAGTTACCAGTGGTGTCATTGCTGGTTTCTTTACCAGGTCTGCCACATCTTCACCTCCCTGTCAGGAGGTTGAACTTTGGGGTTGATGAGTCAGGCTGGTTTCAGCATTTTTCAACACCAAAATCAGCAAGAGGCCCTTTCTCCTTCTGCCACAGAGAGCTCTGTAAATGGGACATTGTTCCAGTTGTTTTACTCCCACTCCAGGCAGAGCATCCTGCTACAAGAGTCAGGTGAAATTAAGAGTATTGCAGTAATAATTCCCTACTGTGTCTTTACTTTTTTACAGCAGCACTTACAGTTGGGCAGGAGAACTTCCAGCTGCCTGTTGTCATGGGTCTATGTGCAAAACACAGCACGATTAGGAAAGTGAAATGAGTCACAATATCTTACTCAAATCTGACAATAGATCCTTACCTCACCTTTCATTACCTGGCAGCCATAATATCAGACAATAAATTGGAGTTTGACGTTGGTTTTGCCCAGTCATTTCTTTTAAAATGGAAGTGATGTTGAAGAGAACCTAGCAGGAGTGTAACATGACATCACATGCTCTCTTTTTTATTTTCATGCAGTACAGACTTTATTGGAGAGGATGAGTTTAGCCACAACAACTGATGTTATTGATAATTAAGATACATCTGGAAATCCAAGTGTTTTAAGACTCCATCTGATGAGCTGTGAAGCCTATCTTTGACTATGAATTTTTTATTTTTTACAGCTGAGTGCTTGTTTCCATTTCTAGGACATAATTCAACATGGGACTAATGAATTATGTAAAATCAGTCTGCTGGTTTGTTCTGGAGAGTGGGACAGAGTGGCTGATGGCAGGTGCACTCTCGTTGTTATACTTGAGATACTTTGGATGGAGAGTGGCTGCACATCCCTGTTTTGTTTTGCTTTCCAGATCTCAGACAGACAATGAAGGGAATGTAACAGCCGAGGCCAGCACTGGAGGGGTCAGCATGGATTCTGCTCTTTATGTCAAAACTGCCCAGCCTGCCCTCGAGGACCTCTCAGGTAAGTCTTGCAGCATGACCCATTACTGGCTGTGGTGTGGTTAAATAAGAATGGGCTAGAGCAAGTTGATTTTATTCCTACTGCTTTAGTTCTTAATAGCTGTATTTCTTCTAGCTCTTCAGCAATGAACTGGGTGTCAATAATTTGATTAAGTTCAGCACAAGTGTGCTCCCCAAATTTCTTGAAATCACCAGGAATTCTGCCTGTTTAATGAGATGTGCAGCATTTTTTAGGATTGAACTACTATAAGGATCCTAAGTATTCCCAAGAATTTCACATGCATTGTTTAGTTTTAAAACCTTAGTTTCAGAGCTTACAGAACAGAACGTGTTCATTCCCTTGGTGTTTTGGTTTGGAGGAATGTCAGTATCACTCACACGAATGTGATCAATTTGAGAAACAGCCTTTGCAGCAATAGGCACCAAAATCCAGCCATAGTCTATTGTGTCCAGCATACAGAAGCTGAAACTGGTTGTGGCTAGAATGTGAGCAGTCTAAATTAGAAAGTACCTGGTATATTTATCTAGAATTCCTGCTACTGTAAGAAGTATATGTTAGTTAGCAAAAAAATTTAAGCTTATCAATATAATAAAGTGATTTTCAGCAACCATATTCTGTTAGAATGTACTAGATTCTACTAATGTGATATAAAATGTGTTTTTAAAGTCACAATCTGATCTTGTCCTGTCCCCATTTCAGCAATAGCTGTGACTTTGTTTACTGTGTGCTATGGCAGGATATCTCATGCGTAGAATCTCTCAGGTTTTTCCATCTACTTAGTCTTGGTGTCCTCCAGTTTCATCTGGGGTTTGAAACCAAATGCCCTCCTTGGAGAAGTGATGTGGCTGGAAGTTTCACAGTGAGGTTCATTTCATACTGTATTGCATATTCTATCAATGTATGCTGTGGCAAAGGTGAGAGGCAGAGTGACTGGTGAGGAAAGGGGCTGCAGGAATGCCTAAGTGAACATATCTGTGTGTACAGTTCATACAGAGGTGGATTAAGTAGTTAAAAGGCACAAGGGGTAAAATCCTTGAGAACATTTTTGGGTTCATATTTAAATATAAGAGTTGCAAGTAAGAAACACAGTGTCCAGCTGCTTACACTTTTCCAGTATTACCTCTTAATCACCATATTGGCTGGGCAGGATGTATTTTAGCCTGCAAACTGAGAAGTGTTTCTAGATCACAAAAGGTCTTCAGTCTTTAATGACAGATGTTATGTAAGTACAAACTCTTACTCAACTAGAATACGTAAGTTTTGGGATCCAGAGGCGGAAGACAGCTGACAAACTCAAACAAGGGAGATGAAAACCCCAGCTGTGCACAGCCAGACCAGACAGCAGCATCCATGAAGGGGCCTTGGGGGAAACAGGGAAAACTAAACAAAATAGTCCCTGAGCCCAAATGAATGAGAAGAAATAAGGCACAGATATCTTCTCTCCCTGCATAGCAGCTATTAATTTAAATAGATAGATATAATAATAGATGGTGTTAATTTAAAAGCACATATAAAACCAAAGAGAGCATAGGTAGGGAAAAATATAAGCAGAATTGTTTAAGGATGCTGCCTGCTCATGAGGAGCTAAGTGATTTCAGAATTAAGCTCCAGGGGCCAACTATCCAATATCTGTCTTTAAAGTATACTTTCGATTTAAGCAGTGGGATGTCATTCAAGTGAAAATTTGTTACCAGTTTAGGCATAAGAGTGATCTCAGTAGAAATTGCTTTAGTTTGTCTCCTGTGTGTTTTCCTAAGAAGCTACCTACCATTTGCCTTCACATCTATGAGAGAAATGATCTGTAAAAGAGCACTGGGACCTTTGTTAAGCTAAAGGCCTATAAATATTTTATGTTTTTTACTACAAAAATTTGTAGATCCATGAGTATAGAAAATGTTTTCTGTCCCAGAGACCCACTGGCTGA
Organism: Irena cyanogastra; assembly: GCA_013397155.1. Lineage (NCBI taxonomy): Eukaryota > Metazoa > Chordata > Aves > Passeriformes > Irenidae > Irena > Irena cyanogastra. The sequence continues at coordinate 759,144 of VWZV01014406.1, read as the reverse complement.
AGTAATCAGTCATGTTAGGTGGATGTTTTCAGTCCAGCCAGACCATAACTGTTTGACCCCCTGGCTTCAATGAATTGTAACTTGGAGAGAGTAGAGACTGATTAAAAGATAAATACTCACATGGGCACTAAGCTCTTTGGTCAGTAGTTGGTAGCACTGCTGCTTTGTAGGCAGCAGTGTGTGAGTGGGTTTTTCTGTGTCACTAACCTGGCATCTTTTAGAAACATGAAATTTAAAGCAGAGAATATAGAAAATTCCCACAACAGCTTTTTTAATCTGGTTCTTCACGCTTCTGATGTGTGTAATATATAGATATCCATCTAAACTAGCAATCGTGTGTGTGCCCAGAATCCTGGCAGCTCAAAAATGCATCACTTGTACAGAGAAGGCTGATACAAAATGTGAAAAGTTCTACATTTACTGTAGTATTTCCTTTAGTCATGAATTGTAAACCCTTTAGAATGAAATTATTTCATTCTGTGCCCAACAGAAGCTTTGTGACAGTTTCTTGGAGGTTTTCTGTTCCAGCTTTCAGCTTACAAAGAATAGGCTGGCACTACTAGAAATTCATTTCTCTTCAGCCTCTTAGAGGATTTAACTCTATGAAGCTCAGCTGAGGTAGCAACCAAAGCATTTCTGAATTGACAGCTGAGAGCACGTAAATAAATTATGCTGAAGCGCTAATTAAATTATTAATTTGATAAAATGAAATTATGCTGAGACAGTAGGAAGACTTCATTTTTTGTGTGCATAAACTCTACTTTTGAGGAGCAGGACGTGAATGGATTTTATAACAAAAGTATTTAAGGAACAGGATTTCTAAATGCCATGAAAACTAAGTCATCCCTCAACTTTGTGTCAGGTAGAACATTTTAGGAACAGTAACTCTTGTTATGTTGACGAGCAAAACCTTTTGTTACTTTACCTGAAACATCACTCAGCATAGAGCCACCCCCCCAGTCAGCACAGTTTAGTTTATGGAAAGTTTTATTGTAGGACAAAGAAGATCTAGTGAAAACACAGCATTGGAGAAATTGCCCGTGTCAAGTTAATGTTAATTGTGTCAATGTATGAGATGGAAAGGGTGGTATTGATGGAGTGTATATTCTAATGAGGTTGAAAGTTAACCAGAATTTAAACTGGGTTGTATGGGAAATGACAATGCAGCAACATCTCAAAAGCAGCCTGTGCAAGGAGGAGCTCATGTCAGTCAGATGTGACGACAGCAGGTGCCTGCCGAGGGGAATGGAATCTCCATCCTAACCAGCTTAGAAAGTCAGAAAAAAGTGCATTTGAGTTCAGATCCAGGCATGGGCAGCAGCTCAGCTCTGTGCTGTTCCCTGCCTGCTCCGTGCTCATGGCTTCCTTTCCCTGCAGGAGAGGATGCGGAGACGCGGCGGCTGCGAACCGTGAAGAACATCGCTGACCTTCGGCAGAACCTGGAGGAAACCATGTCCAGCCTGCGGGGAACCCAGGTCACCCACAGGTGAGGGCACCACGGGGTTCCTGACAAAATGGGAACCACTCTGCTCTTACTTCACATCTCTTACACCTGGCTGGGTTGCATCCTGCGAAAAATGATTAACACTGACAGTGGGAGATACTGATCTTGTAATTTTTGTCTTTAATGCACAGAATTTGAATAATGTTTGCTGGTTGTTGAGATGTATGATGAGGAATTGATGGGATGGGGTGTGTATTGGCTCAAACGTCAAAAGTAATCACTTCTTGGTAAATGTGTGAGGTGATGTTTGAATAGAAGTTACAGTTTAAAATGTTTCTTCTTACTGTTGAATAGCTTCAGTGCATTGTACCTCTCTCCCCCTATGTGTAATATTTTGTTTAAATAAGGGGTGAACTGTGCTTGACCCACATTATCAAGTGCATAACTTAAATTCCTGACCAAACTTTGGACAAATAAGTTTTCCTAATATTGTTAGTCATCCCCTGAATGTAGCTGCTTTTTCTTTGTAAAGCAGCATTTGGAAATCTTCAGCAATATTTAAAATATGCCGTAAATAAACAAATATTGCTATTACATTTAAACATTACGTGAATTAGATCTTTGCAGTGTTGAACAGGAAGTTTGGGAGAATAAGCTGTTTGGCCCCTAATGAGGTCAGGGTCCTACCTAATGCTTGGTGCCTTATGTACCCCAGCCCTACATGAGTCTGTTGGGGGAACACTTTGTGCTTTGGCTTTGTATCTAAAACTGAAGCAGAGCTTGCAAAGACCAACTCCCAAAGCTATTTTTCTTTGCAAATTTCAAATAATGTGACAATTAATCTGTCAATTAATGTGACAGCTCTTCATGGTTTAATTACTATAACCAGAGAACATAGAGGTTTTTGCTTATATGTAACATTGGGAATGGTACAATGCTGTTTGTTTTAATAATATCCACAATAAACTTAAAAAGTAGCACTTAGTTGAGCACGAAAGAAAAAGAAGAGCTCATGTGGGTAAGAGAAGTTGCAGCTACGGATTAGCTTCAAATAAAATCACTACAACTCAGCTATGAGTATTCAGGGTGTAGTCTTGCAATCCGTACACATCACCTGAAAACTCATGGTATAGTCCCATTTTTGGGGTTTCATATATAAATATTACTAGTATTTTTTTAATATATATAACTCATCAATATATGAGTAATTTATTGGTTTTTCTGGTTTGGGTTTGAACATCTTCAAAGCAGTTCATAGTCCATTATTGGTTTGTTAATATACAAAATATATTCTGAAGAAAAAAAAAAAATTGGCCTTTCTTCTTACTGTTTTAATTTACTCCTCTTCATGGTGTAGAAGTAGCTTCCATTTGGTGCTGGACACATCTCCAGAGTTAAAATTATCATGAATGCAGGCAAAAAAAGGAAATATATCAGAAAAATAGAACTTCAGCAGGTTTTCCTTTAGTCAGTTTATTATTCCACTCCCTTGCCTAGACTGGCAAAACCATAGTGTAATGGAGTTTTGTGTGCTTGAAGATTGAGAAAGTTACACTTTGATACCGTGGATAATCCATTAAAAAGTCCTGCTTAAGTCTTCTCACGTGTATGTAGAGCACCTGATGGCCTGGGTGCAAGAATCTCTTTAGGAACATGGGAGAAAGACCTGAAAAGTGAAAAGATCTCCCCAAGTGTTGCAGTTGTAAGTTGTTAGTGCTGTTACACACAGTCAGTAACTTGGTGAGCGTTCAGGGCCTTGGAAGCACCTGAAATCTCTTAATTCCATGTAGGAGCCACATTTGATCCAGTGCCTCTGATGCCTTGGAGTGGTTACCTAGAACAGAGGCTAGACAAGATTAAGAGAATAAAGCAGGTATTTATCAAAGGCCTTCAAACAGGTACCCCTTGGGCAGTCAGAAGCCTTCCAGAGGCTACATCCAAGATGGACGATGGCCAGGAGTTTTTCAGATTATAAGTTTGATCCATTTACATATTAGGTGTTAATTCTCCAATAATTCTGTTCAGTCAATGAAGTCGTATACCCCCCAGTTTGCTCCCTGCCCCAATTAACTTTTGTTTCTACTTTTTGGGGCCTTAGGCAGTGAGATGTCCTTGAATTTCAGGCCTAGAGGGATTGCTTTGTCTGACCAAAATACAAAGACAGCTAACTAGCACTTCATATGGAGTTTAGAGTTAGGCACTAAAGCAGTACAGGATTTGACACATACAAAAGCTAAAATCCTAAGGAGTTCTGTCCGCGTCTCTCCTTTCAAGCACACTGGAGACCACGTTTGACACCAACGTCACCACCGAGATCAGCGGCCGCAGCATCCTCAGCCTGACGGGGCGGCCGACGCCGCTGTCCTGGCGGCTGGGCCAGTCCAGCCCGCGGCTGCAGGCCGGCGACGCGCCGAGCACGGGCAGCGGGTACCCGCCGCGGGGCAATGCCAGCCGCTTCGTCAGCGCTGAGCCGGGCGCCGCGCGCTACCTGTACTCGGCGCCGCTGCGGCGGCAGCTGGCCACGCGCGGCAGCGCCGTCTGCCACGTGGACATCGCCGACAAGGCCGGCGACGACATCGACCTCGAGGGCATCGCCATGGACGCCGCCGGCTACATGAGCGACGGCGACGTGCTGGGCAAGAACATCAGGGCTGACGACGTCACCAGCGGGTGAGTTAATGCCTCGCTTTGTGTGATCCTTCCGTTCCCTTTATAGCCCTGTATTTCCACGATTCCTTCGAGAAATAAAAGCCGACACCAAAGATATTCTACTCGTTTTAATAAACGTCTGGAGAGTCAGCTCGTTGTCGCAGAGGGATTTAAACAAAATTCAAGTTTTTAAGTGCACGTTAAGGAAGTATCCCTAGATATGAAGATACACTTGCATGTGATTAAAGTTTTCCTGACTCAGGACTCATCATGGTTGCAACATACATTCGTGCCCACGAGATGGAGGGAGTGAGGCACGTTTTATTCTTAGCTGAACTCTTTGGCTGGCTGAACTTTGATGGGCCAGTTCACTAGAAGGAAATGAGTTTGCATCTCTGTGTTAGGTAAAATAGTGGTACGTGCTAAAAAATGTTTAAAGAACACGTCAGTGTGGAGAAATATGAAGTGATAGACAGCTATTAACAATGTTTTACATCAGCGTTTTATCTCTGCCTTGAATGAAAAAAGCATTTGTTCTTTGCTCCAAAATCAGTATTCAATTTGTCTACTTTCAGTTCCTATTATAAAAGTATTTTTTTTTTAGCTCAAGTACATTAGCATTGGATTGATGTTAAAAGTTATCTTTGAGATTTAAGTATTTGGTGGGGGTTTTTTGTTTGTTTGTTTTAGTTTTTGTGGGGGGTTGTTTGTTTTTGTTGGTTTGTTTTTGTTGGTTTGTTTTGGGGGTTTTTTGTGGCAGCCCGGTCTGGCCATCTTGCATCTTTTGCTTTTTTATAATTTTTTTTATTAGGGACATTTCTAGTGGTGTTGGCTTTTTTGAAAGATATAATGCCTCTTACTGGAATCCAGGTGCTGCTTTGTCATTAACTTAACCAGTTCAGTTTCACCATCTGGAAACCTCCATTCATTCTGTCCATTATGAATATTTGGATATTTTCGCACTTTTTGAGACGTCAGACACCTTCTTTTTAATGCTTCATTAGGGAAGCATATAGTAAAGTAGCTGATGCAAAAATCTTTGTGAAATTCTGTTTCAGATAAAACACCAGTAGCTATTGCTGCATTAATAATGCATCAAGTCACTAAAGTACCTTGTGTTTTGCTCATATAAATCAACTTACACCTGGATTTTGTAGTGTTTATTGTTGTAACAGTTACTGCTTTTCCTCTGGACTATGAATTCTATTAAAATTTGTGGCTGTAGTTTTGGTCTGGAAGTGCAGAAAGTAAATTCTAAGTAGCACCGTGGTTTCCATAAAACACCTGGAGTGGTAGTTGAGAATTACCCCTGGCAGAACTGTGTCAGCTCAGCCTTCTGCTACTCAAAGAGGAGCCCTGGTCTTTGCAGACCTTTACTTAGTGGATAAAATTCAGATTCCAGATTGAGGAAGCGAAAATAATAGAAAAGCTGTCAAATTTATGAATGATTTAGCCAGAGAAATCTGTACCTTCACTCATCTCTGTGTATAATTTTCTTTTCTGTCTCTGGTCATCCTGCAGGGTAAAAACTAAGAGTCTCCATAGTCTGAAAGTACAAGAGTGGTGTTTAGATTCTGGGTAAGAAAATGGTTTGGCCAGTTGGTACTTTTGTCAGCAAAGCAGTGCATTATGTACCAAGAATGATTAACATAGCAGGAGAGTCATACACTCCACCCCACCTCACTCCTGGCCTTGAGCACTGGGACATCTTTAACTGAGTATCTGACTCTTTTTTTCTCCACTAGTTTTTAAAGGACTGAGGTTCTTTTCACTTTTTACTCATGTAGTAGCCACATACTGATAAATGAGATCTCAATTTAAGGTTCTTAGGACAAGAAGTGTGTACAAATATGTTTTTCCTTTCCACGTCTTTTGCCTTTAGCTACAGACGTCTGTTTTGCTAAATAGCATGAGCTGATTTGTCAATTCATATAGCACTGTTGGAGTCATTGACTAAGTTCCAAGGACAGAATTGGTATTGTAGGTAAATCCATTGTTGGAAAGATGCAGCTCCACTTCCAGGTTGTGCACAGGGTTTGGAGATGGGCCGTTTGGGGGTCCTCTCCTTGCTGCACTTGTGGGCATTTGGAGGGAGCGTTGCTACAAGCAGCCCCACAAGCCTGGGGGTTGCAGTCTGTGGAGGGTAATCATTTGAGTGGATTCCTTGAGAAGGGAATATTGCAGTATTAGATTGCAATAACAGCATTCCAGTATTAATGGAGAAGGATAAAAAAATAAGGTTGTTGCCTTTGGTGACCCCTAATGGCACTGGCTTACCATCTCCAGTGTAAATAGATGTTTGGTAGCCTTTTCTGTAAGTTATGTTCCCCAATGTCTGTTTAATTCAAATGTAAGAAAAAATAGGATGGCATTGTGTTTCTGTGGGAGAAGAATAGTAAACTGCTTAGAAATCAGAGAGGTTGTTTGTAAAGAAAGCATCCGTGTGACTTGCTGCAGAACAAATCACCAAGATCAATGGTAGGGCAAACAGGCTCAACGTTTCCAGAAGCCAAGCTACACTATGTGCAGAGCAGCACAAGAGGGTATTTAGAGCATGAATAGCTCTTTATTAGCTGGTATGTGTTTCACTTTGTCATTTTTCAGAATTGCTACAATCCCGGAGTCTGAAAACCTTGGATCTGTGTTTTCATTGGCAAACTGATAGGGAAGGAAGCCAAAATATTTGTTACAGCCAAAATAAATCCAATAGCCAAGAAAAACTAGTTTAGCCCTGTGATCCTGGTGCTTTCTCTGAAATGTACTGGGTCATGGGAAGCTTCGTTTGGCCTCCCTTAATGAGTCTGCTCAAGCAGAGCTCTGGCAGACACCGAGATTGCTTTCTTAGGGTTAAGGAAGAGAATCTTTGCCAAAGGGACAGAGAACAGCTCTTAAACTAAGCAAGCCTCCAGGGGGTGGATCAAAGGTAAGAAGTTGCCTTTTTGCAGGGTTCTAAAACATAACCCAGTGATGAAGCAACCAGAGCAGGATTTGTGTGAGCTGGGGAGTGAGCCCCCAACCCACTCCTTTTGGCGGCTGGCTGAGCTGGAGGCTCAGAGCCTCATTGGAAGGTGGCACCTCAGAGCCCAGATTTGTCTCACCTCTCTACCCTAATGATTGTCCCAGGTGGGGATGTTAATTCTCATGGATTTTTTGCATTTGTTCAGGTTTTTGTCCACTTCAGTCTCCCTCTGGCTACTAACATACATATTCCTACCTTTTTTTTGTCTCCTTAGCCCCAGTCTTCTCTAATGAGATGTAGAGTTAATTTCCCTTTTCTATCTTACTGGAATGCAGCAACAGGGCTGTTGGTCCAAAAAAAAGCCTTTTATAATTATTTTCTTTTCATTTAATTAATCCTCTGTCCCTGTTTTCATTACCTTAAGTGTTCAGCTTACTATAAAGAATTAGCAGCATGGATATACTGATTAGTGCTGGTCACAAGTTTTCTCAGGAAATGGATTTGGGTCTGCAAACACACCTTTGTCAAAATCTTTTTTTGCAGAAGCATGGCTGTTCCAGCTGGGTGCCAACAATGGTCAGGGCACTGTGCTAAAATTCTTCTTGTAGCCACCCACTCCTGTGGGTGCAGTGGTTGTTGCTGGGGAGATAAATATTACCATTTTATTAATCTCCCCATATTTGATGATTTGGTGGTGATATATTCCCATTCCACATCTCTGTTTCCACAACCTCTTAATGTGTTTGCATGCACAATCCTCTTAGGGTTATGATTGCTTCTTGTTTATTCAAACCTTTATACTCCCTGGGGATTGTTTTACAAGCACTGGAAGCAGCTGAATTTGGAGCATGCATGAAGGATGCTAAAGGGGGAGAACAGGCCACTTTGGACTGGGGAATCAGACTTTGCCCCTGCTTCTGCTCGGGTCTCAAACTCACCCAGAAGCACTGTGCCCTTCATGGACCGTGACCATCACTGAAATAGAGTTCTGAAGTAGGCTTACATTTAGGAGTTACAGCTGTTGGGAGGCAAAAAAGAGCTGAAATTGAGGACTGATTTCGCTGAATGTTGAGGTGTAGTTGTATTGGGTGGGTATTTGTAGAATTCTTGCAGCTGTTTCTTGGTTTTGTGCTATTTAAAAGTCACACAGTGACGCATTTTCTTCAGATGTCAGGGTCACAGGTGGTATAACAGACCTCCCCTAGGGCTGAGGTTTCACAGGAGGAGGAGGACTCTGCAGTTTGCTGCTAATGAGACTTTGTTGTTGGTAACAGCAAGTGAGAGAAACCCTTCCCTTCTAAGCTGTCTGCAGCAGGAGTGGTTGCTGCTTCAGGTAACCCGTGGCTGGCTGGAAATCAGGAGTGCCTGAGCTAATCTTGGGCTGAGTGAGAATGTGGCTGCCCTGTGCATTGGTTCAATGCTCTGTCTATAAGCTTTTCTGACCTATTTCCTTCCATAGTTATTACCACTGTGTTTTTTCTGTACACTTTGGGTTACAGTGTATTAGTAATTTACTGGACACTGCTCTTTAAATGGTATGGTTTTAGTGATAAGCTTTCATCTAAATACAGTGGATGGGTGAAACTGCATTCCTTTTATGGCTCTAGCATTTCAACATGACTAAGACTCATTAGGAGGTTCATTTTATTTTTCTTCTGTGTTTGAGCTGAGTGTTTATTTGAACTGCCTTTAATCTTGCTAGGGCTGACTATTTCTGCATTGTGATCTTTTCAATATTGCAGAATAGTATCTATATATGGTAAATGGATAATTAATGCAAATAATGAAGGGGTTGGGCAAGCAAACTCACAAGTTTGACTTTCATGAAAAGAGATAAGGAAACATTAACTTCTGACTTTATAGCAAACAAGGTTGCAACTGAGTTTGGATTTAAAGTCGGAGATGACTTGGTGCTGTAAAAATGAAAAGAAGAAATTATGGCAGTGTTTAAATGAAGACAGCATTCTTACTCCAAGAACTGTACTTGCAGTTCTTTGCAGGAGACATGAGTATGATATTGCACAAACATATTCAATATTACTAATTTTGTATATTGTTTTAAGTATTCTTAAATATTGTGCTGACTTCAGTAGTTCTTCTGTGAGCATCAATAAGACAGTGTTTATCATTTATCTCAAGTGATATTTCAGATCACAGGCTCTCATAGAACCTTTCTTGCAGTAGATTCAGCATTGGAAGACAACATAGGCCTATGAGTTATAACCTTATACATCAGGGGTTTTTTTTCAGTATAATAGTAAAATACTCATGCTAGGTCATATGCAGTGTTAATCAATAAAATGAATGCAGTAGTTGTGGTGTTTTGTATTTTTGCTTACTTCTACACATTGACCTATTGTTAACAATTTCCAAAATACCATTTAATAGCAGTTATCCCATTTTGGGCTTTTTCTGTAATAAACACCTCAGCAGTGTTTGAACAGCTGCATCAGTGCCAAGAGGTTGTTGTAATTTGAGTGAAGGGACAGCTTCTAAGGGACCAAATAGGGTCCCAGTCTGAGGATAGCCAGTAGAGGGGGATGCAGTCATTCACACTGTGTCCATGTGGATCATTTGCAGGGAAAGAGTGGGCAGGAGGGAATAATCCAGAGTGGCTGTGGAGTTACTCTTGTGCTGCTGCTGACGCTGCTGAGAACCTCTGGAGAAGCTGCACCCCCTCCTTAATCCTGTTTGGTCACAGGTCATTCTTCTGCTGAACAGAACTGAAGAGGGTGATGAAAAATTGATCATTTATTCTATAGCTTAGTTCTATGATTTTCATTGAAATTGACTCTGAGAAAGAATTTAGGCATTGAAATCAAAACTGGCACATGCAAAGCCCTGTTGAACAACTGCCTGGTTCTGGTGGGGCTTCAGCTGGCTGCAGGCCAGCAGCTTGGTGGGTGTGAATCGTCCTCTTCTCAGTAATGAGTTTCCACCTGTGTTTCTCTGGGGTCCAGAGTGACATTTGCACACCTGAAAGGATTGACCTCTCGAGTGTTTTCCAGTCTGACTCCAGCCCAGCCCGTGTGGGCTGACTAGATTTTAAAAGGAGGTTTTAAAGCAGTGATGGAGCAGGCCTCCTCCTTGAGGTGAAGGTGAATTTGTGGTTAAGGTGCCCTTAGCTGACAGATGGAGTGAGTGTTGGAAAGGGGATCACGCACTGGAGACTCTCCTCTGGAACAGGAATGGCTGCAGCCATATGAGAGACACTTCCTTTCAGTCCAATATTCTTTAATATAGTCTAATATTCTCTAATAGTGACAGCTTCTCTTTGACTATGTGGTTTTAACACTGCTCATTCCACAGGAAGCTGGTTTTTTCAAAAGCTCTGTCAGAAGCTGTTGTTTTGGATGTGGGGATGTGGAGGAGCAGCAGCCACCCAACTCCCTTACAGACTGCACTGTCCTTGGAATTCCTTGCCTGCAGATAGCTTGAAGCTGAGAAGGCAAAGAAAAAAAAATTAGCCTTGGACAGTGGTGCCCAAAAATTGTTATTTGATGGCTGCTGAAGGACTTAGTGCCAGGCAGCTTTAGTACATCTCCTGGCAGAAGAGTATTGATTTCACAGAAGCCACTTATTTCTGCAGATTTCTCTTCTTTTTTTTTTTTTCTCTCATGAAAAAAGGTCTGAGCATTAAGGAGTTAATGAGATGAACTTGTTTTGCTTCTAGACTGGTTTGAACAACGTGAATAAGCAGCACCATTTATGCTATTAGTGATTTACACGTGCAAGGTTTCTCTAAATAAACGATGAAACTAATATATACTTACTAAGTTTTTGCATAATCTCATTTTTCCTGTCTTACCTGTTAGTGGAACAGGTATCTCCTCCTTTCCAGCAGTGATTAGGATTTTTAAGTCTGCAAATAATTTGTTCAGGTCTTACTCCATGTTTGGGTTAGGCATCTGCAAAACAATTAATAATTCATTCATTAGTTTTTTAATTATAAATAGTTACTGATTATGAGTAAAAGTCTATTAATTTATAAATTATAGACTACCTTAAATATAAATTCAATTTTATTAATTGAGCAACAGGTTTGCCCTTCTGTGAACCTGAACTGTAATATTTGGTCTAATATTAGGGATTTGGGCATTCTATTAGGAGTCCCTGCCCGCAAGCTCAGGACCTAATCCTGTTCTTGAATGTTCTTGTTGAAATTCACAGGGATCAATAATGGAATTTAAACCAACAACAGGCTTGTAGACAGGGTCTGTGTCCAACCCTTTGGCTAGAGAGATCAAGTACTTATCCAGTACTGATTCAAGTCAGGCAAGAATAGTGATTGGAAAAACTTTGGAGGATATAAACATGGGAAAAGACCATATGGTTTAATGCCAGTGTTAAGATGAAAAATGCAGATCAAATTGTTACTAAACTGAGAAATTTGCAGTTGTCATCATCCAGCTGGTAGGGTAGCATTTCTTTTAAAATCAGATTCAGGACATATTTGTAGTTGCAATAACAGGATGGTTTTGATCCCGTTCAGCGTATTTCAGAAACAGCACTGGGGAATTCTCTGCTGTGGGTTTTTAGCAACTGGCAAAGTTAGAGTTGTTCTTTGATACTCAAAGCTCATTAAGCCTCTTGATCTCGTTTAACTGTCTGTAATGACGAGACAGATGAAGCCTAGTGAAAATAGAGATTTAAAGGAAAGCATTAAGGATAACAGTGTTACTGCTACATCAGTAAGAGAACATTTCCTCATGTCAAAGCTGATGTTGGTATGTGAAATAATTCCCTCAAGCGTTTTGTATCTTAAAGTTTCAAGCTCTTCGGTTGCTGGGCAAATCCTCTGCCCAGGAAACACCTGGGCAGCTATTTCCACATCAGCCTGTAATCCAAAGCACCAAGAGGAAGGCAGGAGCACCTGAGCTGCCACAGTCAGGTCGCATTCAAGGCACATTGCTGTTCTCCTGCTTGTGGGATCAGGATTATGGAGCTACAGCATCCTACAGGAGCAGGTCAGAGTAGGCTTGCCAGGTCTTTTGTGTGCTGCTGATTTACCTATTGCTCCTTCTCTTCCTAATCCTTAAGTAAAGACTGCTTTCCCTTGGCTATTTATTTTCAAACTTGGAAAAATCATATTCATGCATTAAGGAGTGAAATGAATATATATGAAGTGGTAGAGTTGTCAGACCATAAAAGTAAACGTGCTGTTGGCTGGCTGTATCTGTCAGTAAGTAGGGAGTGCAGACAGGAGTCAAGTGATTCAGACCACTGGATTTTACTGATCCCTGGCATGACCCATTCCTGTTTCCTCAGTGTGCCTTTCAGGAAAGGGAATAAATCACTTCAGCATCAGAAATACCCTAAAAATATTACACTTGGAAAGGCTTGTTACGGCACTCAAAATTTCAGAGACACAGAAAGGGTGTACTTGGCTAAAGAAAAGAGAAGCTTGAAGGTCCAGGTTGTCCAAAGCAAATTACTTTAAGCCTGTAATGCAGGGCAGGGAGCCACTTTCTAATAGGAAAGAAGTGTCACCTAGAAAGTGGGCTAGAAGTCCTAATTGTATGTTAGAAATGCATAATACTGCTCTTGTTTAACCTGAGTCTTTTCATATTGACAGAAATTTGGTTGGGTTTTTTTTTCCTTGCTGATGAAGAGCGAAGCTATAGCGATGAGTATTTGTACATTAATTCCTGGAAAGATCAGAAACTCCTTTTAATCAACCTTGTCACTGTTTCACTGTCCATTTATTAAATATTATTATATTCAGCTTCATTTAAGATGGTCATTCCCCTCTGGCTGTTGGTACCATTCATAAAACATCTGTGAGATTAAATTTTTTGTACAATTTACCTATCTCTATAGAAGTCAGAGTCTGGATACTATGGTTTTCCTCAGATCATATATTTAAACTTTTCCTTATTTTGGGGCAGGTAAAAGAATACTTCTGTCCTGTGGGTTCTGTGCAATACACACAGTCCTGTGTGTTTTGCCCTGAATGTGCTTGCAGAATTCTTAGCAGTCATGAAGCTAGCAAGGCTTTTAGTGTACATTTGTAATGATTTTTAATATGAAAAGTCAGATAAGTTACACTTAGGCCTAGTACAGCTGTTTGGACTGCAATGTGTCTTTGTAGAGGAGAGGCCAGTATTCTTGGGTTCCATGTTGTGTGGATGTGATAGGACAATAAATTCCACTAACTCTGAGTTCTGTTACAGTTATATACGGGATAATATTTCCTTGATCTTGTTTCTTCCCGAGTAAAACATCGGAAGATTTTCTTTAGGAAAATGTGCTTTCATTATATTCTCCTTTCCCATAAAGCAAAAATCTGCAGCAATAATAATGTATTCATAAGGGCAAGATAGTTTCTTGAAGCCAAGACAATTGAAGTTTGATGGGATGGAGAGGAAGGAAAAGAAAGCAATGGCTGGAGGTTTGTGGCACTGGTGGCTTTGAATCTCATCTGGACTAACCAATGGATAGTAAAGAGGGCTTTTTTCATTTATTCTAAAGTGCATTTCTTTTAAATGTGTTTTTCTCCACAGACTTCAGAAGCTAGTGCCTTTCCTTCTTCCTTCACCTTGCTGTTGCATGCAGGACTTCAGGCATCATTGGTTTTGGCATCTTTTCCAAATTAAACGTTCCTAGGTAGAAGTTATTGTGTGAAATAAAAATAAGATACAAAGCTTTCAAACTGTGATTACACAAGCCTGTTTCAAAGTACTAAAGTCTATCCTGTGTTGTTCTGGCATGTAAGAAACCTGTCTTATTGGTATGGGGGGGTAAAAGTCATTGTTCATGGCTGTGCTTTTTCACATGGACTTGTTTAGAAAAGTGTCATGATCTAGTTGTCAGAGGTGCCAAAGCCATCCAGCTTCCGTTGGCTCATGTGAGATTTATAAGTGCATGAAACCAATTTTCAATTTGAGCTACTGCAGTGTTATTCTAATCTTTTACCTTCCTGGGCTTCTATGTAGAAGATGAAATACACTGATGCTGGTGAAAAGGCTTTGATTTCAGCATGGCTAACTCTTAAGAGTACTACATTTATTTCCACGTATTTCTGAGTGATAGGTATGAAAAACAATCTATTTCAGCTGCAACAGATCTTTTTTATCAAAGGACCAATATGCCAGGAATCTGACAGCAAAGCCAGAAGCTGCGTTTTCCAGCACATGTGCAAAGAGTATTCATACAGGAACTTGTTCATGTGCAGACAAGTAGCTGCAGTAAACCAATTAGTGTGTGTACATTAGATGTTTTTGCAAAATACTCTTTGCATGTTTGAATAACTCTATGGTCTGAAGCTCCATTTTTCTCTTCTTCCCATTTATTTTAGTAGCTTAAGGAAAAAACATATTCTTCCATGATAAAATATTTACAAACTGTCAAACACAAGTTAGAATGCCAAACCTAAGGCAAATTCTACCTACTACAGTGCATCTGCTCCTCGTGCTTTTTACAGTCTTTGTTTATGAGTTGGGAGAATCCCCACAGATTTGCTGAATGGGGAATACTCCTGTGTCTGACTTGATGGGCTTGGCAACCTCTTTGTTAGACTCCACAGAGACTCCTGGGTCACTGCTGGGATGGCTTTGTACAGATTTATACATTGAACTGCAGTGTTAATCAGCAGATCAGGCCAGGCTTCCCAACTGCTCACCATCCCATTTTTATAAATGTAGTAATCAAATATGGGTTGGGTAAAGCACATGAGCACAGTGAGATCTCAGCAGCAGAGACACTGCTGCCTGCAGCTCGGAGCATCAGAGCATCTCTTCTTTCCTGCTGTGGGTGAGGGTTGTCTCACTATCAGGGTTAAGAAAGCTGTGTGCTTTCTTACTCCAGAGGAAGGTGTCCTGAAGGATTGAGGAGATACAGTCCTGTCAGCTCCTATCTTGGTGGGGTATGGTGCTTGTCCAGCAGTGTGCTGGAAACAGCGACTGTAGTGCCGGGGCTGTTGGAGTTATTTCTGTCTCAGGTGTGTGAAAATCTTCACGGTGTATTCACTCAGCTGTCAGTGCTGCTCACATAGACCTGCAGGAGCTGATGAACTGATGGTGGTAACACAGGGCTTGCTCCATGCCATTGCCCACCATGTATCATCTCTGTTCAATTTTACATTAATTTTTCATTTGTCTAAACCAGAAGGTAAGAAATATGCTATCTTAGCAACTTCTGAAGTGTCATATGTACACCTGGCATTTCTTAATGCCTAAGAATAGTAATAGTAAATAGTGATTTTTAAATATAGGTGTCTCTAAGTCATAGTTGCAGCCAGAGTAGAATGTAGGAACCAAAAGAAGGTTGCAAAAAACTTTTCATCCATGATGATTTCTATAAGTTGTGGAATACTTTAGGTTTATTGTTCGCTGACAATATCTAGGGATTAAGTCAATGTGATTTTTGCAGTTAACTCGTAAAAGATTTGAAATTTTGATTGTGTTTTAGCCCATGCAGAAAAATTCAGGGCGGTACAATCCATGTATTTTTTGGGCAAGAAGGGATCATTAATGATAGCATTCACAAATACTTAATTACTTCCATACAGGTATCCTTAATGAAAGTTAAGTTTTCTTTAAGCATCCTTTATCACATTTATGCTGAAATTTGATGATGAGACCGTGCAAGGTGTAATGGAGAACCCAGCGGAGGATACCTCCAATCGAATCAAGAACGACGTAACATCTTTAACTTAAAACTGGGGAAACTGCAACACGGGTGCTACCGCGATACGCGACTCTTTTCCTGCGGTACTGAACACGGCGTTTTGTTGCCAGGTACCTGACGGACGGCGGGCTGGGGCTGTACACGCGGCGGCTGAACCGGCTGCCCGACGGCATGGCCACGGTGCGGGAGACGCTGCAGCGCGGCACGGCCCTGGGGCTCGGCGACGCCGACAGGTAGGGGGCTGAACGCCCTTGGCCATCCAGGCACTCAGAGCACGAGTGGAAATTTCTCCGGAGTGTTTTCGGGTCCGTGTTCGTGGAGGTGTCGGGAGAAACGCTGGTTTTGCGTCTCCTGGGTGCTTTGCTGGAATCTCCCCCGCGTTTTTGTGGATGGGAGGTAACACAGGAAAGTGTTAAACTACTGTTTGAAATAGAAAGGACCGAGTTCTCTCCTCATGTCCATTGATTCTCCTCCAATTCCAGTGATTCAGTGTGAATCGAGGCCAAATGTCAAGAATTAGGGGACTGGAAATCCATAATTTATGGGAGTGCAGTCACAAAGGAACCCAGTGAAATATTCTGTTAATGTTGATAAAAACGGGTTAAATACTGTTGCTTTTAATGAGGTCAGCACATAGCTGCTTCTTTCCCTTCCAAAGCCTGATCAGTGTTACTGTTGATGCAGTAAGTGACCCGTATCCTTTTTCTTCCATGAGGGGCCTCTAAGTATAAAACATGAATTTTGAGGTACACATTCAAACCAATTTTTGAATTAAAAGTTTTTTCACTTTTTGCTATCTACAAGCCATTCCCAGGACATAATGCACTTGACTGAGCTTGATGTTTTCTTCATAGTGATGCATACATTACTAAGGAAACACAAGTCATGGAGAATCTAGCCTTGTTTTCCAAGCAAACTAAATCTAAATCTGCCAAGATTTAGGACTAAATCTTCTTTGGCATCCTTGTGATATTAGCAAAGAGCAGGATGTCAAATGTAAACAAAAGAACTAAAACCTCTCAGAGAATCCCAGCTCAGTTTGAATTACAGGTCAACATATGCTTGCGAGTTGTAAAATATGGCTGGATTTTTCCAGGAGCTCGTATCTCTTTCTAAAATTTGCAGCTCCAAGCCCAACCAGCACTTGCTGCTGGTCCTGTGGGTGAGGGTGTTGCCACTTTGTGAGGCAGCTGGAGACGAATCAAGTGTCATCCACTTCTGCTACTGTGGCTTCTGAGCATTGCCACAGTAGCAAAAGCATCTGTTTAAAATTCAGCATTCGTCTGAGATCAAGTATATTGTTGCTTAAGTAATGGATTTTCTGGAGAGCCAGTAATACATTCCTGTTGTTGGTTCCTTCCCACATCCAATATTTTCTGTGCTTGCAACACTTTTTCTTTGCTGAACTCCTTTTCTGAAGACATCACACATCAGGCACTAATAAGGAACATTTGACAAGAGGGATTGTGTGTTTAAATGTATTCCACCTAGAATGGGGCTGTGACCCACTGAAATGCAATCCCTAGGTTGTCATTTGTTTCAGCTTTGAAAATCATCCTTTCAGTTCACTTGGAGGGGGACAGACTTTACACACAGTAAAGACTCTGCATGGCAGAAAAATTACCCCTGGTCCCAGAGCTGGTGATACTATATGTTGCTTTGATTTAGTCTTTTCTATTTAGTATAAGGTATTTAATATAATACCTTATGCAGGAGATGAGGGGTGTCTGGCAGTAGTTGCTGGGTGACCATGATGTGCTGTTTAAACAAAAAATTAATCTTAGTTTAAGGAGTTTTCTGGGGTGAAAATAGGCAGAAGGTAAAGGAATTGAATAAAACTGTGCAGTATCTAATTGTTTTCTTCATTCTGTGAGGCATTGAGCCTGGATGCTGAGTTGCTTTATTGGTACATGCAGAAAACATATTAAGATTCTATTTAACTTGTTCAAAGCAGATGTTAATTGAATGCATGGGAGAACAAGTATGAAAGACTGTGAACCTGTGAGCATGAGGTTAATCATTAAAAAGTTATCAGAGGAATTTTTGCAATATGCTAGCTTGTTTACTTTCTTTTGCTATTAGATGTAGAAGTTTAGTTGTGAGGCTTTTACTCATTGGCTCTGGTAAGGTAAAGTGCAGAACTTACATTTTCCCCTGCAGCAAGGAAATCCAAACAAGGGCATTGAATTTAATGCTTGATTGCAAGGTTAATGGAATCATTGCACAACGCAGCTGAGCTTACTTTTTGACTTCAAGATAATTTCAGTTTGCCTAGAACAAAGGCATTTTAAACCAAAACAAAAGTATTAAAATACCTTTTTATTTAGTTTGTGGTAGTTTTTTTAATTTAGTTTGGCATTATTTTTTTTTCAAGGTTGGAAATAAATATCCTATTGTTTTATCCACTCTATATATGAACACACATGGTGTGTGCCATCTGGTTGTTTAAGTTGATTTCACATTGTCAGACACAGCTGCTCAATCTGAGACTAAATCTGGACCTTGCCTTCATATATATAACTAGCATTTGTAATATGTGTAGGTAAGTTAGATCTGAATTAATCTTTCTGTAGTAGCTTACCTGTATAAGCTGTTATTTGGAGAAAGTAATTCAGACCTGTGCTGATTTATCACAAACTTGTGGCTGGGACAGGAGACTGTGAATGTGAGCTTGTCAAGAGTAACTTCAGTGCTATTAGGGAAGTGTCTATACAATCTTTTAAAAAATCAGCAGTGATGAAGTAGTTAAAAAACTACTGCTGAGTATGATTAACTTTGACTGTTTCCCTTTTACAGTTCTGTTTGAGGTTTCATGAATTACCTGGCTTTGCATAAAGACATAGAAAGGTCTTCCCAGCTCCTTGTCTTGTCAAAGAGTGGATTGTATTGTCTTGGTGCTTCCAGCAGCTACAGCATTGATGGACTGTAGGTAACACAGCAAAAACAGTGCTGAGCTTGCTCTTCAAGAGTGTGTCTGTATCCTGATCACATCTGATGACTACAGCACCAGTCTTGTCACACATTTGGTTAAAAACAAGTCCACAAGCAGATTAACTCCTAGGCAGATTTGTGACTGAAGCTGCTTCCTGGCAGTCAGCATTTTAAAAGTATTTCCTGCTTTTGGAAAGATGGGCAGGAGACTGTGGACCCTGCACAGGAGATGGGCAGGAAAGAAGAATTGGAAGTGAAGCAGAAACCGAGCAGAAAGCCAGAGGACGTTCCATGCAGAGCAGACATACTTTGCTATTAATAACAATGTCATTGAGTGCAGTACAAATGGTAAAAATGATGGCTTTCAAAAATAGCTGAAGAGTAGCATTTTGCTGCTATTTTGCATTTTATAAAAACAGATTAAGGTTATTTATATGTCTTGGCTCAGGTAGTAGACAGTATTTCTCATTTGTGGAATAAATCCCTTTGTCTGGAGTATGTTTAAATTCACTAACTGCAGTTTAATTTCTTGAATCCTGCTACAGTGATGAGATTACTACAAAGATGGGCTAGTTCTTGATGGTGGAGGGAGATTGTTGGATTGCCTTCATAACCAGGGGAACTTGAATCACACTTCAGACGGGCTGAAAAGCAAGCTGAAGCAAGTCATCAAGTTGGGGGAAATATTGGCCTGTTTTGAAAAGTGGGGAGAGAAGATGTCACTGCTTTTGGGAGGAGGCAGATTCCACTGAAAGCAGAATTACAGTCATGGTGCTGATGGATATTGCTTAAGAAGCTGCACCAAATTAAATTTCTTTTTTTTTTCTTTTCCGGTCAGGGACTGATTTGTTGTAGACAATGGGAAATTTTATAATATAAGGAAATTTTTGTTAAGATACTCTTCATGTAGTTTTATGGTAGCATAAGACAGCTCAAAGTCCTGACTGTGTTTTCAGTTTTTCTTCTTAATTGAGACAGTGAAGCTGAAGTTAAATGAAGGTATAGCAGAACTGCTCCATCGCTCCCCATCTCATCACTGCTGGAGTTTTGCTGCTCTAGCAGTGGCAGCACAATACATAAGAAAAGGGGCAAACCAGAGCAAATGGTTCTGGAATAGATATCTATAGACACATACACTGGATAGTCTTCATCTTAAATTGTTCAAACATGACTGTGTTATCTCTTAAGCTTCAGGTGGACCCAATTGCTATAATAATATGTAGAAATAGATATTCCTGCCTTGTAATGGCAGTGGAATTCCCATCATCTCCTTCCCCCGCAGCATCTCCCTGCCCTGCAGTGCTCTCTCAGGAGTGCTGATGTGTCTGTGGAGTTTCTCTGGAAGGGAATTGCAGGGAGATTCATCTGGTGTTCTGTGTGAATAAGTTTGCAGAGGGAGGATGTCCCCTCTGTCAGGAGGAGGAATAACTACAATTATTGAAGCCATCTACAGACCTCAGGAGGTCTCAGCTGAGGAAGTTGCTGCCACACTATTTCCTCTCTGCCTGGAAGATTACATGCCATCAGTTCACAGTTCCTTCACTTCCAGAATGTCCTGGCAGTTGCACTTGCATTAAGTTGTTACAATTAAGATGACTTACAAGCTCCACTTTCCCCATTTCTTTTCCTTGCTGGGACAGTAGAACATCCCTGTACAAGGATCCTGTATACTAAATAAGCATAATTTTCTAAAAGATAACTTAAACTAAGTTTTTTTAGGATAATGTAGATAAAAAGTGGTTTTGAGCATTCATTGCTCGCTTTGTCTGTGCTGTGAGTCACTGCAATTTGTGTATATATGCCCATCTACAGTTGCTTAACAGCAAAGTCACAGGACTGGCAGAATGATTCGTGCCTAGCAGATCACCTGCCCTGTTTGACCATCTGTTCGGATTTTATCACTAAATTAGAAAAAAGTGCTGTTGCTTCTAAATATACAGACTGTACCTTGGTACCTGTAGATATCCATCTCTCTGTCTTTGAAAGATCCCACATTTATCTTGAAAATTGACTCTCAGAAGCAGGGGAAATTCACATTGCAAAGATTCTTTGAAGTTTATGGCCCTGGGATCTGCTGATTAGAATCACAATACCATATACTTTTATTTTCCAAGGAATCTTTTCACAAGCTGCAATCCAAAGTGGTTTTAGATTGCATAAAGTAATTGCAAAGTTAAGCAACAAATAGTAGTTCAAAACAAAGGTATAGTAGCTATGCCAGGGGGCTGAAATGAGCATTACCAAAAGGAAGAAAGGGACACTCTACATACAAGCATGGCAAGGTTAGTCAAGGGAAGCAGTGTCTTTTGACAGATCTGTTTCAGTGGTCTAAATGATGACAAACTTCTTGTAAGGTTTTTTTCAGGTCTAGAGGCAAAAATTTTCATTACATAACAGTTTGTGTGAAATTGTTCAGTAGACACAGTAACAATGTTCTTCCTTTTCTTTTTACACATTTTTTTGGGGCTGTACACGTGGTACACTGGACCAAGTGTTCTGGGCAGTACTTCTGTAGGATTTGGTAGTGTTAATTCTGTTTAGAGAGACGTAATGGAATAGAGATAGGTTTGAAAGTTTTGTTTGTTGCCTAGGCTTGGTCTAATTTTACTCATTGCATGATGGCAGCTAAGAGTGTGATTCCAACAACCAACTTAGTGAGGTTGGAAGCTGTTGGAAGGCTAGAGAGAGTTTTGAGGAGGGAATGACTTAAGGAAGTAGATAATTTTTCAGCTGAGATTATGTTTGTTTAAAAAATTCTATGCAGGCTCCAAAATACCACATCATGTAGCAGTAGTAGATGGATGATTGACCTGTGGGGGCTGGCTGTTGAAGCAGTTTTATGCCTGTTAGTTAACTGACTTTTTGTAAAATTAGAATTGGTTTTCCTTGGGGACAATTCTTTCTCTGTGTATTCATGGCCACAAAAAAAGCAAATTTTACTGCAGTGAGGACCTGTGTGCATTCAAGAAGCCAAGAATTATCCTATTCTTATCTTACTCAGGTGTTCAGGTGTTCTCTGATACCTGGTTTAGTAGCTCCACAGGCTGACAAGACAGCTGAGAGCAGTTCTTTGCCTTTTACAAGAGTTCTTCATATGAGAAGGTGCCACTTCTTAGAATTCTACCACTCAGTACTAAAACCAACCAAACAAAACCCCCTACAACTGCAAGCTCTTCCCTCCACAGTCATTTGATTGGGCAATCTTCACGTGCTTGGTTATCACTCTGGTTCTTATCCTCTTCAGAATTGCCTGTTTTGATCAGGTGTAAACATATGTAAGAGATAGTCTGGAACTAGGCTTTAGGAGCTGCATTTCTTGTTGAAATCTCTCCCCTGGTGTCATGCCCCTTGCTTTTGTAGCTGTGATTCTCATTCTGCATTCCTTTGTGTTTTAGGGCATATTTACATCTCTCCTGGAGCATCTAAGTGAAATGTTTAGGCCGGGAGCTGCTGTTCACTACAAAGCTAAAGGAAGGTGGGAGGTGCCCTCAAGGGAGCAGCTCATGGTGGATAAGCCAGGCCTTTGCTTTTGCCCTTGCAAACAGTTTGTGCTTCCCTGGAAGGCTGCACTGTGGTGTGTGGACTGGTTTCTTTTTCCAGAATTGTGGGTGCTGATTCTGTGAAAACAGGGGAAACTGCCTGATTTAAGCAGCTGAATAATTTGCATCTAGGGATGGCAGAACCATGATCCTACACCACTGGAACTAGATTTTCCTGAAAAGAGATGCTTCCTTTCATTCACCCCCCCACTCAAAGTATATAAGTTTAAAGTTGATCTCAGTGCTGATTTGGAGGCTCTTCTGAAACCCTCTCTTTCTGCTTCCACTGCCAGAGATTAGCACTGTCTTTTCTGTTGTATGAAGTGGCTTTCAAAACACTTTAGACATGTGGGAAATTAAGCTTGTATTCCAAGGGTAAACAAGATTGTAGATACAAAGACCATTTTGAACTGTATCAGGGTCTTTGTGCTTTGCATGACAAACCGAAGAATGTGAAATGCTTGCTGACACAGAGCAGACTTTGTTGTTTGGTTTTCCATGTCGAATGGCAAGAGAGTCAACACAGTCTCACAACTGACCTACACCAGTAACCTCTGAGTTTGGGATTTGGAGATTGAATAGATAAAACTAATAGCAGACAGCTGTCAGGCTCCCAAAGCAGAATCCCAGTTTGGAGCTGTTAGAAGAGTGTGGAAGCTCATTGTGGCTGTAAAGCAAATTTCTAGACTGGTGATTTTTTTCAAATATTGTGTTTATTACTAAATATCTCATCACTGGAAAACCCAATGTTCTCCTTTTGATCTTTGTTTGTCTATCTTTGTTGTCCATAATTTCCTCTTCCTATACAGCTTTATTTGTTTTTCCTCCTGTATTGTCTTGTGATTATAACAATAGTTTATTAGTATTTGCTTCCATGGTAATAGAAGTGTTAATGTTAATAGCCAGAATCTAAGCTTTCTTTTTAGCAGATGAATGTTTCCTGTAATGGTATTGTTTGGAAAATTATATCAGAATTCTGAGTCCAAATGTAAGATACATGTGTTTTCCTGTATGCATGCTCTTCTGAGCTTTGCTGGAGTTTCTTTCCTTCTTTCTTCCTTCCTTTCCTTTTGTCTTGGTTTGAAAAGACCAGTGTCTTCTAAGGAAGGCAGGAGCCTTTTTCTCTTGAAATGGAAAACGTAAACCCCCTCCCTCAGAATTATTGTAATTTTGAAATTAAGGAGCTCTCAGGCAAAGATATGGAAGTCAGAATAACAGTTCTTTATTAGGATAGTAAAAATGCAGTAATACAGAGTCAGAATACGATCCGACGCCCTGTGGGTCAGGGTGTTGGTGGCAGTGCCATTAAATGGTGGCTGCAATCCTCCTGCAGTGACAGATGTGGTTCTGTTGGAGCAGTGATCCTCTAGAAGGGTGGAGTTTTCCTCTGAATGTCCAGTGGTGCTGTAGATGGGCCTGGTCTTTCCTCTAGGAATGCAGTGGGAAAAGGCTGCTCTGGTGTTCTAAATCTCAGATTATATCCAGGTAGGAATCCCCTTGGTGGAGCATCTCCAATGGGATGATGTAATTTTATCAGTTGTGCAGTGACACTCAGTGGCCTGGCCCGTTAACAGAAGGTATTTCCCAGAGGAAGGACGGCTCATGGAAGAGATAAAGAAAATTGTCACACCTGGTCCTAACAGATGGCAATAGAATACACATCCCAGCCACATCTTTCATTGCAACTTCCTTCCTTCCGTCCGTCCTTCCTTCCAAAACATGTGAAGCTGGATAGTACTACCACCCTGGTATATCCAACAAATATACACATCTGCAGCATAGCAGAAGAAGCTCTAAGGTATCCACAAATTCAACCTCATATTTCAAATTCTATGTATTTTGCAGTTATCTCCTTCAGCTGTCCTGAATGGCAGCTCCTGTGTTTTCAGAAGGTAGTGAAGTAAGCAGGGGGTGCTTTTGGGCTTATTGATACCAAAGAAAGTGGAAGCATTCCTGACCTGGCACTTGCGGAAGCAGAAGATGTCTTCAGATAAAATGAAGGTTCCTTCCCTGTTTCCAAGGCACTTCACAAGGAGGTGCACTCTTTTCTTCTTCTGCCACAGGCCTTATCTGTCACCTATACCTGGGTTTTCAAAGAGCAGGGAATGTCTCATTTCCCATGTATGTCCACAGACAGAAGTGCAGAGGATGGAGTGTATGGACCATGTGGAATGAATGTCTGTGCCCAATGGAAGGAAATGCCTTCTCTGTAGAGCAGCTGTGCTGCATTTTACCAGTTGGGGAGTGGAGGGGCAGGGACAAAAGACTGTAACTATGTATTTGCTGCCCCAGGATTCTTGGAGCTGCTGCTTCTGTCACATCATTCCTTTGTGTCATGATAATTTCCTTGGTGTCCAACTAGATATTCCATATTGGGAGCCCATACACTTCTTATCTGTACATCCTATCCTGCTCTTCTCAATTCCTCAGCTTCCTCATGACATAGGGATTTTTCAGCAGTATGATAAGGTGACTTTGTGACCTTTTTATGACAGCTAGTAAGATTCACAGTGACGTTGAGACTCCACAGAACAAGCGGTCACTTTGCTCCTGATCTTTCTGCATTGAGCTCCAACATCCTGAGGCTTAAACTGCTCAGTGTTACACAGCTCCATGGGGCTTAAAAACACTCTGCTATTGTATAAACAGGCATTAAGGCTTCCACATGATGTTCTTATGTTGCTTAAACAGATGCAGTTAAATATACATTTGGCCAGGATGAATAATTGCACACTCCACACTGGAAACACTTGGAGTGACATTGTGTTGCTACAGCATTATTATGAGAATGTGTGTAATTTGTTTTTATTAGTCAAAGGTTTTTTTAATATATTCTCATTATAAATAAAACATCTAATTTTATTAGAACTGATTGCTGCAATTTGAGGCTAATTAATTGGATGTAAGTGGCAGTGGAATATGTGAAACCTGTGTGCAGGGTTAGCACAGGGAGACTCAGTAACCACCCCTTTGCTAGAGAATGTGTTTATGTGTGTCCAAGTATAGATGGTCAATAAGTAGCCAGGGAATAAATGCTAAACATTGGAAATCCGATTAGTGCCTGAGCAAAGTCCAAGGGCTGAGGTCAGCTCTTTTTAACTATATGTTATTTTTTTTGTTGTTCCTTAACTTACAAAGGCTCAGCTCGGCAGCTACTGTGGAGTCACCATGTGCTCTCATCAGCCCCAAGTAATATTTTAATCTTTTTAATCTAATTTTAACTTGAAAGTTCATATTTTCTGATTGTGTTGTTCGTTTAAGTTAATTTTCATATATGTCAACTAATTCATTCATTTTGGTGTGGGGGAAATGAGCAAACCACCTTGAGTGTTCAAAAAGGTTTCATTCCCTCTTGCATGTTCACTGTCAAGGTTGATTTATTCTTGTTATGAAACTTACAGCTAGAAATACTCTTTGTAACATGACTTAATGCCTTAAACATTTCTTTGAAACCATTCATGTTATTTGATACCATCTGATATGCACATGCATAGTTTCATGTTTCATTTGCATTTTTATGCAAAGACTTAATTTTTGTTTTCAGGAATGTCTGAAACATAATATTGCATTTGCAGAACTGGAACTGTTTTGAATGCAGAACAGATGAACAGAATATTATCAGGAAATGGCTGGAGATGTATTTATAGGCAACTGTGTATCTCTATGGAAAAAGATGAGAGAGAAAAGGAGAAGGAAGAATCGCCAACATGAGCCTGCAGGAAATAAATATGAGTATGCTGTGCCAGGTCAAGTTCACAAAGGTTACATTCACCCAGGAAAGCCTTATATTCCACTTAACCTGTGTTTTGGGACTGTGGGTATCCTCTGTCTGCTCCTAGGGTGAGAATTTATTCATTTGTGCTTTGAGAGCATTTCTGAAGCAAAGGACTCATGAGAGGGATTGGGTGGTAGAAAGAAATCTGCATTTACATATTTTTAATGTCTTAAATGTGCATGCAAAGGAAAGGCAGAAATTTTCTGAAACCAAAAGACTATGATTTTGAACTGAATTCAGGCTGTGAGTTTCATGCTATTATTTCTGTTAAAATTTTTTGTTGGCTTCTAACTGTAACCACTGAGTTGTTTCTTTGTTAATAGAGGTTAAAAGCCAAAATGCCATATGGCAACAAGAAGTTGCTTGTTATTCCTTTAGGTCTAAGTGTGCTGGTGGTTTGAGCACCAACACCCAGAGGGTAGAATCAGAGGTATCTTCTATGCTGTGACTTAAGAGTTTTGGTCCCTTTCTGCAGTTACTTCTGACCAATTCTTGATTTTAGTGACATTCTCATTTCTCACACCGTGTTTGTGTGGGCTGACTTTACATCAGCTGTAGTGAGCTACACATGTGACTGATAAAATAATAACTTTTCTGTGAGTCATACCATGTGTTTCCCTCTCTCCACCACCACAATTCATTCTTTTCTGTGAGTTGTTTTACCTTTCCTGCATCATCCCCTCTATGCCACCAGTTTGCTTTCCCTTGCAGCCATCCACCTCTTTCCAGACAATGCCTTGTTCTGTCGGGTGGGGTTTCATCACATCTACCTGTATCCTCAGCAAATCACTGCAGCCCCACTTTGCCCATGAAATGAGTTTGAATCTTAAAGTCACTCCCCACTTTGGGTACATTTCTTCTCTTATTTATTGACATCGGGCTCTGATTTCACCTCCGGATTTTAACACCCTTAAAATGAGGGGCTTTCAATATATGGTGATGTGGTTGAATTTATTATGGCAATGTGTATGTTATCAAATCATTTAGGAACAAGGGATTATTTTAGAAATTAAAAAATGAGAGCCAAAAGTAACTTATGACTTGGCTAAGCAAGACTGGGTGAGATCATGGGAGGAGAATGAAACTTTCTTTGGATATTTTCAGGAATAGTAGTGAAGTGTAGTTATAACTTTAGTAGAATGGATTCAAGGCAGACAAGAAGAACAGGGTGATTAGAAGAAAAATCTCTGTGGACTTACTATCTTACAAACTAATCTCTGAGAACTCTGTTCTTTGTTTCTTTAAAAATCTATTTGAACCAAAGCACAATCACACATTAGAGGAAAAGTGGTGGGAATAACCAAGAAGGGGTTTTCCAGATGAATCTTTGTTTATTTCTTTATTAATCTTGAAGGCAAGGAGTTTCTTCAGTTTGTTAGGTGTGCCTGTTAAAATGCTAAATATGAGTGTATGCATTAATCTATCTAGTAATCTGTTTTTTTAACTGGGGGAGGAGGGCAGGATACACCTACTGACTTTTGTCCTTTCATCCTGGCTTCCCTTGTGTGGTTCAGTTCACTGAAGTCTCTAAACAAATATATCCAATGACCACTCCTTAATTCTAGAGGAATTCACTGAAACAGAGCTGTGTTTATCAGTCCTGGTTTAGTCTCTGATAGCAAAGTGAACCATCATTTCACAGCTCAGCCTTAACTAGATGGCCACACTCTGTGACAGTGTTGAAATAGGACAGAGAAATGAGAGGCTGGTTTAGAATTGTTTCATTATTGCACATGGATAAAACAGAAAATAAGAGTTTGGGGTTTGTTTCCTTACAGAGTAGTGATGCAATGATTAAGGTCATAATGTACAAAGTTTAGTTAAGGTTGCTGCTGTGCCTGACTGGAGCAAGGATCTCTGTTTTGGCTTCCTGTGTTAGGGTTGTTTCTGTAAGAATATTTCTCCCTGTCTCTCCTGCCAAATTATTTGCTGGAAATAATATCAGCATAAGATATGGAAAGGTGTTGATTGGACTCTTGGCTATTGTGGAGCTATCAGGACAGGAAGTGGGATGGGAAGAATTCAGGTTGAAGTCCTTGAACTCCCACATCTCCCCCAGTTGATTTAACTATGAAAATTATCAGGGGGTTCAAGGGAGTTGTCTTAGTGTTGTGAAGTCACATTTCCCGTTCCTAACACAGGATGCTTACTAAAAAATTTCTCTGAAAGCTTACTTCCAAATTTCTCTGAAGCAGAGATGTTTGTTGTAGCAGTAGCAGAGCTGGCAGTTGGAGAGTTTTAGCTAAAAGCTTGCCAAACTAGAGGTAGTGTGACAGTGCCTTAAAGCCTCTTCTTGATAAAATAAATTTCTGACAGGATTCCAGTCACTTCTGGAGATTTCTGGTCACTTCTCAGCTGCGTTTGTGCTACCACTGTAGTGTAAAGGTGTCTCTGATCAAGGCAGACTGAGAGAGTTGTGGTTGTTCAGCCTGGAGAAGAGAAGGCTCCAGGGAGAACTGAGAATTCCTTCAGTGCCTCAGGGGGCTACAAGAGAGGGACTTTGAACAAGGGCCTGGCGTGTCAGGAGAAGGGGGAATGGCTTCACACTGATAGGGTGGGTTTAGAAGGGATATTTGGTAAAAATTCTTTACTGTGAGGGTGGTGAGGCCCTGGCACAGGCTGTGAATGCTTCATCCCTGGAAGTGTTCAAGGCCAGGCTGGATGGGGCCTTAAGCAACCTGGTCTGCTGAAAGGTGGTCCTGCCCATGGCAGTGGGGTTGGAACAAGATGGTCTTTAAGGTCCCTTTGGAGCCAAAGTGTTGTATGATTCTGTGCTGCTTCCCTGAGTCACAGCCAGTTATCATTGTAGAGCAGTGATCCACCACCTCCAGCAGGCCCAACATTCAGCTCCAGACTTTCCATCTACATTTGTTTTCACTTTTCTTTTTTCCAGTTGCTCTTCACATACTTCTTGGCTTCCCTTCATGTCTTACCTTCTCTGTTCTCTAGGGCCCTCCAGAACCAAATAAGTATTTTGTATTGCAGGACTGATCTTGTCAGGGAAGATCAGTACAACTCAATAGGAAAATCGTGCCTTATTTTCTAATGATTCTCGGGAATTGTTGTTCTGTTTTTAGCCAAGACCCAAGTCCATCCTTAGGTTGGCACGCAGCTTGGAAAATTTCAGGCCGAACATCTCCGTTTTGGCAGAGTGATAAATAATTGAACTCATTCCCCCTGCTAATTAGTTCATAGCTGCAGCACAGCCGTCTCTGGAGCAGTGGGTGTAGCCTCGGAGAGAACAAACATGCAGTGAAGCCCAGCAGGGCTGGGGAAGGGATGCCTGGGCCAGGAACAGTTTTGTTGCAAGTTTTTGTTCTCACAGAAATGCTCGGGGAGGTTAAAAAGTCCTGCAGAGACCCTTGGCACCTCGGGACTTCAGTGGGGTAGGGAGTGGAGCAGGGAAGCAGCGACCTAGAGCTCAGCAGGCATGGCTGATAAACTGATCTAGCAAGCAAGCCTTGCTCACCTGCTGAAAAATAGTAAAAATGTGTTTTTCTGTTACATTTCATGGCTGGGACGATTAAAAGGTTAATTTCTTCTGAAGTAGGATAGGAGGGGTAGGCATGATACTGGGAAAGGTTTATGCCTTTGCACAGTTGAGCCTTTGTTTTCTCACACTTTTTTCCTTGAAAAAAAAGATAAAGATAGAGAAAGAAGCCTAGGTGCTGCTTTAAACTTATTATCAGTGAGGAATGAGATAACGTGGGTGAAGGGGTGGTTTGGGCAGGCTGCGGTTCGGCCGCTGGGGCGGGTGGGGTTGGAACCTCGGGGCTCGAGGCTCGGGGCTCGGCTCCGCGGAGCTTTGACCTGCGGCAGATGCTGCAGGGCAATCCTGCACGCACGGCTTCCAGCCCTGGAGAAAGGCACAGGAGGGAGTCTCCCTGCTCTCCGTGCTGGTAACCAGCAGGAGGAGAGGAGAATGTGTAAACGAATGAAGAAAAGATGGTGCCGTTGCGACGGAGGATGTCAGAGCCCAGCAGGATGCCTGCTCGAGTTGCATCTCAATAAATAATAAGCGCTTGTTATGCTAATAGTCACTATTTCCAATGACGTGATTTGCATACAGATCGTATGCATGCTAATTACATAGCCAGTAATGCACATCTTAGGTCTTGTCTTCAGCATTTTCATGTGTAAAATGATGCAGCATGGAAATGAATATTGCAGTTTTCACCTGCAGATAAATAGCTGATAGGATAAAGAGCCAGACAGCCCCGAGATAACCAGGAATACCAGGGGCAATTTTGGAAGAAGCCCAGGATTAGTGTCACTTCTGTCTCTGACAACATCTGTCCTGCACCTGATTGTAAAGAAAACAAAACGAAACAAAAGGTTGCATGATAATGCCATGAGGCATGATAATAATTAACCCCTTGTTGGTTAATTACTAGGTGCATGCTTGTGAACGTTGCTGCACCTTTTGCTAGAGCACAGAATTTAGTAGTTTTATTCTGAGTTGAGCCGGGGTGATGGTGGAGGACAGACAGGTGGGACCTGGCTCTTGGGGGAGGTGGGATAATGTGGGCAGACTTACTCCCTGGAAAAAATGCTTATGTGGTTATATGGCATTCCAGACTAAATATTTAACATAGTTCATAAGGTATATGATAGAAATATTTCCCTGTTAGGGAACTGTAACAATATAATATAAAAGTTCATTACCAGGTTAATTTTTCAGGTATCAGATAACGATGTCAGGCATCAGATAATCTGAGCCCTACAAGGCACAGGCATTTGGAATTGGAAGTTCAGTTTCAAAAGAAAACAACTGTTACAGGCAGTAGCTCACCATGTCAATATTCAGTTGTTATTGCCGTCAGTTTCCCCCATCCTGCTGCAGCCTAAACGTGTGTATTTTCTGGTCAATAAGAGCAGGAGGTTTCATTGTTATGCTTACATCTCCAAGAGGAGTGTTTTCTCTATATGTAAGTAATCTTTGAGCAATGGAACTGGTGGAGTAGTTAAAAAGTTGACCTCTTGCTAAAAGCAAGTCTGCCAGCTGAATTTTTCTCCAGTCAAGCGTCTGTGAAGCTGAAGGTAGCTCTCTGAGATGCAGCTAATCTGAAGGAGCATTCTCAGGTGATTTTCAGCTATGATTTTATTAGGGCTTAGCTGAGGTCAGAAGTTCACCTGGGCAAATTGTGGTTACTACAGATGTTTATGAGATGAGGAGTTTCATGGAGGACACGCCTCTAATTGGCTGCAATTTTTAAATATTAGTTTAAATTTAGTGCCTTATCGTTTGCATTTGGACTTTTGTGCTGCTTAATTAAGAATTTCTATTTTGTTTCTAGAGCAACGAGTCCATAAGAGTTGTCAGCGTTTTAAACAATACCCGAGAGCTAGGAGAAACTTTTATTTAGAAGTTTAGCACTGGTTAGAGCTGCTGTCTTGTAGAT
This sequence comes from Irena cyanogastra, assembly GCA_013397155.1. NCBI lineage: Eukaryota > Metazoa > Chordata > Aves > Passeriformes > Irenidae > Irena > Irena cyanogastra. The sequence goes on along the minus strand of VWZV01014406.1, from coordinate 727,817 downwards.
AAGTCGTTTGATTCAGTTAATTTTGTGTTAGGAAGATTATAAATCGAAAAAAAAAACCTTCAGTTTACATAACCAGGCATAGATAACAGTGGCAGGGAGGGGAAATGTCCAAAATTCTATATTGCATTAAGAATCTACTGTGAATTTGGAAATAGGAAGTTAGTCTATTTGATGGACAGAAACAATAAAAATAAGAAAAAAACAATTCACATGAAAAAGCACATCCAAGACTGGAAAGACTTAGCAAGGTAACCTGAGAAGGAGTGATGTCTTCTGGCTCAGATACAGTCTTTGGAACACCCTAGTGATGTATGGGTGGAGTAGATCCTTTTGTTTTGTAAGAAAAAACACAAATAGACTCTCAAAAATAAAGGAAAATAATTTTTTGTTGAAGTTGAGAGTTCGTGTCTTTGCTCTTTGCAGATTATGCAGTTGAAGCGTTTATATGGTGTGAATGTTTATAGACTCAGTGATACAGAGGATTTACAAACACTACAATGATGCTAGCTTGATGTAGTAGTGGTATTTTCATTAGAATAAATGACTTTACTTTTCTAGTGGGATGTGCAAGCTTTACAACATCCACAGCAACAATAAACAACTGTAAATTCAGAGACAGCTCTAATTAGGGGAGGGCTGAAGCAATTAAGATGAGTAAACTCTGCTGATCATAACTGAACAAGATACATACAGATGACAGCAGTGGTTTTACAGTGGGTGCCCTGACATGGTTAATGACTGCTATTGATTTAATAGTAATGATTTCAGTATTTTATTGGGGGAGTGTGGGTAGGAACGTTAAATCAAGTTTTATAGGGCTTCTCAAAACCATGCTACAACTGCTTGGAGAGCTGCTTGTTCAGCCAGAAATATCTAATTCTGTAGATATCACACTTGGCATATCCTTCTTGGGCCTGAATGCATCCTCTGACGGAGCCCTGCTGGCCCAAACAGAACCTGTAACTCAAATTTTCTCTCTTCATGAGCTGTTCTTTACCTCACTGCTCCTAGGTGATTATTTGTATAGCTTCTTTCATATCTGTTTCTCTTCTCCACTCTATTGCTTGGACATCTGTCACAGATTCACCCCAAAGCATTTTTTCAGAGTCCTGAGAAAAAGAATTCATGCCAGCTGCACTCTTGTTTATAATTCCATTTGTTAGGGATCAAACTTAAAATCTTAATGGTTGCAGGAAACAGTTAAGTCCTAGGACATTGTAGCAGTTCCTGTTACTCTGTTCAGCAGTCTAGATTGGAAGAATTACATTTTTTTCCTAAGTAAGTGGCATGTGTGTTAAAATCTTGCTTGGCAGTGTTACGTTGTTTGGAAAGAGCGCTGATTTTTATAGTTTGGAGAAGGAGATAAAGAAAACTGCATTAAAACAATGGGAATGATACATCATTCTTGTGTTTCACCACATTAACTGCACTTTAAGATCAGATTTTTTTCCTTATTCCATTTTTTTCCACTGTTCTTACTAATGGGCTCTTTGTCTTATATAATTTTAGTTAGGTTTGTTTATTTATTATATCTGGAAATAGTAGCATAGATGCAAAAGCAAATACATGTGTGTATAGTTCATATGTTGGTAGTATTTCTCACTCAAGGAGTTTGAGACTTGGTAATGTGTTTAAATATAGAAACATTTTGGATCATCCAAGTATAAGCCCTGGATTCAGCATTCATTTGGAATTCCTCTCAGATAAGAATATGCAAGCTAAATTGCTGTTCAGCATCCCCCATTTTTATTGGATTTTCTCCAGTTCCCTGCCTTTTTTTCCTTTCTAGAAAGTGGCCATTTGTGTTTTTTTTCTCTCTGATGGGCTTATTCATTTGAAGTGAGCATAGTGAAAAGTATGCCTCACAACTGTGTCAACACAAGTGCTCCGTGGAGGCTACTGGCATTTTTTAAACAATCTTTCAAATACATGTTAAAGGTTATAAAGCCATTTTTACACATGCATCACACACACACAAATAGTCTTTTTTTCTCCATCAGGCATGCATCTCACCTTGTTGGAGGAAGCTGGGGCATTCCTTAATGGTTGCTCATACTGTGCAATAATTATTTAATATTACCGTGTATTTGAGTTTTCTGGTCAAATTCACAGTCTCCTGGGGGTCAGAATCCCCCTTTCCTAAACATCTCCTTGTCCAGTTCCTATGCATTACCATACGTGCCCATGCAGCAGCACACACTGATGGTTCCTTTTTGCTTTCTTCTGTGTGATACCATCTGAGTGATTTAAACAAAACCCCAAAGTATTCTACACTTGACGTGTTCACTTATGGAAATAAATAAATCCACACAGCACCACCGTAATATAATTGTCTGCTCTCAGGAAAGCCTGAGGCAACAGAGGGTTCTTCCCATTGAGATTTAGGGATGTGAGGGGTGTTTCAGAGCAGATAACCCTGGTCAGTTTGCAAACTCACTGCCTCTGAAGAATAAGAGGAATTAAAAAAATGAAGCTTCATTTTCCAATCCTACTTCTCCTCTCTTCCCTTTGGAACCTCACTGAAAACCCACAGGGTTGTAGCAGCTAGGGGTTTATTTTTCACTATACCTCCTCCTGAGGGTTTATGTTGCTGCCAGTGTTCCTCTGGTTTTAGGTAGAAATACCTTCCTGGGATTAACAATTACATGGGAGTTCAGTGAGTTGGGGCTTTTTTGTTTGATTTTTTTTTTTAGTTTACTTTAACGCAAAGGTCATTTGTTTAGGTAGTTACAGAGTTTTAGCCCTATAGTATCATGTGTAAAGGTTGCAATGGTGCAGCAGTGCTGCTGTAGTCCTGCTTTTATTTTCTCATGCAGATACTCAGTGAAAGTACTCTAAAATAGTGTATTTTTGTTCCATGAGCTCTAATTCAAAGGATAGATGTATGTTCAAAAGCATGTTTGAGTCTGTTCAGAATATGTTTTGGTGTTACGAATGTTGGGGTTTTTTTAATTTAAATAATCTTAATGTCCTTTAGGAGGAAAGAAATGAAAAAGAAATCTTAAAAAATTGCTGTTAAGAGTATTTTAAGACATTAGTTTACCCAGTGGTAATGGAGTCTCTTCCAGGGCAAGATGTGGCAGCTGCCTCATGCCACACATTATCCAGCAAGTTCCAAAGGCTGTGAAGCTGGATGTCTTTACAGCCTAACGCTGCTTGTGTTACTTTTATAATCGTTCCAGTTATCAAATGCAGACATTTTATAGGGTCCTAACTGACAGATCTCAGCTACTGAGAAGCAAAAATAAAGAGGATTTGATGTATTGCTGTAAACCCACAATTTTCAGGCATTTTGGTGTTCTCCGAGGGAGTCTCTGAAATGCAGCAATATTTGAGCTGCCTTAACCTAGAATGCAAACCTGTTATTGTGGGTTTAGGCCTTTGCAAATGAAGCAGAATGAGGCATTTCTTTGGTAAGTTTTTGTTTTGCAGCGAGCAGGTCTAGTTCACTTCTGACCAGGATCACAGTTGTGCCTGAGGTTAATGGGAATAGCACACGGGTGTGGGGGGAAGGAACAAGGGATTGGAGGGGCAGTGGTTTTATGGCACTGAGTATTAGGACACTCTGCAGCCTTTTCTAAGCAGCTGGTCTTTAGGTAAATTAATACGTGGGGTCTCTTTACTTCTCCCCACCTTTAACTACCGTAAAAGAACTTAATGTAAAGCTGTTCACAGCTTATCTCACCCCATTGCTATGTGAAACTTCTAACACAAACGCTTTTGTACACTGCAGCCATAACACACTAATCTTCTGAACTTCCTGACCCATAAAACTGTGATTATTGCTACATGTAAAATTCATCTGGAAATATCCCTCTGTGTTTAGCGTTATGGGTATTGCATTGCAAAATCCCTCCTTTGCAGTGGAAGGGCAGCCAGAGAAGGGAAGGACAATGGGGCTGTAGATGGATGTTAGGGTAGTGCTGTACCTAAATATTGTGAATTTAGCTTTACTTGAAGCTGGTGATTCAACAGTTGCAGTGTCCTGATTATTTTTTTCCTAGATTACAATTTCAGGTTTGGTTGGTTTTTTTTTTTTTTTGAATTTCAATGTTTTTGGCTATTCTTACTTGTGATTAGCAGTGGGTCCGTCACTAATTTCCTATACAACTGCATGGGCAGATCATTGAGAAACATGACTTGTGAGAGGAGGACGGGAAGGGTGTTAGGGATGAAAAGAAAGCTTTACTGTAGCAGTTGTGATTCTTTTAAGTACCTGTCATATCTGAGAGTTATCTCTGCTCCCTATTCAGCAATTAAAATACGGAGTGAGAAGCAGTTTGCAGGATTCTTTGATAAAGGATGGCAGTTAAAATGCACCAGAGGCAAAAAAGGGGTAATAACAGTCCATGAGGATCTTTTCCCTCTTTCTTTATGGATAATACATAGCTTTCTTTTTAAAAAGCCATGCCATTCTTGTCTAATCTTCAGCAAAGATAGTGACATCAGCAGCTTTGCATTTTACATGTGCACACCACGAAGGGGCGGGGTTGGCTGCACTTTAAGGTGCAGATGAACCAAAAAGCACAAGAGTCATGTTTTTACCTTTTTCTCATCATCAGACTAACATAATATAGGTAATCATCCAGCTGAAAAAAAAATCTAAAAATGTTTAAAATTAAGTATTACAGGCCTTTTTAATTTTGAACCACAAACGTTTGTGGTAAATTATGCTTTTCCCAAACCACTTTTATTAGTAGCATTGTTCAAAATTGCAAGTTGTCACATCCACCAGCCTCTAAATTACCCGTCCTCTGTGTTGCCATAGTTACCCAGTAGCCACTAAAATCCAGACTCCAGTGTGGAAAGGCAAGCTCAGACTGCAACTCATTTATTTGAAGGTTTTGGCAGCAGACTATCTCCACAACGTCTTTGTTTTATAACCTTTGAATTCTTGCATTTTAACTCTTTCAACCAACATTACAGTGTTGTGCTAAAAGGTATGGTTTATTTAAGACAAGGGTACTCCAGCTGAGTTAATAAATACATACTGGTATAGTTGAGTTCTCACTAGTCTTTCCTACTCTTCCTTTTGGTTTTGGGCTGAATGATCCGTGAGTTTCTTGAGGTGAGGCTAAGGCAACAGCGTCGTGTCCTCTCCATATTCTCCATCCTAAAGGCTTCCTATCTCCTTTCCAGAACAGCATCCCTTGCTGGTGATCTCTCTGGCAACAGAAATTTATCCTGGCATACTCAGCTGGTGTGATTTCCCATATTAGAGATAAAAAAAAATCCCACATGTTCATCAGAATGCAGAGATCTTGGAAGAATCCTGTCAGAAAGTATTTATATTAGACTAAAATAAGAGTTTTGAATGTTAACCACCAGAATTTTTTATCAACCTGATATTTCTAAATAGCCATCTCTATTCTATTTGAAATAAGGGGAAGTAATAAGCTCCTCTTACTCTACAGTGCTAAATAAAGAAGAGTCAGATGAATATTACATATCTTCTCTCAGTTGCTTAAGTTCTTAGCTGGAGATACCAGTGGATAAATTGCTGTTTTCTTTACCATTCCTATTTAAAATGTTTTTCTATGCCACCACTCTCCCCCTCCAAAAAAAAAAAAGAAATTACCAGTATTCTAAATACTTTGTATTAAAACATTTTAGCTATGTCTCCTGCTACATTCACATAAAACAATACTTGCTTCAGCAGTCACATTGTTGAACCCCTCTGTGGAAGCAGAGTGGGAAAAATGCTTTTGGAGGTTGTAGTCTTTCAGCTGAGATCAAACAGTGTCATTTAGTACCTCCAAGTGCAGGGCTGCTGACATGAGCTTTTACTTGGTGGGATACGGTACCTGATCTGGAGGCACCAGTCTGCCTGGTTGCTGCCATCAGCTCACAGCTTTCACAGATGACCTAGTCCCAGCAGAAAGTCTTGACCTCTCGCTTTTTCAGCACTTCAGAGGTTAATTTTGTTGAGGGATCAAATTTCGTTCCAGGGGAAGTTTCTGATGATCACCTTCTAGCTGGGTTTTACTTTCCAGTGTCTCTCAGAGCTGCTGACTCTGTGTGGAGGGCTCTGCTGGAAAACAACCTTGCTCCAACTTTTTTTTCCAAGTCTCTTCCTAGATAGTCAAGTTACAGGCTGGTTTATTTAAGGGGGGGGCATTGGATGGTAGCCTAATGAAGGTATCAACCTGCAAAATAAATCTGAGCCCCTTTCCTGGAATTCTTCATGGGCAACAAGGTGGAGAAGTGCTTTGGCTGGGGAATATTGCAAGGTAAGAGATTTTCTGCACTTTTGAAAACATGGGAGTGTGTTGTGTTACACTTTTGAATAAGGAGGTTTAGCTTTGCAAATGCTGGGGGTAATGGAAACACATTAGATGATGGATAAATCTGAGCAGCTTTCTCCCTGCACTGTTTCTTTTCAATCGCTGTGTGCTGCATGAAATCAATACATTTTTAATAGATTGCAAGTATTTGAATAACATGGTAGAAATTTCCTGTGTGAGAACTGACAGCTATTGCTGTGTTTGCTTTTTCAGGCTTAATTTTGTGATTCTTTGAGGTTTATTGGTACTCAAAGGTTGCAATCTAGCCGGCTATCTTTCCACTAGTGTTGCAGGCTTTTAGCCTCAGAAAACTATGGGGCTTTGTTGTATTTTAGCACTGTAAGTCTGGTTTCCGTGCAAAGGAGGAACCTCTGTGGGAATGAGCTCACCCTGCAGGGAAACAAAGGCGTGTGTGAGTCTGTTTCAGGCCAGATCTCAGCCTAGAGTGCACTTGTTTTTAGTACATAATATTCAGTTCTTACTCTCACTCCTGTGCAGATTTCTGGTGGCTTCCTGATTTGTCTGAGTAAGGTTGTAAGATTGCTTTCCTTTTTGTAGTTCCTTCCAAATAAGCCTGATTTTAAAGGCTCACATGAACTAGGAGTTACTGGTACTATCTAGAGTGTTACAGTTCTGCTAGGACAAAAAACTGCTTTCAGGATTGGTAGGAGCTGACATCTTCCAGGCAGCAAAGAATAAAACATTTTACTTGATTATATGTCTGTTTGTTCTGTAAATCACTGGTGGGATAACAACTGTTGTTTTTCAGTGGTTTGGCTTCCTGAGTGATAGTGCTGTGCCCTGTGATCAAATTAACACTTGTTTATTGCCAAGTTCAGCTTTTATTTTAAGGCGCATTTCAGCAGGCTGTCACGCGTTCAGAAAGACCATTTCTGTTGTTTTTCTCCTTTTTTTCTGGTGGGAGAGCCGTGTACATTATCTTTGTCTCCATGTGCTCAGCTGCAGCCGGTGCTGCTGTGAGACAGGAGCAGTTCTCATGTGTGCAATCAGTTTTGCTGTGCACAGGTTTTGGCCTTGATCAGTTTATGTAGAAGCTTTGCAGTGTCTTCTGAGTAGGAAAAAGCAGAATTGCTTTGAGTCTTCATGCATATTTGTCTTGTCTTCAGTTTGTGCCTGTGTGTGTCTTGCTTGGGTTACAGTCTGCAGACCTGAAAGATTTGCACTGGTGTCAGTGGTGGAGTTACAGTGTTGGGATGGATTAAAGGAAGATGGGAAGCAAAGGAGTTCTACCTGCCAGCTGCAGCTTTGGCTCTGGGCTGTTCAGTATCCACCTCTTCCTGGGTGAGGATGTCCAGTGGTCCCAGTTGGTGACTTGTTCTGGCCCGGTGGGTGGCTGAGTGGCCCTGATCAGGGGGCAGATGGCCACGGGGCAGGTGGGTCCAGCCCTTTGAGTCTTTCAAAAGCACACTCAGCAGCAGGGAATTTAAATGCATCCTGCATAGCTTTGTTTCCATACTGCCCTTCATTCCTTTCCTTCCATGTTTTTGTTATGTCATTCCTGTAAGAATTTTGCTAATTTCTTCCTTTTCTTCTCGGTGTTTAACCCTGTTTTTATTATGTTTTGGAGCCTCTGATGAAGCAGCTGCCAGGTATCAGTAACTGCTGGTGAGCTGCTGAGCTCTCACCAGCTCAGCCCACTGCTAGAGGAGCTTGAGGTGGGTGTCAGAAACTCACTGTGTTCAGTGGATGCTTCCTCTTCTTTAAGTCTTAAATTGTGTCTTTATACGAGGAGGTGATAGGATCCAGAGTATTTGCTTTTGGTGGAGAAGTAAGTGAGTAGCAAGAAAGAAGTATTGGTGGGTAAGGCAGGGTAAGAAACCTGCACAATCAAGTCTTTGGTTTTCACAATTCCCTGTCCCCTGGGCAGGCCACCCTCTCTGCCTGCCTGGAATGAGGAGGTGTTTGGGCTGGGACTTGCTGAGAGGGAGTTGGAGGCATATTGCAGTGGTGACCTAGACCCAGATCTTTGCCAGGGGCCTCTCCCCATTCCCTCATCCCCTCATCCCAGGGGACTGCAGGGAGCTGGGGCAGTCCATCCCTGAATCCACAGCAGTCTGGGCTTGACCTCTGGATCTGTTCAGTCCATTGCTGTCACATGGAGACTTTACAGGGATTTATTTTCTGGAAGGCACCCGAGGCTTTGTGTGTAAACAAGGATTTCTGACTTTGATTAGAAGACTTTTCTCGGCACTTCTTACTGTCAGGGAAGCAAAGGCAGAACAAACAAAGCACGTTATTTTTTAACGTGGTAACTGAGATTTGACACTGACCTTATTGTGATGTGAAGACCCTGATTTTGTTTCCAGCTTTCTCTGGAGTCATTGTGGTGACACAGACATGACCAGGGATGAGCATCACTCCCATGGCTTCCAAAGCAGGGAGGTGAGAGTGCAGCTGGCCGAGGGGTGCTCTGTGCACCCAGTGTAGAGCTGGTCTGTAAACAGCTTTATAAACACAGCAAGCCTTCAGACAGAATGGTAGGTGGGGAAATACGGTTTATAGGTTGTGAGTGCAAGAAAAGGGGCTGGCAGGTGGTTGTAGTATTGTACATTAAATTTTGCAGACTTAGCTGGGAGTTCCTGCAGCACCTGGGTCACACGCAGTGCCTTGCTCTTCTCCCCTTCCCCGAGGCTGTGGAGGTACCAGAGGAGCCCTGGTTGTGAACAATGGCCAAAAAAACAAGTTCCACCAGTCAGGCATTTTGCAACTGAATACAGTTGTGCTGGCTGCTGGCTGGTGACCCCAGACAGCCATGGCTGAAGGGGCTTTTGGAATTTCAGCTTCAGAGCAGGATGTGATGAGTTTCGGTGGAAAGTCAAATCAGTTCATGAAAATTTAGGGTGCTCCAACTCCTTAAGACCAGGTGGATTTTTAGGAGAACCTGTGTGTGTGCTCAGCTGTGTTCAAGTTTGTCAATGGCTTGGTCAAATTCCTGGTTAGATTATAAGGGACAAAATAAAATCCAGTGTTATTTTTAGAAGATTATTAGCACTGATATAAGAAGATTAAATGAAAAGAGCATGTGCAGTTTTTTAGCTTCTCCAAATCTTTTCTTACTCAGATTTTTCAGTGCTGAATAATTTTGTTCTGTGAGTCATTCTCTTTACAAATAGGTATTTTAAATGTAAATCCTGAAACCTTATCTTGGATGAATTCTAAACAGAGCTTGACAGAGAGCTGCAGTTCAGCTTGCTGGCAGTAACCCCAATAGTCACTAACATGAAAATGTCTGAGTAGCTCAGACAGCACACTTCCAGCACTTCAGCTCTGCACCAAAAAACATCTTTTAAGGGATTAGATTCTGCTCCAGAAGGAACAACTGGAACGACTCTGTATTCATTTTTCCTGGTTTACTTTTCTTGGTCTGACTTTAGTAAGTGTTTCAAGGTGACAGTCCTGTCCCTGGGCTCCTCTTTTGGTAAGAAATAAAGTGGTTTATGTTAAAATACCTATAGTGAGATGTAAGAGAGTAACTGGAGACATGGGGGAGGTGAGTGATTAATAGCAGTGTAAAACACATTAATTAAATTAACTTCTCTTGAGGTTGATTTCCATCCATTCTTTTGCAAATGGTTATGTTTTAGTTTCAGAACAGTTTGAAAGGAAAACTGTGCAAAGGTCTGTGTGTGCTTTCTGGATTTCTGGCCCAGTTCTCACTACTGTAGGAAATCCCAGAAGAAAGCAGTGGAAACTGTGGTATTTACTGTCTCATGTTATAACACATTTAATTTTTCCTTTTAAATCTTTGAAGATGCTGTGAAGTTCCAATCATTTTGTACCTTGATCTTTTTTGTTGTTGTTGTTGTTCACCTATCAACTCATAAATAGTTAAATTTTTAAATAGAAGAGGATAATTGCCATGCTTCCACTTGAAATATTGTAGAGCCCCAAGGCCCTTTCTTGGACAAATGTATTTTTCAGCAGCTCATTGTAATTTTGGTTTTGAGTGAAGATCCAACAAAATTAAAATCCACACCCATCTGTAGAGAAAGGTGCATTTTCAGCCTTCAACAATAGCTTTATTTAGAAGGATTTTAATGACTCCCTTGCAAAGGGGGAAGATTTCTGCAGCGAGAGGGGCTGTCCTGAGGATCGCAGAACGACTGTGCGCGCTGTCCAAGTTGACAAAGAAGAGCCAATTCTGTGGATGATGATTATGCAAGATGGAAAAGTGCTGATAGACTGTGGAAAAATACAAGTCTGAGCCTAACAGCTTTGCAAACCTGTTTGAAAAAGCAGCTTTGAGCAGTTGATCTGGTGCTGCACGTGGGCGGTGTGTAGTAGCAGTGCTGCGTTAGGGCGAGCAGAATGAGGTGGGGAGGCAGGGGAAGGTGCTTGGGGTGCTTGGTTTCATGGAGAGCAGGAGGCAGCATCGTGGGAGTTTCTAAGTGATGGCACGAGTGGGTTTCAAGTGGGTGGTTTTATAATTTTCATATATAATACACTTTTAAGATCTTAGGTTTTTTTAATTTGCAGTTTTCAGTAATCAAAGTAAAGTTTCAGGTGATTGATCAAATAAAGAAAGGAAAACCCAAACATTTCGACTTCAGGTTATGGTTGAGTAGATTTTGCTGACATCAGAAATTATTAACTGCACCAGCTAAATTACAAAGATGCTATCTTGGCTCTGGGAGCCAAGAACACCATAATTAGGGCTGTTAAATGCCCCATTCTGCTTCCTCACTTTAACCATCGAGGCACTGGATCCAGGTAAAAATGAACTAATTTTGTGAAGGGCTTGGGGAGGTTTCAAGAACAAACGCCTCAGTTTGGTGCCTGGTACTGTCCCCTGGAGGAGCCACAGCCTTAACCAGAGTGTGTGGGTTCACTGCATTACTTTTTAGCTGCATATGTTGAGTGCTCATGAAGTGGCTTGCATTGGCATCCAGTTTACAGAGTTCAGTGAATTCTACCAGCCCTATCTAGTGCTATTTCAAAGGGCAGCATCAGTGATTGTTTAGGTGGGTTTACAAAAGTATTTTCAGTTTCTTAAGGTGTTTTCATGTTCTTTTACGTGCTGTTGTTTTTTCTAGCTGGAGACTGAGCTGAAATGATATTTATTAAATAAAGCTAAAGCTATCTGGGTTTAGACAGATATGTGGGTTTACATATCCTGCCTTGTCAGAGCAGCTTGAGCACCAGTGTCACCAGCATGCCCACGAGAGCTGTGTTGCTTAGCTTGTGGCACCCAAAATCTATCCAGACACCTATCTTCAGACCTCAGAACAGCTAAGATTTTTAAATTTAGTAACAGATTAGTAAGCTTGAAAATATGGAGTTGGAGTAGTTCATCGTTTCCACCAGAACATAAAGAACCTAAAGCCCAGGATGCACAGGAGGGGAAGCCACAGCCATCAATGTATTCAGGTGCATGTTCCTGCCTTTGTCCTCAGGCACATGTCCCAGTTCAGAAGGGCACTCAAATATTTTCATAATGCCTTAGATTGCCCAACTGAAGCCAACAGGACTGGCTGATGCCAGAAAAACTACTTATGATTAACATTAAACACATTCTTTAGATGCTGATGAACTGGGGCCTGTGGTAGTTTAAGAATTGTGAGTGCTTGAAAATAAAATGTTTCGGTTTCTATACGTTTAAGATGGGACTAGGAGTCACATAGAGGAAAATTATAGTATTTAATTTTTTTTTTTGCCCACTACCATGTCTCCATAAGAAGGAAATGAAACTGTTAAACACAGAAGGCATAGGCATTGATGATATTATTACTGTTATGATTGTTATTTTATTATTTTATTTTGTTATTTTATTATTTTTATTTTTATTAGGTTCAGAAATAGAAAATAAGTTTGTTTCTACACAAAACTTTGGAAAACAAGAAGCATATTTTTTTATTCAGTAATTTTATTAACTGTTTTTTAACCTTATTTGTGACTTACCTGGGAATTGTAATTGCTTTATGTGATAGGTTTGGAAAGAGAAATAAATACCAGTTATAGGACCTGTTTTCAGAACTGAAATTTAGAAGTAATATGGCTTTCAATATTTTGCCTTGTGGTATTTAATTGCCTACACTAAATAAAAAGAGGCTTCAAAGAAGTCTTTCAATCCTTTTCCAGATTTTCAATTTCCCCCCTAACATTTCTTGGCATGAGCAGCACATCTTTCATTCAGTTGTGCTAGAAAAGATTTTTCAAAACAGCAGATAAACTGGTGTGTCAAATCTGCCTGTCTGACTTTCTCAGATTCAGGAGGTCTCACACTGGGAGTTTTATTTTAACATGGATTTCTATTTTGTATTGCAGTGGATTCCCTTTTATCCGGGTGAAGGCAAACCTGGGAAAAATTATCACTTTTCCTTTGAATTGTAGCATGACCAGCAGGGTAGACTGCAGCATTCCCTTCCAATCACGAGAGCTGGAGTGTCTGCAGGTTTATCAAATAGCATTTGGAAAATCTTGCTGGAAATCCTGTAGCTGGGACACCCCTGAAAGTCAGTCAGGGCTGGCTGGAGTGAATTCTCATGAGCTGGAGAAAACCAGATGAAGGGTGACCCCAAGGCTCCATCAAAGACAGCCTGTGGCAGGGGCCAGCAGTGTGTCCTGGTGTGTCCCTGTTCCAGCAGAGCAGGGAGGCTGAGCATCCCAGTTTTCCTTTCCTGGCTTGCTGGAGCTGTTGATCTGAGCTTCCCAGCTGGCTGATCCACAGGGATATGGGAGAAGGGGCACAACTGACTGTGCTGACACGTTGATGAGGACCTGGACTGGGAACAGAGCAGTCAGCAGGGAGCAGCTGCCAGCAGTAACCCTTCCTGTAACATGCAGAGGAGGATGTCCCCGTGGCCACACTTCATTTGTGGTTCAGCAAATTGTGCTGCTCTTCAAACTGTGCTCAGTTCCCTGAAAGGCCTTGTACAGATATGGGTGAACAGACTATTCCCAAGTAAGAAAAAACAATTAAAATTGTTAAAGCAGCATTAAAAGTCGTGCAGGAAGGTGTTTTGTAGTGCTAAGTGGGAAAAAAATGAAATGCTTTCCATTTCAAAGCTAACAAAGTTTATGTAGAAAGGCTATAGTAAATCAGTGGTGAAGCTACGAGTAAAGTTCAAGCAAACAGAGATAAGTTGCCTTTCTTTGCACAGTTGTCTTAACACAAGTTAGGACAGTTCAGATTTAAATGCATATATTAGTAGCTCAGTATGTTGGTTTGTGAATATAGCTTTCATTGCCCAGCCAGAAACCTCATTGCAATCTCTTTGTACAAGTTCCTAAAGCAAACAGAAATACAACAGGGAGAAGAGTCTGGAGCTCCCAAAGTCTGAAGCTGAAGTTATAAATAGCTAGAGAGCTGCCAGATGATGAGCTCTTAACCTTTTGCATATGACCTATGATTTTTATATATATTTACATTTCCAGCAATAGCTAATTCAGTGGACTGAAATGTCTTCACAGAGCTCCTTCCAGGACAATATTTCAGTCACAGCTTCATTGTTCTTGGAGATGGAGCACTTGTAAGCCAGTTTATAAATCTCTTCCTTGAGCAGCTTACTTTTACAGGCATTTTACAAGTTGGAGCATCTGGCTCTGTTTTTAGATAATTTTGATTCTTTCTGTTCTAACACTCAAATTGCTTCAAGCAAGGCCTTTTGGTTTTGGTTGGGTTTGGTTGGTTGGTGCTTTGTTTGTCCTAAACTTCCAGTGACACATTTCTCATTTACTGGAAAATGTTGAAGCTATCACATGCTGGAAGAAGGTAGTCCTGAATATTTGCTCTTCTTGAAATGGTCACTGCAGTTCAGGAGGGTTATTTGCCATCTGAAGGACTGAACTTTTAGTTGCTGAAGTTTTTTGAGGCTGGTGATACTGTTGATGATAGATCCAGGTTGTTGCCCAGGTCTGTGGAACACCCAGGTACAAAATGTTGCTTCAGGATGAATTTTTTTTCCCTGCATTTAAGTTCCATTTCTGTGTTACAACTTAAGAAGTCAGTGCTCTGCCTACTTGGAGATCACAGAATCACAGAATGATTTGGGGTGGAAGAGACTTTAAAGAGCATCTTGTTCCATCCCACTGCCATGGGCAGGGATACCTCCCACTACCTCAGGTCACTCAGAGCCCCGTCCAGCCTGGCCTTGGACACTTCCAGGGATGGGGCAGCCACAGCTTTTCTGGGCAGCCTGTGCTAGGGCCTCACCACCCTCACAGGGAAAAATTCCCTGCTAATATCCCTTCATGCCACTTCTTTCCCCTGCTCTGGGACTGCTCAGGCACACATTTCAGCTGAGTCAGGAAGAGCTGTGTCACTGGTGCCCTTGGCTTGGTGGTGGCATGCACTGGCCTTTCTGCCAACCACAGTGGGCTAAGGGTTGTAGAAATCATACTCTTCCTTTTGAATGATGTCTTGTCTTTTGACCCTTGTTTTCCTCCTCTGTTGTGCTTTTTCTCCAGCTGGGATGACAGCAGCTCTGTCAGCAGTGGGATCAGTGACACCATAGATAATCTCAGTACTGATGACATTAACACCAGCTCCTCTATCAGCTCCTATGCCAACACACCTGCCTCCTCCCGCAAGAACTTAGATGCACAGGTAAGAGCTTTGGTTTATTCAAGTAACACTGGTATTTATTATTTTCTCCATGCAGGAGGTGTAATTGTTTTAGGCTGCTGAACTTTAGCACACTGCCAGCCTTCAGTATAGGCAGTATCAATAGTAACCACCTTGTCATCCGTGGCATTTACAAATATTCCCTCTGTCGGTGGAACCCGTGGCATCTCTGCCATGGTGATGTCACAACAATTGGGTCTTGCCTTCCTAGAGGCACTGCTGCACAGAAAACAGATGTAAATGGGATTTTATGTAGATAGATTTTAGCTCTACAAAAGGTATTACGTTTTTGTCTTAAATAATAGAATACAATAAGGTTAACATGAAAGTTGAAAGGTTGTTTGCACTTTTATCAGAAATGTAAGCATGCTATGCAAATTAAATTGATTTTATTACATTTCCAGAGCTGTGTGTTACTGGAGGCTTTCTGTGTTTCGCAGCATTTTGTAGAAGAATAAACTTTGCCTCCATCAGCAGGATACATGTACATTTTGTGCTCAGACACCACACATCCAAAGAGGGTGGAACAAGTGAAGGCATTCAATTTTTCATTGATCAAATAAACTGCATAACACAGAGATTTGCACTAATATAAACTGTTTTTTTTTTTTACCAATTGCATAGATTTTTGTTTGGGAAAGTGCAGGACTACAGAGGTCAGCTTTGTTCTTTGTACAGCCTGCTTGAGGGACTCAGGTGCTGCAGCCACTGGGATGTGGTGACCTGACAGTGCTGCAGGTAGAGGAGGGGGATGTCGGTACAACCTGCTCCTCTGTTTCTTCCTTCTTTTAATCTTCTCAGTACTTTTCATCAGCGAGTCCTAAATCTGGTTTTGACATCAGTTTTGATGTAGACGTGTGGTTGCTGTGAAGTATTGCTCTGTCTCCAGAGCTGTGGTGCAAGCACAGAGTAGTTTTTGTTCCCTTGCCATGCAGTGCATATTTGAGCCTACACGAGGGTTTCCAGGTAGCCTCTGGTTGCCTATCAGTGACTGCACAGGCACTTGAAACTGCTAATGCAATCCCATACAAGCTTAGAGGAGTTAAGATCTATCAAGCATGTTTTTCAGACAGAGAGTTTTCATGTTTTCAGCATGTTTTTCAGACAGAGAGTAAGATAGGCAACTAGAAGTATTTTTTGACAACTGTTACTGTCTCAACATTGTAATACTGTTGGGGGAAAAAAAAAGGAAGACTTAGGGAGACGTGACTAAACATTAACCTAAGGAAAAAAAAATAGAAACTCATGTGACTTCTATCTTCTGATGGATCAGATTCTTGGAAACACCTCTGAGAGATCAAAATCAGTGTTGACAAACTCCTCTTCCTCCTCCACAACTATTACAGTATTCAAGAGGGTGCAGACAGACACCAGAAGAAAAGCAGCTGGAGCTTGTTCAGGCATTAGAGTGTAGTTATTGGCAGAGGAAGCTGGGAGCCAAGAACGTACAAGTCGTGTTTGGAGTTTTTTGGTGTGATGTGTGTCCCTGACCTGCTTCTCTCCTCAGTTTTAATGAATAACAATCTTTATTCCAGGTATTCTGTTATCTGCAAATTATTGCCCATAAAATAGTTCATTTTCAGTGGAACAGACTACCTGAATCTTGTCAGACAAGGGAATGAAAATGCTGAAATACGAGTGCTGAAATGCGTAGCTCACAGGGTTAATTTTTTGCTGCCAGTTGAAGCCCTCAGATGCATGACCTTCGTTCATGATGCAGTGAATGCTGCAGAGACACCTTTTCTGTCTTTTTGAAGGACTCTGTGATGGCCAGTGCTGGGTTTGCCTTCCCCAGGATGGTGAGCCACAAAGGACTAGCACACATTTGCAGAGAGATGTGGACTTCCCTTCTCAGGGTGTCCCTTGCTTTGCTTCTCCTAAACAGTAGGTGCTTTTGAGCTGCTGTGATTCTGTCACATCTCTTTGGGAGGGTACAGAAGTTGGATTTCAGATAATTAAGGAGGGAGCTTGAAGCTAATACATGTGCAGCTGGGAGTCCAGGCAAATAATGCAGCAACATCAAAGGGAGAGAGCCTGAACATGTCAGTGTCTGCTGATAAAATCAGTAATTCAGGCAGAATCATCTCTGCAAAGAAAGGCATAGTTGCAGTAAGAAAAAATCTCTGTTGAGAATCTGATTTTCAGAGCTGATGAGTACCCCATACTCCAGAAGCTGTAGTTTCTCCATCTTTGAGAAACAGGACTTAAATATGATATTAACTCCATCTTCAGAGACGTTCATAGATGCAGCCCCTTTTTATAGCAATGCAGTGAAGATGTTTGCAAGTTGTTTCTGAACGAGCTAGTGATGGGAACCAGAATTTGCCCCTTACCACGTTCCTATGTCCTGCTGTGATTATGCCAAGTACCAAACCATTTAATGTAGTTACCTGAGTTTTGGCGCCCTAGTATTTTTCCTTTGTATTGCACAGAATTATGTAAGTTACCTTTATCACAGTACTACATACAGTGTGCCTTTAAAGTCACATCGTATGCATACTTTAAGGAGAAATTAAGACCTGATGGGCATTTGAAAATAACGTATTTAACTGAAATAAGATGGGAGAAAGAGACCAAGTAACAAATTCAGTCACATGATGGTAAAAAGATCAGAAGATGGAAAGGATCCTTTAAATAGAAAACTGTAGCATCCCTAAGCAGTTGTATAAGATATCTTCCCAGCAAAGATGGGTTTGGTCTGTTCACAGCTTCAGATTTAGAGAACTTTATGAGTGAGTTGAGAAATCCTGATGGTTTGCTCTCAGCTCAGGCTTTGCTCTCAGCTTGTGCTCGCTTTGACCTCCAGCCAAAGAATATTTCCACTTTCACCCTTCTGGGCAGGTGGAGTTTCAGCTGCAATCCCCAAGCCAGGTTTCACTGTGTTTTGGTTTTGATTCTTTAGTCATGTTTCTGTGCTGTTCTCAGTGTTTATCATTAAACAGAAACATCTCTGGCCAGAGTGTTTCAAAGGTGGAGGTGCAGCATTTCAGAGGCTGCAGGAAAGCTTTGGCCATGGGCATAGTAGTGGAGTGAAATGGAGGAGAGTAAAGGTAGAGGACTTCTTGCAGTGCTGTTCTCTCTGTGGAGACTGTACTAGTCTTACAGATTAGGGGAGGGGAAATAGAAGGTACAGGAATATTTCCTAATCAACCAAAACTAGAATAAGGCCTTTGATAGCAGATAGGTGTATTTCTTGTTCTTGAACACCAACAGTGCATACACACAGTTCCAGACAGGGAGCTTGGAACAAGATACTGAAGTGACCATGTGAGCATTGGTGTCTTTGAGGTGGTTGATTATTTGGTGCTTTTTGCCTGTGCTCTCTTCCAAGATCTGTGAATGTAGGAGATGTTTGCATGAAACAGTGATTTTGGAAAGACACAGGACATAGGAACAGTCACACTGTGAACTTGTTACACACCTACTGATGGTCAGAAGTAGAAAGGTGACCCACCAGCCACAGATCTGGCAGGCACAGGAAGAGAAGGGAGTTAGAAAGCAGGGATCCATTCAAGCCTGCGCTCGGTTGCTGTCTTTGAATGGAAGGGCAGGGAAGCAACATTCACATAGCACAAGGAAAGTACAAGAATATAATGTTACCTAAATCCATAATTCAAAATGCATGTTAGTGTAATGACTCAATGTGTAGATAAATTACCCAAGCCCTGTTTTCCAACTGAAGAAAGACCACTGTGATACGTGGTGTCAGCTTTCACACGCTGATCGCTTAACTAGTTTTTCAGGCTTTGACAAAAAAGTAGTTACAGTAAAAAGCAGAGGAAATTTAACCACTGTTCCCCTAAATTCTTTAATGTTAATGGTGTGATCTGGTAGGAAAAGAAAAGTCATAAACTTAAAGCATTCTTTAGGAACTTAAAAATAAAAGCTAAGGAGTGTGGTAAATAATCTTACAGCTTCTCCTGTGCTGTGTTTTTCTGATTATCCAAAAGGAATAAAGACT
Organism: Irena cyanogastra; assembly: GCA_013397155.1. Classification (NCBI taxonomy): domain Eukaryota; kingdom Metazoa; phylum Chordata; class Aves; order Passeriformes; family Irenidae; genus Irena; species Irena cyanogastra. The sequence goes on along the minus strand of VWZV01014406.1, from coordinate 708,988 downwards.
GTGAGCTTTATAATGCTTTGGGATATTTAAAATTATTTCCTTTTAAATAAATTATTCCTTTTGCCTACCGCACAGTTCTGAGCACATTCATCTTCTGCTGAGGCTGCAGGGCAGAAGAGGTGGCATCAACACCTCAGCAAAACCCATCAGCCTGTACTTGGGAGCTGCAGTCAGGTGTTGGATTGTCAGTCTCTTTCATGGTGCTGTAGTGGTTGGAGAACACTTCAGCTATGAATTGTTTATCCTGATCAGAGTCAAATGTGTGGATATTTGTCATTTGTGCCTGATCACAAAATGGTTCATTGTTGTGTTACCACATTCACCAAATGTAATCAACAGCGTTTGACAGGAGTAGAATTCTGGAAGAGTAATCATTAGCAGTAGGAAATATTAATGGATGGGGAATGTATAAAATATACACATATATATATAGGGTAATATATTTAATTTGAGCATTTCTGAGACTTTGGCAAAGGTTTGCTAATGAGAAATTTTTCTATTTAATATTGATCTTAGCAAAATTCTCCATAAGAGACTGGTGGCACAATCAATCTGCACAAAGAGTAGGGCAAAAACAGTCTGCAAGAGAAACTAAGGTAATTTATGTATTGCAGTCAGTCTTGAGTATTGTTAGAAAGTTTTTCTTCAGTCCTTGGGTGTCCTTCTACTATGTTAGATTAGAATTACCAGCATTCAGCATATTCGGATCTGTTCCAAAAGCTGCCTCCTCATGCTGTGGAGATCAGATTGCCAGACAAGAGATAAGAAAGCAGGAGGAACAAAGGAAGGCTGGCTGCACAGGTTTGAAATGCTTTTTTGGCATTGCAGTAAAAGGGTTTGTCAGAAATTTGAGATGGAGGATTATAAATGTCATGGAGCTGAATATGTCCTTTTTAAATCAAGTAGGAGTTTTTTTCCCTTTATTTATTCCAAGGAGCATGGCTGTTGTGTTTTTTGTATTTTTCTTAAAAAGCGTCTTAAAAAAAAGTCATTGCTGGGGTTAATTTCTTGCTGTGACTTTTCTTCATCAAAGGCATGTCATGTTTGTTGGTACTCAGAGATGACTGCTGAGCTGATTAATCAGGGTGATGGTTCTTACTTAAGAAGCTTCTTAGAAGAAAGACTTGCTCTGAAAGTTATCTTGCAATTCCTTATCTGTCCTAGACTGATGCAGAAAAGCATTCGCAGGTGGAGCGGAATTCCTTATGGTCCGGTGATGAAGTCAAGAAATCCGACGGGGGATCTGATAGCGGCATAAAAATGGAGCCGGGATCCAAGTGGAGGCGGAATCCCTCTGATGTGTCGGATGAGTCTGATAAAAGCACTTCTGGTAGGAAGAACACTGTTATTTCCCAGACGGGCTCCTGGCGACGGGGCATGTCAGCTCAGGTTGGCATTACCACACCAAGGCCTAAACCTTCAACCACCTCAGGCGCGTTAAAGACACCTGGAACAGGTGAGAAAAGGCGTAAGATGTAAACAAGCCAAAAGTGCGTTCGGTGTAAAAACAGTTTAAATACTTTGCAGAGGCAGAACCTGAACTTCAGGTAATCTGTATTTTTAGGCATTGCTTTAACCTAAGCAGCATCTTGTATGTCCACATTTCTATTTCTGTCTGAAAAGGTGTATTTCAGATTAGCACACCCTGCCAGTTGTTTTCATGAAAACTCTGGTCTTAAGCCAAGCTATTTATTTGACACAGTATTGCTGTGTGAGGAATAAATAATATAAGTTTAGTTTTTGAAGTCACTGTTAACCAAGAACATACAACATAAATGGTTG
>VWZV01014406.1:610766-707191 GCA_013397155.1 Irena cyanogastra | reverse complement strand
CCCCCCCTTACTAAACAAGCATGTTTGGTTATACTAAACATGATTTTTGGCTTTTCTTGTAAGTGTATTAATGATCTTAGCACTTGCAGATGTGTGAATGAAAATTGATTGAATTTCCATAATCAAGCAATGTAATTTAATACCTCTCTTTTTATTAGGTCTTGTACACAATTGTATATGAAAAAGTTAAAGTTAGATGCTATTTTGAACCATACAAATGCATTAACAATGTCTTTTAGGGAAATTATGCTATCAGCCTAACACTATTAGTGTGTAATGATAGAAATGATCAATCTGGGGTAGCTGCAGAGGGAAACTTTTTTTCTTATCTGTCACTATTATGTAAGGCTGTTCTGCTTTTCATATTCTCAAGGGCAAAGGCACCACATACTTTCTTTGGCAAGTCTGCATGTGTAACTCACTAGAGTGGCATGTAAGTTCGGTGCAGACTAGATCATAACTTTGAACTGCGCTCCAGTGGCTAACACGCTTTTGCTTTTCATGCTGCTTTGAGTTTCATCACTTGCTTGATGTTTTCAAGTCATTAAATATTAGAATTCTTTTTCTATTTTTGTAGGGAAAACTGATGACGCCAAGGTATCAGAAAAGGGTAGACTATCTCCTAAAGCTGGACATGTTAAACGTTCCCCATCAGATGCAGGACGCAGCAGTGGTGATGAATCCAAAAAGCTTCCCACAAGTAACTCTAGGACAACTGCTGCTAATGCTAGTACATTTGGATTTAAGAAACAGAGCGGGTCAGCCGTAGGCATGACCATAATCACTGCCAGTGGGGCAACTCTCACCAGTAGATCGGCTACCTTGGGAAAGATCCCCAAGTCATCTGGACTCATGGGTAGGACCACTGGTCGGAAGACTAGTGTTGATGGCTCCCAGAACCAGGATGATGGCTACTTAGCACTTAGTGCACGAACTAATCTTCAGTACCGTAGCTTACCCCGGCCCAGTAAATCCAGTAGCAGAAGTGGAGCTGGGAATAGATCTAGCACGAGTAGCATAGACTCCAACATAAGCAGCAAATCAGCTGGGTTGCCTGTCCCTAAAATCAGAGAGCCTGCCAAGGTAATCCTTGGAAGCTCTCTGCCAGGATTAGTCAATCAGACTGATAAAGAGAAAGGGATTTCGTCTGACAACGAAAGCGTGGCTTCATGTAATTCTGTTAAAGTGAACCCTGCATCACAGCCTGCTGCTAGCGGAGCTCAGAGTACCCACCAGCAAGGAGTCAAGTACCCCGATGTGGCCTCTCCCACTCTGCGCAGGTAGGCAACAAATTCCTCGGTTGTGCAGTGGTGTTAGTGGGAGCTGAATGAGCAGGACTCTGCCAGCCAGGCCTGGCTGGCTTTGCTGCAGCACTTACTATTTAGTGTCCTACTTCAGGGTCTTTGTATTTACATTCAATTTCACATAAACAGGTTGGCCAGGTTGTGGATACTTAGGACATCACCTAACAGCAGCACAAGTCTAACATTTAGGGAAAAAACCAAACCTGTCTGGCCAAAGGTTTGGTAATTACGATTTGAGTCTCGTTGCAGAGGAGGCTTTTATCCATGCAGATATCACAGGAATAAGAGCTTTCTTACTAAAGGTTACTGAAGAGTTCTTGCACAGATGTGTATGTAACAAACCTGGAAATATTCCAGTCGTGGATGAAATTGTAAACCACCAACTGGAGGGTTATCTCAGATTTTCATTACAACAGTGGCATTGACCTACCAGGCCTAGATTCACCCAAAGCAAACTATTGTAAGTTGTGTGGATTAGCCCAGTATGTTGCAAGACTCAACATTTTAGCCTGTGTAGAAGAACCCTAAATAAAGTTACTGTCTAACTGGGTTAAATTTTCTTATTTTAAGGCTATTTTTTGGACAAAAATTCTATCTGTCTTCTATTTTTCCAAGAGTACCCCACACACTAACATTAACAAATAGTTGGTGAGGAGCTAATTTGTTGATGCAGTGCATATCAAAGCCTTGATATTGGTGAAAAGTTCTGTTAATATTATTTTTCAACTGAATTTGAGTAGCTTGTCTGTTTCAAGTTGCAGTGTTTTGCATTTCATTTTGTCGTGACGCCCATAATACCCATACAGTTATGCTCCATCATCCTGCTTCCAGTGATGTGAGAAAGCCACATTCCATCTGAAGCACCAGTGCAAGCATAATGGCTGTGATGGCAGCTTAGGCTGATGCTGTAAACTGTTTTTAGATGGGTGGTTTTATCTGAAGAGTCTGTGTGAGGATAATTGAAGATACTTTATTTTGTACCTGGTTAATATAGATCAGCCATGTACTTTGGAACATGTAATTTTCATCAATGGCTACTTAAAAACTCCAGTAGGCCTTTCACTTCTCTAGGATACACAGTGAGAAATGCAGATTTTCAGTGATTTCAGTGTGCCTTGGTAGGAATGTGATTGGGAATTTTTTTTTCCTAAAAAGCTATGTTGCTGGCTGTGTAATTGAAATGCTACATTAGAAATACATGAAACTTCAAGGAGCAGACACTGAGGCTCAATTTAACTATTCCCTCATTTGATTTACAATTTCTCACTTGAATTTTCACCAGCCTGTCAAAGTTGTCATGTGTTGAAATGCATCAGAGTTGAATTGGGCCTCGTCTGCTTATTGTCATCTTAGGATGACAGTAAAGAAGATTTTGAGCTTAATTTTTGTAGTCAGTTGAGTTGCAGACATTGTTTTTTGCATATTTCCTCTTGGGCCTGTAGTTTTTTTTGGTGTTACACAGTGTATTAGAATCCATGCCTTTGAAATGATACAGACTTACATATAAGTTTGCAAATATATGTAACTTCCATGTTGTCATAAAGAGGAAGTAGCTTAAAACCAGTTTATGAAACTGTTGTGTGGGTGTTTGGGGTTTTTTAAGCTCTGGGATCCTTTCTTTAGGAGTGGTTTCCTCAGTGCAGCTGAAGAGGTTGTATGCTCTGGCACATGAGGAATACCTTAGGGAATACACTAAGCTGGTGTAGCTGCTGGAGGCCATGGAACCATGGACTGGTTTGGGTCAGAGGGGACCTTGAAGATCATCTCATTCTGACTTCCCTGCCATGGGCAGAGACCCCTTCTGCAATCCCAGCTTGTTCAAAGCCCCACCCAGCCTAGCCTGGAACACTCCCAGGGATGGGGCAGCCAGAGCTTCCCTGGGCAACCTGTGCCAGGGCCTCACCACCCTCACAGGGCAGAATTTCTTCCTTATGTCTGATCTAAACCTGCCCTCTCAGCTGGAAGCGTTGTCCAGGTGCTTTGTGGCAGGTATGCAGCAGCAGCTGCCCAGCTCAGGTGTGTTCATGCGCTGGAGCTGCAGGAAGCACCTGTGCAGCACAGACACTGCTGCTGGGCAGCACTGGGCTTGCTCCAGGTGTGCTGCAGGTGCCCAGCTCTAACACAGCCTGTGTTTCTGGGAGGTGACAAAGTGACTTAGTGTCCACGTGTCCAACAACCTGGGAATAATCCAAAGCACAGAAAGCTCTGCCTGGTACACGCCCACCCCTAAGTCTTTAGGAAACTTGTATGGAAATGCTGTAGTCCTCTATTGTGAAAGGTTTCACCCACAGTACTCCACAGTGAATGATAAAAAAGCAAATCCATACAGGTATGCGTGACGAAAACTAATGTTCCAAAGGTAGTTACAGGAGCCAAGAGGCAGAAACAAAAGCAATTATTTGGGGTGGATGTTTGAAGCTGGAGTGGAAGATACACTTCCTTCCTAATTTTGAAGATCAGTTTTAGAATGATTGATAATTTAGTCTGACACATGCTTTACTACTAAGGCACCTGGGCACTTCTGAGAAGTTTCCCATTGACTCTTTATGAGGGAACTGGGGTCTTTGCTTCCTTGGCAGTGCAGCTGCATCACAGGCAGCAGTGGTGCTGTGGTCAGCCTCATCCATCCTCTCCCTCCCCGAGTTCTGGAACTCACCTAGTTTTTTCCTAGCCAGTTCCAGGTGCCAAAAAGCAGGTAATATCACATTCTCCACTAAAAAATACCGTTTCCAGCCAGCTTGGCTCATAGAATGAAATAAGCATACATTTGGTATGAGTACATTGTTGCATCCCAGCAAAAGCTGCTTCTGTGCAGAGCATTTGGCAATTTGTGCAGAATTTACCTGGTCAGTAAGCTTCCAATCTCTAGTATTCCATACATCAGATTGTTTCTCTGGTGTCCTTTTCCCTTAAAGAACAGAAGAGGACATGGTTGTGTCTTAGTTCTGTGAAGCTGTATTTTAGCTTTGTGGAAGTATTGGTTGATGATTCAAAGGTGACACACCTGAAATAGATTTGAAACTGTTGTAATTACCTCTGGGCTTTATTGAAAGGGACGGCGAACACAAGGAGATTATAAATGTATAGCTGCATATGTACAATCTAGGATCATGTACTCAATACTGCTTTTCTAAGGCTAAGATGATATATATGGTCTAGATACAAGATATCCTTGTGTTTTCTATTCCATTTTATGTATTTTTTGTGCTGTCTTCTTTTTTACAGACTTTTTGGTGGCAAGCCTAGTAAACAAGTTCCCATCACAACAGCTGAAAATATGAAAAACTCAGTAGTCATCTCCAACCCTCACGCTACCATGAACCAGCAGGGTAACCTTGACTCCCCATCTGGCAGTGGTGTGCTGAGCAGTGGGGGCAGCAGTCCCCTCTATGGTAAAAACACAGATCTCAACCAGTCTCCACTGGCTTCCAGCCCCAGTTCTGCACACTCGGCTCCTTCCAACAGTTTGACATGGGGTACCAACGCCAGTAGCTCTTCTGCAGTTAGCAAGGATGGCATTGGATACCAGTCTGTCAGCAGCCTTCACACCAGCTGCGAGTCCATAGACATCTCCCTGAGCAGTGGAGGTGGGCTGAGCCACAACTCCTCCAGTGGCTTGATTCCAGCCTCCAAGGATGATTCTCTGACTCCCTTCGTCCGAACCAACAGTGTTAAGACTACATTGTCTGAAAGGTTAGTGGGTTTTTCTCTTGTTTCCGTGTGTCTTTATCTCAAGTGGCAAGGAAGTCCTGGCAGCAGTAGCCAATGCTGCAGATACAGGTCAAGTAATGCCTCTTACCAGATAATGCAGATAACTCTAGGACTAGAACATACAGATCAGTTATTCCAGGAAAGGAGGCCAGTTCAGAGCAGGAGGATGGGTTCAGATGAGGTTTTTGATTTGCTGTCACAGCCAATGTGACAATTTTTTTTGCTACCAGATGGTACCTAATACTTGAATTTTGCATCGTAGGTTATCCTTCCAAAAATCTGCTGTTAATAGAGCTGATAGCGATATTTTAAAAAACCCTCCAATTTTGATTTGAAAAGTCAACTGTTTCCTGTTCAACTTTTTGATTATAGAATTTGACAACTTTCAAACTAGAGGTGACGCTGAAAAGACAAGTAGCCACTTGATCCCTTCTCATCCCTGCTGTCTTATCCCATCTCCAATTGCTCCCTACAATATTTCAGTGCAAGCATTCGTGTGAATGCTTAGTGAATCCTCTTGGAAGCTGGATCCAAGTGAAAAACAGTCAGCTAAATTGTATTTCAGACTGATTGGTTCCCCAGCTCTGTATACGATGAGATTCACTGGTACCTGTGTGGACACAGGGTAGGACCTGGGAGGAGGTTGAGCAGGGATGAGGGAACAGGGTTTTTCCAGCATCAGAGCTGAATTGGTGGCACACTGAGCTGTCACTGGGATGAACTCAGCAGTGGTCTCTGAGGGACCCCTTGTAGATGGCAGTACAACCCTTCCAAGCACTGGAAATCAGCTACATACTGATGTGTAGTCACGAGTTCAGGTAGCAAGATTTTTGTAGCTGTGTCTCAATGGAGAAAATTGCACCTGAATGTAATGTTCTGACAGTTTGGGGTTCTGTTTGTGTTTTATTATAACTCCTTTTTGTTCTCTCATCTTTTCATTCTAATACTCCTTCTCTTGTTTTCTGTCTTGTTGGACTGCTCTTTCTAGCCCTCTTTCTTCCCCTGCTGCTAGCCCCAAATTCTGCCGAAATACTTTGCCCAGGAGACAGGACAGGTAATGCTGCCTCAGGACAGGAGTATGCTCAAGGCTGTAGGTTTTGTTGCCCATCTCAGTGAAGCAAATTGTTTTGTGCCAGACTGTGCTCAGTTGAGTGGTCTGCTGTGTTCATCATCCAGGCGTGAACTGACACAAAGACATGCCAGTGAGAGTCCCTGCAAACACCCATCTACCCACCCAAATCAATCTGGAGAGGGGCATACAGCACAGTTGGCATGTTTTTGGTGTTGCTCTTGTTTCTCAGAATGTCCTTTGGTTTGGGGGGTATTTTTAACCCACCCTTCATATCTTTGCCAAAGGCAATTTGAAAATCATGCCCTTTTTTTTTTCCCTACAAATCTAAACTCTCACTAGCATTTCAGCATTCCTCTGGCATGCTGCTTTTCCCACTGCCTTTCTGGCCTGCTCTTCTTGTTGTGAAGTCCCTGTGTCATTCAGTGTTGTCAGTCTCTTACTGCAGCTTGGCTCGTGAGTGTTTTCCAAGTACTTAGGTGTATGTATCCTTGTACAAATGAATGTCAAAGTTAGGAAAAGATGACACAAATCTAAACAGTCCAGCTCACGTTTGCTTACTGATGTAATTTTTGTCAGTCCCATACTGTAACTTAGCTATAAGGGTTGTCATTTAATTAATTCATTTAAGCATAGGGATATTTTCTTTAAAAACAAATTAGCAGGCTCTGCTCATCAGTTGTAAAAACATAAACTGAAATAGTTGAGTTTTGGGCAGCTGATGGTCCATTTTAATTTGCTAATGGAACTTAGGCTAAGATTTGGAAATTTAAATAGTCAGGGCTCAGTACCTCTGTACAGTAATTAGGTGCATTCCCTAAATGGTGTCTGCTGAAAGAAATGATGGGAAGGTGGTTTGGACTTGAAAAGTCCCATCAGATTTTACCAATAGCTTGCTGAAATTTTTAAACACCCATTTGATGTGTGAAGAGCCATTTTTGTTCATTGTGGGTAGGAGAAACAGTGAAGTGAGTTTGTGAACAGATGTGGTTCATTGGCATGGTAGCAGCTGCATGTTTGTGCAAACCCCGCCTGGGTGAGGAGGTCTGTGCATGTTTCTGCAGGGAGCCCCAGCACCTTTTCCTCTGAAAAGGTGATGCAGATGTTTGTAAGTCCTTCGTCCTGATCTTATTCCTTCCCTTTTGTTCTTCTCTGAAGTTCTTTTCTTTTAACTTTTCTGCAGCGACCCACATCTTGATAGGAACACTTTGCCTAAGAAGGGACTCAGGTATTGGTGTTTCCATGTGGTTTAACATCTTCTGTGGTGGCTTTGGAGTTTGCTTTGTGTTTCTGTTGTGGCTGGTGGTGATGGTCGCAGTTTGCAAGAGGTGGCAACAATACTCTTTCTTTTTTCTTTCTTTCTTGCTTTCTTTCTTGCTTTCTTTCAATCCTCAAAGAAGGCCATTGGCAACTGTGCTTTTTTCATCTGGTGGCCTCACTGCTTGAGCAAGAACTGTGGCTTTTGCTGGCTCGATTGCTGGAAAGCATCTTGAACCTGGGCTTGATTTAAATAAAATAAAAGCATCTTGAACCTGGGCTTGATTTAAGTACAATAATGTTGCTGTTTCTGTGGCTGTTACATGGAATGACCTGAAATCATTTTTTAACCCTGGGAACCTTGTTGTTGTTGTTATATAAATATAGAATATTTACAAGATCATGCCAAACCTTTCAGGATGAAATTGGACATATTATTTTTTTTAAAAAAATTGCATCACAATATCTATATCTATAGGACTCTACTCTTGTAGAAAATAAAAAAAAAATCATCAAATTTCAGCAGTTGTCTGCTCACATATTTTGTACATCTGTAAGGTAGTGCTTTTTATAACATACTTCTTTTTGTCCATTGATACAAACAATTCTAGCCAGAATTACTATTAGCAATGTTAATTAAATGCTTTATGTGTTAGAGAATTTACAGAAGGTGTTGTTGACAATTTAAGAAATTCGGCTTCTGAATTGCTTAATGCAGCATCTGGGATCTGCCTTGGAACTGCAGCTGTGATTTTTTCTGTGCTGTGCATCTTGTACTTCACAGCAGCCTTGTCCCGTGAAGCTGAGTAGTAAAAGCCTTTCTTAAAATAGCAATTTGTATTAGTGTTTCTATGGTCCTCAAGTATGTCTCTAATAAATACTCTCTTCTAAAACCAGAACATTTGAGTGCTGAAGAGGTAGGTATTAATGCTGACAATAAAAATAAATCTGTAGTGTGTTAAGGTAACATGACTGTTTAAAGCCCCTTTCTAAATAAACTGATTTATATGCAAAGTTTAAGAGATGCAGATTGTCAGGGACTGCTGCTGAAGTGTTGAGGCATAAGCAGAAGAATGAATGTATTTTTAGAAAGCAGATTGACTTTTTAAATAATTGCAGTGTTCCCATTGATTTAAAGAAGTCTTAAGTGATATCTTACTGTAGGGTATTTACTTGAAGGGAATCAAATTAATTAAATAGATAATATCAGCAAATAATAGGCTCTAAGATTTTGGAAGGAGAGCTGGCAACTCATAAATATTTGTCCAAAGGCAATGGCATAGCCCAAGAGAGACAGACACTGAATTCCATCAGCAGACAAGTGTTTCCATCACTACAGGCTGTTGATACCTGTACCCTATCACGTAGCTCACATAACACCTGCCCTGACATACCTATTTTTCACACATACACACAATAAATCAAGCTTAAGCTGAAGCCAGGAGGTGTTTTGCCACTGATGTTGGCAAAGCATGTTTCTGATATTTTCATTGCCTTCAGAAAAGGCTAAACATAGTCTCCTTTATGATGTTTTGCTCTTGGTTTTGAACTAAATGGGATACACCTCCACAGGCCTTATGTGAATGTCTCTGGAATATGAAATTCTGGGTCACAGCTTGTTGAGAAAAATCCTGATAATGGCTTTGTTGACTTGAATTTGGTTATAATATCACAAAAAGTCAGCTAAGATTATTGATGTACCACAATATTTAAATAGTGCTAGAATTTTGGCATAACTTAGGGAAAGGTTTTCCAAGTTACAGTTTTATTTTTAAATCATATGGTGTAGCACACACTGAATTTTGTCCTACAGTGCTGTATTGCACAACTTCTACCTGTAACTTTTGGTTCACTCTGGTTTGGTTACACTCGAAGCCATAGGAAAGAAGGTTTTGGTTTGGTTTTTTCCCCCCAAACAGAGGTGAAATGAATTAGGAACATGTTGAAAGAGCTTGGAGCAGCTCTTTGTTTCAGAATTCTATTTGGTTTATATTATTTAATTCTTTAATTTGGTATGAGGTTTCTTCCATTTTTCTCTCTCTCTCTCTCCCACCCCAAGCCTTGTGACATTTAATGGTTGTGTTTTTTGTTGTTTTTTTTAAAACAAAAAAGTCAAATAAATATCAAAGTTGACTGTGAAAAACCTGCTTGTTTTTGCAGGTATACTCCATCCTCCCAGCTCCGTAGTCAAGAGGATGCAAAGGAATGGCTCCGGTCCCATTCAGCAGGAGGACTGCAGGATACTGCTGCCAATTCTCCATTTTCATCTGGATCCAGCATAACATCACCCTCTGGAACTAGATTTAACTTCTCACAGCTTGGTGAATAATTATCTGTTTGAATAATCACGGCAATGCATTGTATGTCCTGAAAGCAGCATGTTACACAAGATAATTTTCTTTCAGCACCTCCAAGGCCCACATTGAATCTGAGGAAGCACTTTCATTGAAATGAGTGTGACTAATTAGCATTATTATCTCGTATGCCCAAAGGTGCCATACTTGCAGTAACTTTGAAACTGCTTCTCTGGGAGTAATCAGATTCCTTAATATAAATTGTGAGCTTTCTAAAATGTTCAGTAGAGCTGTTGGTTAATATCACACATTGGGGTGCTTAGAGGATGTAAAATGTTGCCTGCAGATGTTGCAACATGTATAACTCTCTAAAATCCAAGCATTTTACTTACTGTGTGTGCCAGTCTCATCAGTTTGGGATTTTATCTGTGTCTTTTTCAAGTGGCTCGTTGGAAAATTGCAGAAAGCTCAGTCAAGAAATATATAAAAGTCAGGGGAGTTTCAAGTTAGAAAAACTGCCATTCCTTCACTTAATTTCATTGATAAACACATTTTAAATGAAGGAAACAATAAAAGCTGATTGGCAGGATCCATGAAGCATTGCAGGTTTTAGTCAACTGTATCAGCAGTTGGAATAACCTGATTTAAAGTGCTAGTGGTGCTCATCTCTGATGGGCTGGTTAAATATGACTTAGTTGCTTTGCAATTTCTTCAGGTTTGTAAATTTTGTCTTGAAGTGACATTTGGAAAGAAAATGCCTGTTTGTTTATGACTTTCAAAAGCCCCTCCATAATAATTAATATTATTATTATTTAAAATAAATATATTGTTTATGATAACTTCTATAGAGTAACTAATTTATATATAATAATTATGTGCAAAATAGTTAGGCTTGTACTTGTGAACTTCTTGTGTGAATTTGGAGCAGATTGCACAGTCAGTTATTTCTAGTGTAGCTTTGAGTTGCAGTAATGACATTCTAGAGCCTTTCCTTGAGTGTTCTGGAAAGAAACACATTCAGTAAGTGGCTTTAAATAAACTGACACTTAGCAAAATTTCAGATGAATATACACACAGCATGGCTACATTTCCAACAGCCAGCAAACTGTCAGGAAAGTTCATGAAATAAAAAAAAAAAAACCAGAAAGTGTTGTCATAGGCGCAGAAACTTAACTCTGTGTAGAGTGTTGGAGATTATTTGTATTATCTTCAAAAGCAATTTGACCACAAACAGCAATGAACATCAAAAAAAAAAGTTTTTCTATGTTCGTGAGAGCTTAGAGATATTTGAGTCAAAAGGGGTCATTTGATTTAATTTAAGAGCAGATGATGATATGAAAGCCAAGCACCTGTGAACTGATTTTTTCCTGTCTTCTACAATAGTCTGTATCAGTTGATGGTCTATATAGAAACAGGCAATGACAGTACACCAAGAGGAACCTGCCCAGATGAACAATGATTTTGTTCTCTTTTTTTACCCTCAAATGAACTAATTCTTAGTAAGTAGCAGGCATAATTTTAGTACAAAAGTTCTTTTGAGAAATGCGAGATTGGAGTACTTTTGTACTCTAAACACTGGCTGGGAGAATATTGGCTTTTAAGGCAAAATTAATATTTTACAGTTCTCAGGACATCATAGTGGAAAGAAAGTTCTGAAATGTACAGCTGTTGGGAAACTAAAGCTCTTTACATTTGTGACTAAAATACATAGAAAAATGTCATTTTCTTAGAACTTGAAGGGTTTGAAGAAGGTAAGTCCTGCTCTATATAGACAAAATACTACCATTTTTGTGGAAGAACAGTTCCAAATTAAATGAGGGGTTAATTACTTCGTGCCTGGGAGGTGTTAGTGAAGTGACTGAGCTTATTTGTGGAAGCATGGACGTATCACCCAGTGTTTAAAACGACCTTATTTTACTTGAGTTTTCACATCCACAAGCCTAGTTTGCCTACCCCTTACTTGAAAAACAGTGAAGCCTGGAGAAGACAATACCAAAAATTTGTGATAAAGTGGTGGGGGGAGGGGGAACTTTGCTGGTGCTGCAGAAAGAAGGAGTGGCAGCAGTAAGCGTGTGTGTGTGTTGCTGGTTTCAGCGAGCCCCACGAGCGCGGCGCAGATGAGCCTGTCCAACCCCAGCATGCTGCGCACGCACAGCCTGTCCAACGCTGACGGGCCCTACGACCCCTACGGCGACACGCGCCTCCGCAACAGCTCCATGTCCCTGGACGAGAAGAGCCGCACCATGAGCCGCTCCGGCTCCTTCCGCGACGGCTTCGAGGAGGGTCGGTAAAGCGCCGCGCTGCTGGGGGTGCTCCAGGGGTGGCCTTGGCGCGGGAGCTGGGCGCTTCCCGCTTCGAACGCGGCTTTCTCAGCGTTAGGTGAAACTCTAGTGGTAGTCGTAGCTGTTCTGGTGGTAGGATCAGAGTGTTGGAAGAGACCCACGAGGATCATCAAAGCCAACTCCTGGCCCTGCCCAGGGCACCCCAGCAATCACCCCATGTGCCCGAGAGCACTGTCTGAGCACTCCTTAAACTCTGCCAGCCTTGCTGCTGTGGCCACTTCCTGAGGAGCCTGTTCCAGTGCCCAACCACCCTCTGGGTGAAGAGCCTTTTCCTGATACTAACCTGAACCTGCCCTGGCACAGCTTCAGGAATTCTCTCGGGTCCTGTCACTGGTTGCCAGAGAGAACGATGATGTTTATTCAGTGATTGTTTTTGTCAGACACTGACAGTAAGTGTTGTACATAGATCTTGACTGTTTAAGAAATGGCTTAAACATATCCTGTGCTTCATTTTCAGTGCTCTCAGAATGACTACTGATGCTTAGAGTCAGCATATTGGTGTTGCTTCAGTAGGGGTATTCTGAACTTGCACCTCCGCAGTTCTGCTTATAGTATGGATGAGTGATATTGATTGGACTGTTTCTATCACAGTATTTTTTCCAGTATTTAAACTGTCCTCAAATAGTCTTTGCTTTTTATTTCTGCTGAATGTCCTGTCTTGATACAACAGATCTTCCAAATAAGGGAATTGAGTAGTTCTTTGAAACATACAGGCTTGTCTTTTTAGTGCTTCATCATCTTTCCAAATATGTAACCACACCTGATAAAAAGAATCCATGTAAATATAATAAGAAAAAGCATTTACCTATAAATGAATATTTCGTTTGGTTGCTCCTAATCAGGCATCCTTGTGGCTGTGAGCGCACATTAAAATCCTCAAGCATTGAACTTTGAAAAGTCAAGCATGGAGTGGTTCATAGGAAACATTTTCAACATTAACTCTTTCAGTCTTAAATCTCCTTTCTGGCAAGGCTTGGGACAAGCTTGATTGTACTTTACACAAGCTCTTTCCTGGACGCCTCTTTCCTCTGCAGCCCTGCACTTACTCAGCACTGTTAATACCAGTGCCCCATGGTTGTTGCTCCCCAGGAACCAGGCATGCATGGGAGCCACACTTCAGTGCTTGCAGAAGCCTTTGAGAGCAGCAAAATGCCTTCCTGGAGATTCTGGTTACCCTATCATGGTTTTTTACCATTGGGAAAGGTAGAAAATTGTATTGGATACGTCTCTGAAAAGATTAATTAGTTAATTGGTTATTGAATTTAGTAAATCTAGCTTCAGTATATTTTATTGTATTTTAGAGGTCTGTGGCTGAAGATTTTCATTAGGAGTTGAAAATTATTAGAATAATGCTGTAGAGCTAAAAGCTGGGTCATTGCAGGAATTACCCTTTGCTCTCAGAAAGCTGAATGATCATAAACAGTCAAAGACTGCCAGATGCTCAGTCAGTCAATATAATCTGGGAAGGAATTTCAGTCACTCATCTGTGTTAAACTTCAGTGATTTACTGAAAGAGCTACTGCAGCAAAACTTACTTAGATTTTATTGAAGATATCCTCCAAAAAATTGTAGCCTTAGTCTTTTAACTGTGCTCAAGATTGCAGAAAATCCATTTTGGCACATTGGAGGTTAAACTCTCTCTTGTAGTTCAGAAATTCTTGTCCAGCAGAGAGCCTGGTTTGGATAAACATTTAATAAACATTGCATGTTTGAAGACAAACCATTAAAAAAAAGAAAAGGAAAATTTGGAAATAGTTAGGTGAAATGTTTTATTAAGTGCTTTTTATCTATTTGATAAAAGTAATAAAAATGAAGTCCAAGAAATATCCACTAAGTTATGGACTTGAAAGTGGTTGGAAAGTACCACTTTTGTATCTGAGGCAGGAATTTGACCACAGTGGACATGCTGAAAATCCCTTTCAGATTTTCCTCAATTTTTCACACCTGAAGGATAATAATATTTTATCAGATAGATTGAATGTTTAGGTGTAGTCTCTGTATTTTTGTCTTCAGGAGAAAGGTCTTCTATGACTTCCTTGGCTGTAGGGAAGGCAGGAGTCACCTGCTTACTAGCTCCTGCTTATTTCTCAGGGAATCACAAGGTCTAAGTGGTTAAATGTTTCTGAATATAGCAGAGATTTGCCTTCACCTTGAGACAACAGATTAAAAAGTATTATAGAAATTTAAATTCGTGGTTAATGAACAAATTGATTTTATACAATCATCCAGTATCAATGAAGCATAAATCCAGGTCTTAAATAGAGCTTACCAACCTACTTCTTAATTATTTCCTAGCCCATAAGATTACAAGACATTTGTTTCTCATTAACTTCAGCAGGGCCAGGATTTGTTCTTTAAAGCCTTTTCTTCTCTTGTCTCTGGGTGTGAAGTACAGTCATGTTCTCTCACAGCACAGCATGCAGGTGGGGAGGTTGGTCAGCCTTGCAGTACATAACTCTTGTGACAGGCAGGGTTCAGGGCTGTGGAGGTGCCAGCAGGAACAGCCTCCAAACCCGCCAGAACTTCATGGGGAAAAAACACAGCATAAAAACTGAATGCTCTCTTGGCTCTCCAGTTTCCCCACTCCTCCAGCCAACAGTCTTCCCCAGGAGCTGGGCTGCCACTGGCTCCACCCTGATACTTCAGCCTCCAAGAGAAAAAACAATTAAATTTGTTATCGTTGGAATATAAATTGTTACTCCTTTTTGTGCTACTGGCTGCAATACCAGTTGTTCTTTCTGCTCTCTGGGCAGATGGTCATGGCTAGAGCCTTTCTTTTCTAGCATTAAAAATGATACATGCTCACCTGTGCATTTACAGTGCTTTAAAATAATAGCTCCAGACCAGTTTGGGTTTGTAGGCTGCATGCAGATGCATGCTGGCTGCAAGAAACAGGAATTGCATCAAGAGCAAAACTGCCTTCAGGCTCCTAATTAGCCTTCAAGAAGCCATCTGCAGATACTTTAAAAAGAAATTGCACAAATACATTAAGTCCTTAGTTGTCCTTGAAATGAGCAATCTGAAATGATGTTCATTTGATGCATATGAGTCTCCATTCATGAAGGAATTTAAGAGCCATGTAGATACTTGGGGACATGGTTTACTGATGGCCTTGGCAGTGCTGGATTAATGGTTGGACTGGATGATCTTACAGGTCTTTTCCAACCTAAATAAATCTATGATTCTATATGATGGTAGTGTTTCACAAGGCAGGAGTAGGATTCCCAGAGTTATATGTTCTTTCTCTTTTTTTTTCTCATTTTGCATCTTCTCTCCTGTATTAAAGTTCCAATGTGATCTTAAAAATTCTGGCTGATGTTAACTCCATGTTGTGTGTGACCAAGTCTGTGGTAGAGTTTCTGCTTCCTCTCTAGCTAGCTGGTAGGGCTCTTTTTGGTTATATCTCTATTAGAAAGAAAATTCAACAAGGAAGAACACAAGGAGGCAGACCAGAAAATAATATTAATATTCCTTGTATGAGTCCATTCTTGGCCTTGTGCAATATTGCCTTGCTTTGGGCTTTCCATCTTGAAAATTTTAAGGGGAAAGTGCAGTAAAGAAAAGTGAGAAGGGAGATCTTAAGCACAGAACATCTGTGATACAAAGTTAAAATAGAAATCTTCAGCTTGGAAAGTGGTGGCTGAAGGGATGTGTATTGAATTTTTGTTTGTTATGAAGAGATTGGTTATCCATTCCTTCTCTCAGCACAGTGGCGTGGAGGCACTCAAGGAACTTACTGAGTGATTCAGCAGCAGGTTTAAAACAACTGCAAAGGATTACATTTCTGAACATGAGAATTTTTTGTTACAGACCAAACATGTCAGTGGATTCAGTATTAGTTAAGGGAGTTAATGGTAGACAGGTCACAGCAGCAAAAATAATGGTCTGACTGTAATTTCCATCCCTGGAATTTCCATCTCTGCTGATTCCCAGAGGTGCAGAGATGTGCCTGGGGAATAATCACTGTGTATCTGTCTCCTCTTTTCATTCTTTTCAGTAAACATGGGCTGTGGTTGCAGCCAGGGCTGGAGCACACCATTAGACAGAGCCTGGGTCTGACTCACACCACTTATTTTTATGTTTTTAGAGCAGTATAGTCCTTAATGTCTAACTGGAAAGATCATTTTAATTGAAAATATGATTACCCAGAGAAAGCGAATGGATGTGAGGGTTTTTTTTTACTTTCTTGTGGGTTTTCTAGATTGTCTTAAATTCCTTCAGAAGCCAACTTAGACCTTGTTTACTTCTCTTTCCAGTATTGCCTTAGGATATAATGTCAGTGAGAAAGCAGAACCCATTTATTACTAATGTAGAATTGCAGTAGGTAATTAAAGCAAAATGGCAACTTTTCTAAACTTTTTGGTTTTTTTGGCTGGAGGACTTAAAAGAAAGAAAAAGTGATTTTATGGTATTTCGTATGATATGTGTTCAGTTATCTGAATTTTGAATGGAAGTTTCAGTTCAGTACCATCTGTTTCTAAAAATAAAAATAAGGAAAAAGTAATTTTGCATGTTTCAGTAGCAGAAAGAATAGCTTCAGGTACTTTTTTCAATAGTGTAATAAAGAATGAAATGATGCTATATTTATATGTAAATCCTGATGCCTGAGTGATGGTAAGAACCTTGAGAATCACAGAGTCGTTAGGGTTGGAAGGGACCTGTAAAGATCATCTAGGCCATCAGTGTATATGTATGTCCTTTACTGAATTTAAATGCAAAAACTGCTTGAAACTAAGCCTTTTCCAGGAAGTTTTGTAGCTATGTTTTCACTGTTAATTTTTTTGGTGAGAGAACAAAATTTGCCTTGTTAAAAAAATGTCATTGCTTTAAAGAAAGACCAAGAAAGCCTGCAGGAAAAGGCAACGTTGGGCTCATTGATGCACTGGTACAGCTCCCTTAAGTCAGCAGAAGGAAGATACAGCTGCATTTAGAAGACAATTCACAGCCCCAAAATTAGACAATGTTTTTTGTCTTGGATCCTCCACATCTTCTCCTGGAGCGTCTGGCTACACACTGGAGCTGGGTGTTGTAGTTTTCTCAGGACATTCCCATCTTGGTCTCCTGTTTAAGAAAACAAAAAAAAGACCCCTCAATCTTACCTAAAACTAAAGATTAAATACTTAGATTTAATTTTGTAATTCTTTCTGCATTTCTTGGTGGTTTTTTTTAAATCTTGAGTAAGCCCTTTTGCAAGAATTTTAAAATAAACTGTCCAGAGAAATACTTATCTCTGAATAGATCTTCATCAAAACTTTTGTAAACTTTCTTGGCCACACCTAATTTTCCCAAACAAACAAGTATTATGAGGATTTTAAAACAGCTTTACCAAATCCAAGCTTATGGTTCATATCAACTGGCAGTGCATGCTTCAAACTCTACATTATTGGTACAGTAATATAATTAAATTCATGATGGATGATGAAATTTGTGAAAGTATTTCTTCAGCAGATTGGTGGTTGACAGTGGATGATTTATGATGTTTCCACTCGGTGGTTAGTGCACTTATATTCATTGTGTTTATTTTCTTTCCTTTAGTGCATGGTTCTTCTCTCTCTTTGGTGTCCAGTACATCGTCTATTTATTCCACAGTGAGTATAGTGAAATGAAGAGTTTATTTATTTAGCAGAATTATTGATTTGGCTGGTATTGCTGTGTGCTAGTTTTGCCATTCAAGGAGCAGGAAAAAAGCAGTTTTCCTTTGCTTGTGTTCTGAATGCTAGCTAGGAAGGTAATGTTTATGTTTTTGAAGATGCCTCTGGATATTTAGCAGATTAAACACAGACTTCAATGGCCTAAAAGCAGCCATTGATTTTTTTTGAGTCTGTATTTTATGCCATGCTAAGTAGATTTTGCTACAAAGCACCTCAGTAGATATGAGGAGATTTGAACTTCGTTACTTATAGCATCCCAAAATTTGCTGAATAAAGTCATCCCATCTTACATTAATGATTTGCTACTAAAGAAGTTTAAGTCCATTTTTTAATGCACAGATATTAATAATTCTAAAAAAAGGCCATTTATTCTCTGTGCCAGTAACATTTTCTCCACAAGTATGTGTTCATTTTGGTTATCTGATCCTAAAATAAGGCTTACTGGAGTTTGAAAATAGCAGGGGAGCACTCAGAGCTTCAGGTTCCTGGTGGCTGGTAGTGGGCATGTTTTCTTAGAAACAGTGAAGTATGTGACTTCCTTCCCCATACTTCTCCTTAGTTGATAACTGGTTAGAAACAGGCCATAGTAGCCACAATTCTGTCTTGCTGACCACAGTGGAAGGTCAGTACATCCACTTGGCATCCTCACAAGTGGATGTGTGTCCTCACTTTTTCATTGCCGCAGTGCCTAGGCAGCACCCAAGCGGGAGGAATTTTTAAGTTTTTTTTTCACATCACTTTGGAATGCAAAAATGTGACCTGCTTCCCGTGGAGAGCTGAGCGTGGGATTGCCTGGAATCAGCCAAATTCTGTGGCAGTCCTGGCTTTCCAGAGCCTTGTGCAGTCCCTTATGGACAGAGCCAGGATTTCTTCACACTTCTGTGGCTGAGATCAGAGGTGCACTGGTCAGCAGGCTGGGAGGTGGAGCCTAAATTCCTTCCTGCAGAAGGAAGTACCTCCAGCAGCCTATTTTCTTTATCCTTAAGAGTAAATAAATGAGGAGATTAATTAGACTGAATATGGATGTGGGAATCCAAAACAAGGAATTCACATTAGAGTTTTTGAAGTACAAAAAGAGAATTTGCATAAATTTGTCAGGCTAGTTATGCTGCAATATCCTTACATACTTCCTTTTATTTTACAGCCTGAAGAGAAGTGCCAGTCAGAGGTAAGAGCACATCCTCTTTGACAAGCATAAATGACACTCTGCATTGTGTGTCTTGCTGTTTTATTTCTCCTTGTAATGATGCACTAAAGTGCTCTCTTAAAACCCACAGATTCGCAAGCTGCGGAGAGAATTGGATGCATCCCAAGAAAAAGTGTCAGCTCTGACAACTCAGCTGACTGCTAATGTGAGTACAACTCTGAGAGCAAACATTAACCTGGAATGCATTTAATGCAACAATTACCACCCAGTTTTTTTAAGTGACCAAAAGATATCGTGTGTATAACATTCAGTTCGTATTACTGGTGTGTTTAAAGAAATAACTGCATGCATGTGTGGGACCTGTCCAAAAATAGCATCCTCTGCCCTACTAAATTATCTTACACCTTTCTTTACAAACTGAGTTATTATAATAATAACTTGGTTTGTACCTATGTAAGCCATCTTAAGGTCCTGAGAAGATGATTGAGGAGAGGGTCTTTTTTTATAAGTAATGTCTTGCTTTGACATTTGGATGAGATACAGATAAAGATTATAATTGGTAGGAATAAAAGTCAACAGAAACTGGGACTGAAATGCATTACATTTTTCTGTTGCATAAAGATGTGGGTTAATGGCATGATAGGTAATACTGGCATAAGGGGCTCTGGAAACTAATTTAAAGTTAAGCCTGAAGAGCAGAAATACCTGATTTTTTGTCAGTGTAGACAATACTTCTGCTTGTTCCTTCCAGGAATTTGAGGGATAAGTAATTTAAGACACTGGGGGAAAAAAAATACTTGGAATCCAGGAGGTGTTGAGGCAATACTGTATGACCCTGGGCAAGTTTATTTGTGTGTTCTGTGCTGCAGTCGCAGGTAGCAGGAATCTGCAGCACAGAAGCTTGCAAGGAAAATAAGCAATTCTAGAGTAAATAAGCTGCAGATGAATAGTCCGCAGATCAGATCATACTGACATCCTGATTTATGGGAATGAATAAACATCAGAACATGTGCTGCTTGAAGGGGACTTTCCTGTCCATCAGCTCTGGGAATTGGGGGCGTGCAAAGCTTGGGACAGGAAGGGTTTCACCTGAGCAGTATCACAAGAAAGGTTCAAGGGGAAATCTCTGCTGTCCACTGCTTCATCCAGCTTCAAAATGGGGCCAGAAAACCAAGAACACAGTTATAACAGAGAGATCAAATAAAAAGGTTTTGGCTGCATGAAACCACTTAGTCACTGTCCCAAGAGGAAAACATCTTTCAGAAGTTAAATCTTATATTTGCCTTTCGAATACAAAGGGGATGGATACATGAGTTGGTTTTCCCCCAGAAGCTTCTTTAACTTGTGGGAAAGCAGGACCAGATTCTCTTGCATAGGTTTTTAATGATGTTGTTAAATAACCCAGCTTGTGTCCTTCAAACAAAGATCTTGTCAGCTGAGCAGCTCATTTGGCTCTGCCTTGGCTTTATTGCATTCTCCTTCCCACAGTTCAGGGTCACTGGGCTGGTGCTCAGCACAGGCTGCTCACTGCCTGGCCCAGCTGCTCTTCAGCTGCCCAAGAATTTCTGCATGGTTACTACCACTCCCTTTGTGGAGAGCAGTTTTTGATGTACACTCCTGTGTGCTTCTGTTTTGATTGAGGTTGTTTGGGTTTTTGTGGGTTTTTCGTGTGGGCTTTTCTCCAAAAAAAGGTCATTTATTATTTTGATAATATTCCATTTTTGCTTAGTTCATTTGCTCAAAATTTTGCAGTGTTTTATTCATGCTATTTAAACTTCTTAGACTTGAGCCTGCGCCTGATTTGTCCTTAAATTGGCAGCAGAGATGTTGCTATAACTGTCCTAGTATTAAATTTCAGTCTTCAGCCACCTTTTTCCAGAGAACATGCCCTTTTTCCATGTAAAAGGCAAGATCTGTTCTGAAAAAGATAGAGATTAATAAATGCTGTTAGTTAAGACACTTGGACATTTCCTTTAGACATGATTCCTTTAATAAAAGGCAATTAAAACGTCGACAATTCAAATTAAACCTTCAATTTACAGTTTTTTTCCTCAATTTCCTTGCATAGACAGTGCAGTTGTTGATGCTTCTCAAGCCATCAAGGGCATAAATTTGAAAACATTTTGCTCCAGCTATAGGAAGTGAAGATATGTTTTTTCCATAGCTCACGGAACGATTTTGAGATAGGAATAATTGCAAGATCTGGTTTTGAAAGAGGAACTGGTTTTTAAGGCTCAGGTCAAAGCATTAAGGGTTTGTATCTGTTACTAATCCATGCAGTCCTGTTTGCCTATTTATTTTTTGCTTTTGAAAAGTATTGCTGAGGTTCCCTGAATATCAGCTTTGTTGTTCCCTGTTCATCCTCCCCAACAGAAGCTGTGCACTCTGTGTTTTTAAAATAAATATTTAGATTTTCCTACATGTGTAGTGTTAGGTTTTGAATTACTTTTTGCTATTTTCTCACAGTCTCAGCTCTGCTTATTTTCATAGGGGCTGATGGGAATGAGAGCTGCACATCCCCGTGTTATTGTACTGTTCATGTTTGTTTTCATTGTGAATGTGAGAACAGTTATTTAGGATAAGTCAACTGTGTGCTGCTGCTGAATGAGTCTGGAATAGCTCTGTGAAAGGTTTTGCTAATCTGTATTTTTTTAGGTGAGAAAATGTCTTTTTCTGCTTGGAAAGATTTCACAGTTTTACTTGTCATTGTGCATATAGAATTATTTTTAATAGATAAATAAAGGGTTTTTTATGGTTAGTGTGGATTATTATGGCTAATGAGACAAATATATACTGAAATACACCTGTGATCAGTTATGTATGCATATGAATACCCATAAACAGTGCCATGACATGGCTCTAGAAGTACAATTTCTTACATTCTTTTCCATCTTCTCAATCTACTTTTCCTTCCTTTTGCTTCTCAGTCATTTTTAGTTCCTAGCTGATGTCTTTCATGTAATGGACACTGTGCTCTCTGTGCTTCTTGGGAGAAGAATGTCAAATCTTTTTCCCAGGAAGCACATTTTTTTCTTTCCTTGGGGAAAGAAAAATGGGTAATTGGCTAAGCAGCAGGAATTTTGGATGATGTGTAGCAAGCTGACCTTGGTTGGAAGCGAGGTGTGCTCAAATATTGGAGAAGTCTTAGAGTTAGGTGCAGGTGTATCAGCTGGCAAAGCATCTGTTCTGGTGGGATAAACACAGTGAGAACCTCCACCCCTGTGACTGCCAACATCTTTTTGCCTTAATTATCCACAAGGAAAATAGTGATTTAGTTGGAGGGAGATTTCTGCCTGACTCTTCTCTGTACAAAAACCTGATTTATTGTTGCCAAGCATTTCCGTAATGTGTGCTCTACTCATTTGACCTTTTCTAAGCAGTGTGTGTTGTTTTCCCTGCACCATTTACACAACAAACAATGCCATGCACTGGGTGGGCTGATTAAATACCTGCAGAAATACTCCTTTTTGGAGGAAGAGAACAAACTCCTCCTGTGTGGTTTGATTTCAGGCTCACCTGGTGGCAGCGTTTGAGCAGAGCCTGGGGAACATGACAATCCGACTGCAGAGCCTGACCATGACAGCAGAACAAAAGGCAAGCTTCAAAAGGATTTGGGAAGTCTTCATTTCTGTTTCCAGCATTGTTGCCTGTGCTCCTGCTGTAGTTGTCTGGGGAAAACATCGCATACACAATTTGCCTTCGCTCCCTCATTTGCGGTGGCAGAGTAAAATGTAATAAATAATTTGTATAAAAATCTAATTTTCTGCATTGGGATTTTGTGGCAACTGATCAGGTTATTCCTGTCAATTGTTGCTTTGGACACAAGTCTTCAATATTGCGTATTTCTGTAATGTATTTCATCCATATGCATCTATACACAGGCGTGTTTGAAAGAAACACCAAGAAGAGTACTTACAAGACTGGTGGCATGGTGGTTTTGGACAGTGTGCTTGAATAGGCATTATTTCTGCATTACAGAATACATGCATTTTTTGGTATCATAATACCCGAGCTGTTTTGCACCCTGTTGAGGGTGTGCTTCCCCAAGTATCCCAAACCTCATTTTCACCTCCTTGTACATATATATTCCATAAATTTACTCTGAACTACCAAAACTTAGATGGAAAAGCAGCTTCTTTGGTGTTCTTCTCCCATGTACCATCATATGTTTTCTCTCCTTATTCAAGGACTCGGAACTGAACGAATTAAGGAAGACAATTGAACTCCTGAAGAAACAAAATGCTGCTGCTCAGGCTGCCATCAATGGAGTCATCAACACACCTGAGCTCAGCTGCAAAGGTGAGAGACGAGCACCACATACAGAGACTCCAGGGCTCTCCAGTGAGACTTCAGTCTTCTGGGTAATAGCTGATGTAACCATCAGAGTAACCCAGTAATTTACACTGGGATAAATTGCTGAAGGAAATGTTTGAAGCATCTCAAGATTTTCATCTCATCACAACAAACAAGGATTTGAAATACACAATACATCCATTGGGATAAGTGATTGTCAGAGTGCTGGTTTCCCTAAATATTTCTTCAGGATTGCATGATTAATACCATTCATCAAATTTCCTGGATAATTTTGACACTGCCTCTGTTCATATCCAGGTCCTGGAGCTGCTCAGCCCACGGACCTGCGGATCCGGAGGCAGCACTCCTCGGACAGTGTCTCCAGCATTAACAGTGCCACCAGCCACTCCAGTGTGGGCAGCAACATCGAGAGTGACTCCAAGAAGAAGAAGAGGAAGAACTGGGTAAGTGTGTTTTAGCAGACTGTGTGAGGTTTATGTGAAATTGTCAGGACATGCACGGTGAAATCCACCCTGCTGCTCCTTCCTGCCTCGTGCAGCAGGTCAGCACAAGGACTGTGCACTGCTTAAATCCTGGGTAAACTCTCCTGTGAAGGCTTAATTGAGTTGTAAGTGATGTAATTTCTTGTGTTGACTCTGCAGAGGATTGAATTTTAGCTTGACAGCTAAAAGGCCAGTATTAAATTAGAAATAGCTGTCAAAGATCAGTTCTGGCTAAAAGGGTATCCAGTCCCTTAAGGAAAACACAGCATCTGTCATTAGAGTAAAACAAACTCACAAGAGAAGATCATTCTCATGGGTTTTCTTTTGTTTTTATCTCGTAGGGCTTTCTTGTAAGTGAACATATTACACAGTTTAAGAGCTCTTTGTCCAGCATTAACTTGGACTGCTAAGAATAATATAATAAAACACTGATCTTTAAAAATTTTTCATGACGGACATCTCTTCTGGAAGGTTTTTCATTACTTACCTGTCGTTTCCCGTTTTTCCCTCTTTGCTTATCACATACTATGTACAAGGTACCCTGTACTGGAGGAAAGGTACATTATCTTCAACTCCATTTTCAATTAGACCATAACTGCCTTAGTGACCTAGTCTGATTGTAGTTTGGACTGAAGTCCCTAGATCCTTTATTGTAGCCAGTGAAACAATCCACCCCTTTCTTCCCACTGAATTTAAATCTCCCCGGATTTCTTTGGTGTACAGATAAATCTGTAGAGATGCAAAATGTGGTTAGAGCTGGTAAAAGCTTCATTTGTATTTGCACAGTATCCTCTCAGAAATGTTGATGAAACTCCTGAACTGTAAGAAAGAGCTTCCTGAACAAGTTGTTTTTATTTCTCTCTTATCTCAGAGGTTTCATTTTGGTATCTCTTGGTATTGACAGCTGCTTCACAAAAGAAGCATTTCCACTCTGCCCTTTAAACAATTGATTGAATGGAAACAACTTCTTCTCCAAATCCTTCTTGTACTTTGTGTTAGTATATAGAAAAAGTAAATTGCTGCAACTTTTAAATTTCTAGCAGCCTTTAGTTTGTGACACAGAACTTTTGTAGGCATTAAGCCTTGGTTAAGATAAACACTTTTTAAATTCTTGTTTAGCTTCTATTCTTTGTTATTGTAACCTAGTGAATATGGTCCTACATCAGCCTACATTTCTCATTCATCAGATAACTATTGTTGAAGAAGGTTAAGGGAACATTTTCTTATTATAAAGATATATAAATAAAGTTTTAATGAAGTAGAAGAAACAGGACAGTATTTTTATCTTGTTATTAAAAATGAGTACATCTTTGCTGTGAAATGAAGATTGGAAATTAAAACACTACATAGAAGAATATGTGAGTTGAATCTGATTCACACATTCTTTATTCCACCACTGCTGAGGAAGTTCTCAGCCAAGATCTTTTTGTTCTGTGCAGAAGCAATGCAGATGTCCTTTCAGAGCTGAAACATCAGAGTTTCAACATTTCTCATTGTAGGCTTCTTTGTCTAGCTTAAAACCAGTTTTCAGCTCATATTAAGCCAGCCTGGGTAGAGTATGTAATTTGCAATGGCATTAAAAGGTTTAAACAGTGCATCCTGAGTGGAAAGGGAGCCATGAGGATCATCAAGTCCAGACCATGATTCCATGGGGGGTTAACTTTTAGGGCTCCCTAAAAGTGAAACCATATATCTAAGAACATTGTCCAAATGCTTCTTGAGCACTACCTGTAGAATTGTAACTTTGGGGTCACATCAGTTTAATGACATGAATATTAATTCTTGTTTGGAAAGTGGCAGTCACATTACTGAAGGTTATTTAGTTGCAGGTAGGTAGAGAAGTTGCAGTCTTTTCACATGATGAAATACCTGTTCCTGCAAGGAAAAATACATTATTAACTTGGCTCTTAGCCAATGCACTCTGCCTCAGCTAAGAAGAAAATAAATGTAATTTAAATAGTTAAGAGAGTTTGGATCTGGCATCTTCCTCAGGTAATGCAAAAAAATGGCCATATGTGGTTTTTGAGACACCTGGTTTTGGAAAATACAGGGTTCTGGTTTTAAAGTAACTGTTTGTCTTTGTTAATCATTGGTCATGTTTGTCTCAGAAATCCAAAACTTCCCTTATCAGTGGCTTTATCTGTTAAAACATGTCTTTTTTCCTTCCCCCACTTCCTTTTGCTTGCACTTCTTCCGGCAGGTCAATGAGGTAAGGAGGACCTACTTTAAACTCGGAGGTACAAAGCTAACCCACCATTGACACCACTAACCCTTCCAGCACCATTAACCTGGGCTGGGCCCTGTGCCAGCACAGCTGCCAGCTGTCACCACACCGCTGTAAAGCTTGTTGCACTGAACAGAGTTTGCTGTCAAATAGTCCTTAAAAATAGGAAGCATCTCTAGCCACTCCTATTGACCTTATTAATCTGATAAAATAGTTAAGGAACAAAAAGCTTTTTTATTTTTCACTTGTGTTACTATGTATGTGAGTATGGCTGTAGCATCTGGAGTATTTGCATGTTGGGAGTTTTTACTCTGTGGCTTTTTTTTTGTGTGGTGTCACTCTTAATGATGGACTTGCTGCTGTGGTCTTTTTTTTTTTCCAGTTACGCAGCTCCTTCAAGCAAGCTTTTGGGAAAAAGAAATCTCCCAAGTCAGCATCTTCTCATTCAGACATTGAGGAGATGACTGATTCTTCCTTACCTTCCTCACCAAAGCTACCACACCACAACACCACTGTTTCAACACCACTGCTGAGAGCGTCCCATTCCAATTCCCTGTAAGTGATTTCTGTAATTTTTAGACAGAAAATGACATGGAAGGCATCCTGCTGGTAGAGGAAAGGCAGAGGACAGAAGTGCTGAATTCACATATTCAGAGATGTAAAGATGCGTGAGCTGACTCCCAACCCAGTACCTTTCCATTAGTGTCCAGGAAGCCAAAAATCATTGCATCAGTACTGAAGTGTAAATATTTCATTGGGTTGCTCTCTCAGCAGAATGTACTGAGTATCAAAAATATTTATAACCAGGGTGACCTTGAGGTGCCAAATTAATTGGATCTCTTGCTGTTAATTAAACAAACCGGGTCAAGTCTGGGATTTTGTTTCTCTTGTCTAAACACAGCACACAGTGTATTAATCTGCTGTGATAAGTTCTCAATTCTATTGAAAATTCAGGTAAAGGAAAGGAAATCAAACACTGTGGTTTAGTGATACAGATTAACTCATCTGACTGCTTGTGCCTGGTGAATGGAGATGATCCATCCTTCTTTCCTTCTGTAGCTCCCCAGCCACCTGTGCCTGGTCCTTTCCATGGCCACCTGAGAAATAAAGCTTAACAATGTCCTATCCATGCTGTTTTGAGTCTGAACTCACATTTTAGAACGTACACGGAAAATTCAGTAAAACAGCTTTTATGTTAATTCTGTCAATGGCTTTGTCACTTGAGCAGGATAAATAAATACAGAAAGTTGTAACAGACAGCATTGTGAAACCTGTAATTACCAGACAGCCTCTTGACCTTGGGAGGTCGTGCAGAGCTTCCAGCTTGATTTCAGAACAAATGCCTTGGAGTAGTTCCCCTCCACTCGTTTTCACATGAAGAGGTGAAAACAATAGCAATAGTTTCCAGCTGTATAACAGTGATGAAATGTCAGTAGCAGAAGATAAACCCCCATGATTTTTGTTTCAAAGCTTCCTCTGTCTCTTGAGCCTAGCTCAGGAGTGTTTCTGGTGACTACAGCAGGTTGTGCTTTAGAACTGTCAGGCCAGAAAATTGTCAAATGATGATCCCATCTGTCATCAGCCAAAATGCTGTGTGGGTACATCTCACCTTGCCATGGAAGCCAAAAGGATAAACATGAACAAAGAGTAAATATGTGAACTGGGGGAAGGATAGAGCACAAGTAAAACTAGTGTGTTTTGGCTTATTGGCTTTTTGGTGGGGAAAGCATCTCTCATTAACCTGATATAGGGAAAGACATGTTAGGTAAAATCTGCCTTAAAGCATGCAGCTGTGTGGTTGATCTTTATTTAGATACAGTTACAAATGTGCTGAAATGTTGTTGCTCACTCAGAAACTTTTTTTTTGTGGGCGGAGGGAAGAAAAATGACAGGAAAAGTTTTTTAAGCGTGAGTTCTTTAAAATGAGCAGGAATTTATCATGCTTGTATAGGTGTAGAGTTCCAAAGCCCTCCAGAGCAGTTCAGGGAAGCCCAGCTGTGCACACCTGGTGAGCCTTAAATCTGTCTGTGAACTCATCAATCTCCAACCAACTGCTGTTAAATGCCTGCACCCCCTTAATTTATTTAGATTTTGGCTTTAGAAGTTTTCCTTTATAGCAACTACTATGGAAAAAAATGAAGACTATCCAATAGTAGGTGATTTCAGAGAATTCTCTTTCAGCTGCTGATTAAGAAAAAATAACCCTCAGACGTCTTTGTTTCGTTAGGCTCTAAAATTTCCATGACCTGTTCAATATCTGATTTACGGTGTCACTAATTCAATAAGCCGAAACTGCCACCTGCTTCAGGCAGAATAAAAAGCGCTTTATTCCCCTTCCGCTGATAAATCCTGGGGAGGCAGCGCGAGGAGAGGAACGAGCGTGTGTTTGTCCGTGTCGCGCAGCATTTCCGAGTGCGCGGACAGCGAGGCCGAGACGGTGATGCAGCTGCGGAACGAGCTGCGGGACAAGGAGATGAAACTGACGGACATTCGCCTGGAAGCCCTCAGCTCTGCCCACCAGCTGGACCAGCTGCGCGAGGCCATGAACAGGATGCAGGTGAGCAGCGCCCACCCCGCATCCTGCAGCCTGTGCTGACGTGGCCAGCCGCCCCCACAGCCAAGATCTGGAGTTTCTGAGTGCTTGCTAAAGGCTGTGTTTAGCTTTGTGCCGGTGTTAAACCTTGGTTAAAAGTCAGCTTGACCGCCTGACTTCGCTGCCCGCAGCTGCAGCTGTTCCAACCCTAAGATGGGGAGGGCATTTTGTTGGCTGTCAGAACGTTTCCATGCTCTCTGCCATTCCCACATATTTAGGTATTTTAGGATATTTTGAAAATACTTTGATACTTTGTCTCAGAAAGGATATTTTAATAATTAAAATCCTTAATTAACACATGATGAAACCAGCATTTCTGCTAAACTACCATTCCTAAGTTTCTTATGTTGCTATCTTATGATCATGTTTTCACTGTGACTTCAAATGTCTGACTTGTCTTTTCAAGAGTGAGATTGAAAAATTAAAAGCAGAGAACGATCGGCTGAAATCTGAAAACCACGGCAGCTGTAGCAGGGCTCAGTCTCAGGTTTCCATCTCGTCCTCTCCCAGACACTCAGTGGGTCTCTCTCAACACAGCCTGAACCTCACAGAGTCAACCAGCCTCGGTGAGTTTAATGAGAAGGATAGTGGGGCAGGTTTTATCCTGCATTTGGAAGGCTTGGGTTGGTTAGCCATGGAAAAATGAAAGCGTGAGGATTATTAACAGCTGAGGTGTGGAAATATGTCACGAGCTGGCACAAAGCCTTCTTTAAAATATCATCGTAGCTCTGCTACACCCTCGGTCAGAGGTATCCAATTATGACCTCAGCTCTGAAAAGTCGTGTTTAAAGCCATTTAATGGTGCACATTTGCCAGGGGATATATCATAGGAAGGAAAATACAGAGTAACTGGCTAATAATTTTCACTGACCTTCCCTTTTTAAGAGGGATATGTGTCGGGGAAGTCAGTCAGCCTGGTTCCTGCGTTTTACCTCGGGGCGTGTGAAGCCCAGACGTGTTGTGCTTGACTACAATAAACCAGAATAGCTTCCATTGTAATTGAGCTCCAGCTGTGAAGCTATTGATGTTTCCTGTCCACAGACATGCTGTTGGATGACACTGGCGATGGCTCTGCCCGGAAAGAAGGAGGCAGGCATGTCAGAATAGTCGTCAGCTTCCAGGACGAGATGAAATGGAAGGAGGTGAGTTGTGTTTCACCCCCAGCTGTGAAATGTAAGCGACTTCAGAATGTGTCAGGGAATTCAAGTTTGCAAAGGACTTCCCGGGATTTTCTCAGGAAAACAGTTCACTGGTGTGTTAATAGTGATAGAGGAGGAACTTGGCTGCCTCCAGCTTCCTTGGAGCTGCTGAGAGGGACTGAAATGCCAGAAGCACCAATCTTATGTAAGAACTTGACAAATCCAGACTGGGAGATCTATACCATATCATTCTACTTCAAGTTGTCCTCTCTGGCACAAGTACCATGTTTAGAATTACATCTTTCAGATGTTTTCCATCCACAAGTATGTGAATGAATCCTAAATACCCAAATAAATTGCCAATATTGTAAAGCTGCATCCTGTCTCGTGTGTTTAACACACTACGTGCATGAATGTATTACACAGTTCTTGCTAAGCAATGGCCTTGCTATTTCACTTTTTTGAGCACCTGTAAAAGTTTATTCAAGAAGTAACTTCATGTCTTCCTGAGGGGTGGACAAAAATCTGAATGGTCTCAGCAGATCTTTCCATTAAATACCCATTTTGCATTAATTGTTACAACCCTGGATAAACAGTAAAACTGCTGCTGATTGACTGCAATCAGAGCAAGTTTTAGTAACACTTCAAATCTTATAGGAATTAGTTTTCTCTTCAATTAATGTTTCACAGTGAGTGCAGCTGTAGAAAAACAGAAAAATTATATTTGTTCTGATTTCTTTTACCTGCCTGAAAAATCACTTACAAAATTCAAAATGTTGTGATACATCAAATGTAGTATATAAATATAGACTCTCTTTCTATATTACTACTTTTACATTAGAGCCATGTATAATTTATATATATGTATAGGTATCTATGCCCACAGCAGAATTTCTAAAAATAAATAGGATAAACCTTGCAAATGTAACATCTTTGATTGTGGCGTCAAGGCAGAATGAACTTGACATCTACTTTTCTGTCTAGAATATTCCTAAGAGTCTTTCTGTCTCTTTGCTCAACTGTAATCCTCTCAGAGATTTTTGAATTGTTCATGGATTGATTAATAAATACCTTTAACTTAACGTCACGGCCACCTGAGTATTATTTAGACTTGTGACTCCAGCACTGTAGAAAATGTTGATCATGTGAAAAGAATTCCATATGCCATTCAGAATTCACCGTATAGAGTAGTAAGGATGCGCCATTATTTAGAAGTAAAAGGGGAGGGGGCAGGGGAGCCAGCACTTTAATGATATTAACCACACTTGTCTGATAGAGTTATTCCTGTGCCTTTAGGATTCCAGGCCTCACACCTTCCTCATAGGCTGCATTGGAGTCAGTGGGAAGACCAAGTGGGATGTGCTGGATGGGGTTGTAAGACGCCTGTTCAAGGTCAGTGGGTACAAAATGCTGCGAGCTCGAGTTCTCCTGTGGGGTTTTGATGGTACCAAGCTGTATTTAACTTTGTGCATTAAGCACTGTCCCAGCAGAGAACAAACCCCCGGTGCTGCCTGACTTCCCGTGTCCCTTTCCCACCCCAGGAGTACATCATCCACGTGGATCCCGTGAGCCAGCTGGGGCTGAACTCAGACAGTGTTCTGGGCTACAGCATCGGGGAAATCAAGCGCACCAACAGTGCAGAGACCCCGGAGCTGCTGCCCTGTGGCTACCTGGTTGGAGAAAACAACACTATCTCAGTTACCATCAAAGGTAATTTCACCTGGCCTGCCTGGGGAATTTTCACCATTGAGTTTCATCAGAGCTTGCTGTGTCAAGAAACTCAGAGGAGTAGAGACTTTTTGTTGCACTGCTTTTTCCTCTTCCTACCATTTATTTACTTCCTGCTATTTTCATTTGATAAAGTCAGCACTTGGGGTATGGCAAGTCTGTAATTTCGGCAAGTTTTCAGCCTGTAACTGGGAATAATTACAGACTCCACAGATCTTCAGTTGTTCTGGAGGAGACCTCACACCACAAGGGATGCAGTGGAGCTGTTTGAGCAGCAAAGTACTTTCCAAATGAGTGAAGCCTCAAAATTTCGTTAGCTCTTTATCACAGCTATAGCTGTTAATTCCTTCATGCAGGGTAAAAAAAAAAATAGATCTTGACACACTTGCTTGATTGGTCTCACTGAAGGGTCCCTCCTTAAGTACCAGGAAGGAGGGAGCCCAAATTTTATGAAACACCTTAAAATCTGGATTTTTCAAAATGTATGGTTTTCAGAATTCTCATCAATTTCATTCTGTAATAATGATAAAGATTTAGTATTTGTATTTCTCATTTGGTTTCTCAGGGAAGCACTTTTTTATGAAAACTATACTATGAAACTAAGTTCAGGGGTAAAACCCTGAACTGCTGCATTTTGAGCATGTATCAGTTTGCTCCAAGTTAGACCAGTGAAATCTGCAGACAAATGATATTTGAAAGCAGTGCCAAACATTCTTCGGATCAACTTTGAAATTTGACTGAAAGCAGATTTTTGAATATTGGTGTAAAAACCAAGTTACCTTGTATAGCAAAGCAGTGGGCAGGAAGACAAAATAAACTGTGAAATACATCAACTTACTGAGGCTTGACATGAACCCAGGATATTCTACTTGTATAAAATCCAGCATTGTCCAGTTATAAATCCTAACTGAAATATTGTATAAGGTCTAACTGTGTCTGTAAAGCTGCAGTTTGAGTTTATATTTAACTTGCACTGACTCGACTTGTGCCTTGAAGGTTCGTAAGTGATAACAGTTTTCAATAAAATAGAAATGTATTTAATCAGTTTATGGAAAATCACTTACATATACCTTTGAGATATAAAGCTGCCTATATAAATATTTAATATTCCAAGTAACCACTGAGGTGCAAACATTTCTCTGGGTGATCTGCCAACTTCCCTTCCTGCTGTTTATTTTGAAGCACTGTGTATTTTCACTGAGCCAATTCTGCCTAAAGTGACTGCTGACATGGCATAAATGCTTATCAGTAGGAGTTTTCTGTTAGAGGAGATAACTATCAGCATACAGAGGAGGAGTTTAATTACAAGCATTTGGGAAAGTAGGGGGAGTTGATGATAGCTGGGAGTTTTTTTTGTCTAGTGATCCAAAAGTAAACAGGTACATTCTAGGTGAATGCATGGTGAAATGCTGTAAAATGGATGGCTTGTGCATGAAAAATGTGGCCTGGAATCCTTTGGTGTGGCAGCTTCCAAAGGGCCTTAGGGATGCAGCTGAGGACTTTACCAGGCTGAAGGAGGATCCAGGCTAAGCCTACGGGTCACCCCTGCACTTGTTTTCCAGCTTTATCTGGGCCTCTCTTAACCACGGGGGATACTGAGCTGGGGAAAGGGTTTAGCTCTGAAGTGAAGAGCAGCTTGATCAGGTCCATTTGGATAGAAATTGGAAATCCCCCTAAAAGAGGCTGCTTCCCTGCTGCAGGTGTCTGCGAGAACAGCCTGGACGGGCTGGTGTTCGAGTCACTGATCCCCAAGCCCATCCTGCAGCGCTACGTGTCCCTGCTGATGGAGCACAGGAGGATCATCCTGTCTGGCCCCAGTGGCACGGGCAAAACCTACCTGGCCAACCGCCTGTCTGAGTACATGGTGCTCAGGGAGGGCAGGGAGCTGGCCGAGGGCATCATCGCCACCTTCAACGTCGACCACAAATCCAGCAAGGTGAGCACACGCGAACCGCGCTCGCGCAGCCGCCTGTCCAGAACGAGAGACCTTTCTTAATCTGTCATTTTGAACTTCCCTTTGTTTTCAAAGCATTATGTTCATCCTGAAGGAAACAGTGCTTAAAAGGTTTTCAGGTTCGCCTGATTATGGGCCTGGAGCAGCAGGCTTGCAGGTGTGTATTCAAACACCTAAAGGTGTCATGATTTTCAAGTGTTTCGGAGCCTGAGAATTGCCCAGGAAGATAAACACCTGCATAAAATTTCCAGAGACTTAAGCAATTCCTAGTGCATGTGGGCACTTTTCCCAAAACCCTCAGATGCATCTCCAGGCTGTCAGGAGTTTCTGCAGCTGCAGGTATCAGCAGCTGTAATCGTGTGCTGGGTTTGGAGGGGCTGTTGTGCAGGCACATTCCTGGGCAGGTAAGGCATGTCTTTGCTTTTTTATGTGCTGCTGGTTTTGCTCAATATGTTTCCAGTGATCATCTAGATTAAAGAAAAGAAAAAAAAAGGAAAAAAAAAAAAGCTGTGTATTTGATGGCCTTAGGCATATTTTCCTCTGGAGGAAAGGGATGGTTGAAATTGTGGTTATAAGCCACTAGTATGATTTCAGACATGCTTTATAGCTGCTGAGAGCATTTCATCAGCCACTCAGCAGCAGCACCAAAAGCTCATCCTTCTTTCCAGCATTACCAAAGGCATCCAAATTTGGCCTCTGGTGAGGGATGGTTTGTTCCAGATTAATTCTATCATCTGTATTTTGATGAAAACACAGTTGCAAGATGATACAACAAATCTAGCTGGAATGCAGAGTTTGGTTTGGTATGGGGTGAGTTGATCAAGTTCCTGAAAAGAAACAAAAATATCTTTCAGACCTCTTAGGTCCGACATTGATGAATGAAAAACACAAACTAAATTACAAAATACTACCCCTATTAAGCCCTTTGCTCACATAGGATTTTTGGTACAGTCTCTGGGTCTTCAGCACAACCTACAAAAGAGAAGGAAAACCATATCTTGTGTTTTCTCATAGAAAATGTGTGATTTTTTAGCTGTCAGATTCTTTTGCTTTAGATTTTGTTACCAAGCTTATCTTAGTTGATAAAAATTTTTTTTTCTTCTTTTCTTTATATCTGCTTTGCAGGAACTCCGCCAGTACCTGTCCAACCTGGCAGACCAGTGCAACAGTGAAAATAATGCTGTGGATATGCCTCTTGTCATCATTTTGGATAATTTGCACCATGTTAGCTCCCTTGGAGAGATCTTTAATGGACTCCTAAACTGCAAGTACCACAAATGGTAAAGAAATAGTATCAGAACACATTGCGAATGTTAATCTTGTACTCAGAGCACTGCTCTTGCAAAATCCAGTCACAAAACCAAAGTCTACATTAATTTAGTAATGTGGAGGAAGATGACCAGGTTGTCCACTTTGTGGACAGTGCTTCAGAGGGATCTTTCCTTCATAAAATGATCCATTTTTCTGAAATAAGTAATTTAAAAGTAGTTGTATTTGCTTAATGACATAGATCATTAGAAGTAAAACCCCATTTGTAGTGGAAGATCCTGTTTTGGGACTTCTGGTTTGCTTCCAGAATTTGATGTTCTCAGAATCTCAGTAGAGAATTTGGTCATAAGTAACTCCAAAACCTTCTTTGACAAAAGAGTTTTGAATACCTTTTTTTAATGTTCAGGTTTTACTTAAAACTTGTTTTTCAAAGTTCACAAGTTTGATTTGCTTGATTTTTTTTCTCCCAATAGTCCATATATTATTGGCACAATGAACCAAGCCACCTCCTCCACACCTAATCTTCAACTTCACCATAATTTCAGGTACTGTTTATTCATGTTTCTCATTTATGTTTGTGGGCTGGCAAAGGAGTAATGGCTACTGAGTCATTTGAAGTTGTTCTTATCAGCTGAAATAGCAAAGTGAGAGAGAAATGCCATTTGCTCCTGGTTGCTGCCCTGACTTGTTAGTTATGGTGTTGTCATTAAAGGAACTGGGATCACAAAGCTTTTCTTTTACAGAGAATTGTTAAGATATTTGATTTTCTACCAGGTTTTCAGTAAGACAATATTTAGGCAAAGCAGATTAATGAGAAATGACCTGAAACAATGCACAGTAAAAATCGCTTCATCTAGTGAAATATTCCAAAGTAACTTTTGCTGAAAAACATGTGTGACTGGAATAGCCCATTTTGATCCTGATAATCTGGAAATAGGAAGAGAAATGTAGTCAGGAGTAGTTACACTCAGTAGCATGGAGGAGAAATAAAGGCCATTTCTGCTGTTCTGCCATAGATGGGTGCTATGTGCAAACCACACTGAGCCAGTCAAAGGCTTTCTCGGCCGCTTCCTGAGAAGAAAACTCATTGAAACAGAGATCAGCGGCAGGATGAGGAATGCAGAGCTGGTTAAGATTATTGATTGGATTCCCAAGGTCTGGCAACATCTGAACAAATTCTTGGAAGCTCACAGCTCCTCTGATGTTACTATTGGTAAGTACTCTGCCCAGGCATATGTAAATATATGTATTTTATTTCCTTTTATATCAGGCGTATTTTTGTACACTTCCTTGTGCTGTATCATGTAAAAAAGGCTTTCTTTAAAACCCTACTTTTAGATGTCATCACCCTATTTTGGTGCTTATTGTGATTTTGATTTGAGTGTAATATCTGAATTTCCCTCTCAAGGTCCACGGCTCTTCCTTTCCTGTCCAATAGATGTAGATGGTTCTAGAGTTTGGTTCACTGACTTGTGGAACTACTCCATCATTCCGTATCTTCTGGAGGCAGTAAGAGAAGGGCTACAGGTGAGTATGCCAAGGAAAAAACCATAGGTCTAGAATGGCATCTGTTCAAAAGGCAACAAAACTCAGTAGTGGCAACATTTTCTGTAGATACAGCTTTGCACATTGAATATCTGCATGTCTGTGAAAATGTAACCAGAATTGTCAGTAATTTCAGGCAGAATTAGTCTCTTCAAGCACTTTTGAAATAGAGAGTGGAAGAAGTGATGCCAAACTTGCCAAACTGCTGATGTTTTCAGTGGGGGGAGTTAAACGTACAAATTCTTTTCAATACTGGGTTCCAGAAGCACACCTTAAAATTATCCTGTGCATCAAAAAAATATGCCTGTGGTCATTAACTTTGTTACACAGGATTTTCCTTTGGAAATCAGATCTTTCAGCATAGGAACAAAGCTGTGCATGGAGTGACAGGAGCAGTATGACATTTTGATTACTTCTCCGTATTTTAAGATTTTTTTTTTAGTAGATTCCTTGATAATTCTCTCAAGAGGATGGAGTGGAATCATCATTGATTGTTTGTGCTTAGTAATTGATTCATAATCTGGCAATTTGGAATAGATTTTGGTGTCTTTATGACTATGAACCTTGTTGGAATCAGGAGGAGGGTTCAGCAGAGAATTGCTATGGACTTGCCATTTAGGTAGGGAAAAAAGGAGGTTTTTCAATAACCAGCTATTTGTTCACCAAATAAGCCCAGCAGCACCTAAATTAAAATATGGTTTAGAACTAATCTTTTACTAATGGCTTCTTAAAACATTTTGAAATACATGGATTCTCCAAATTGTCTCCAATTTGGGTACAATTTGGGCAGCTGCCATTTAGATTTTGTCAGTACTTGGAGACCTCATTTTCTTTGGGACAGCTGTGTTAGACTCTTAGACATAAGGAAGACAGTAGGTCCTGGAGTACAAAACACACTCGGGAACTTAGCTGGAAATAGAACAGGAGAACCATTTTACATTAAACTTGTTATAAAGGAAGGTAATGGGAGCCAGGAATCTCTCCAGCGTAAAACAAGAGAAAGGAGACCAGGTGGTTTTTGTTTGCTCTTGAAATGGAGAAAACTGATACAGTAGTGCATGGGCTCCTTGTACTGGGTTTTGGAGCTGTCATGCTTTTTGGATCAGCATGTGTGGAAAGCATTGAAAAATTAGTGATGGAAGTGGAGAGAGAGCAATTGATAAAACCATCCTTTTGCTTCCTCGTTCTGCCCAGTATGTCCATCTTTCCTTAGGGTATTTGAGTGGCTTGTGTTCCAGGTGTAAGGACTTCAGTTTCTCACTTTGTGCTTTAGATCCTTTATCCCCTTCAGTCCCATTTCCGCAAATTGCACTAATTCATCCCTATTTAAATAATTTCTCCTCTGTTTGGTTGATGGATAAGAAGATGCACTTTATTACTTGTAGAGTCGCCAGAGTGGTGCAAATGAACAAGCTAATGCTAGAAATGGGGGTTTCATCTGGGACTATTTTCTGTTCCCCACTCCCACAAAGACTACTCTGAGAACACATCTCTCCTGAAATCACCTGCCAGAAAGGAAAGGTGGACTCCTAATTTCACTCTGATGTCTGTGGATCTGCTCTCAGCTATTTTTATATTTCTGTTTCTCATTTAGAGAATTATTTTGGGTCAGATACAAACAAGCCAAATGGATCCTTACAATAAATGCTCCCACGGGAGCTGACTTGTTTTGTTCTTCAAAACATGGATGTGAAAATTAGAAGGTTGTATAAAACCTGAGTTCTTCCTGCTTGGTGTGTCAGTACAGAATGCAGCACCAGCAAAAAGAGGACCCAGAGTCCCTGTGGCTTCCAGCCACTGTCACTCATACTCCAGTGATTTTTCTTTCATGTTTTGTGGAGCAACCTGTCCCATCCTTGTCCCATGACTTGCTCCCTGGAAAACATGCCAGTGGGAGGGCTGGTTGCCATGGAAGAGGGTCCTGAGTCATTTAGTCTGTCCTGAGCTCGGATCCACTCAGATTTTTGCAGGAGAAAAGACGTGAAAAATACAAAATCCTCTCCACTTACCAAATGATGTGTATCACTATAAACTTGAGAACAGGATTGAAATAGGAAATCTGGTTTGCCACATCTTGAAGCTGTTGTGCTGGTAAGATGATGTAGCAGGGCTGAAGGGTGAAGGGTCTGGGCTGTGGAGGAGGCTCTGTTTCAGATAGCCTAGCACCATCTGCTGGCACCTCTGCTCCCTCCTGCTTCACAGCACACCATGGCTTGGTATTCACAGCACTTTAATACTTTGTGCATGCAAAATCTAAACCCACAAAAAAGATACCATGGAGAAATAGTATTGAGGGAAGTGAGATAGCCCTAGGTCCATCAGAGAACTGGTGAATTTCTTTGCTAGACCGTTGTTTTTACCCTTGTGCAGGGGGATAAAGGAAGGGAACAGTGACAAAACGTCAGAGACAAATTCCAGTTGCTGAAGGATGTTGATGGGGATATTTATGAAGTGGAAATAAACGTTTCAAAGCCACTTGCATTTATGCTTTTGGAAATCATGAGGCATTCAAATGAGTGTGTTGTCTAGCTAAGGCAAATGGACTATAACAGGAAGAAAACGTTGGGATTCAGTCGTGCAGTCTGTTCTGTACAGAAAAACGTTTTTGAAGCAGAGCTTGCCTACTTAGGAACTTGACCATGGACAAATGCTGCTGTGCTTTTTCTTGGTTGAATATGAAAAAATACTGGCTTGAAAACTTCATGCCTCGACATCCATCATTATTGCCTGATGACAGATCTCACATTTCCTGCTCCACATTCCATGGATGGCAGTTTGTGAGGCAGCTGCCAGAGCAGTCCAGATGTCAGTACTGATGGCTTCTTTTGTGTGCTGTCTGTGGTTTAAGTTGACTTAATTAGGTGATGTTATTCTCAGGTGTTTCTTCCTTCACCTGGTGCCAAGAGAAGGGCACTGCAGCCTAAGAGAAGGTGGTTAGCTCATTCCAAGTCAGTGCAATGACAAAGGGCTTTGTGTGTCTCTAGGGTAAGGAAACTCTCACATTCAGCCCTGCTTGCAAAGCGTTTTCTGCAGCCCAAGAACCATGGCACGTTCACTTTGGTTAGGTAGGCACTGGATGAGGTGGTTGGGATGTTTGACGTGGTTTTGTCCTCTTTCAGTTGTATGGGAGGAGAGCGCCCTGGGAGGATCCTGCCAAGTGGGTCATGGACACCTACCCCTGGGCAGCCAGCCCCCAGCACCACGAGTGGCCTCCTCTGCTCCAGCTGCGGCCCGAGGACGTGGGCTTCGATGGCTACTCCGTGTCCCGGGAAGGCTCCACCAGCAAACAAGTTCCAGTGAGTGATGCTGAAGGAGATCCTCTGGTAAGCTCTCCTTTCTGGAACAGCAGAGCTGTTTCATTTGCCTTGTTTCTAGGGATTAGAAACAGGAACTGGTCTATGGGTGTGTACTAATCCCTTCAGTCATCTCATTTTCTCCTTTACTGGAAAAGCTGTGTTTTTTATCAGTAACTTGAGTGCTGCTACGATTTACACTCAATACCTCTTTTCTGAGTCTCAGCATTATTGACCCTGCTTGTTTCTCCCTTTCCTTCCTTGCCCACTGGCAAAGTGAACCCCCCTGTAGCTGACATGGAGAGTTAATGTTGTTCCTACCTCAGAATACAAATAATCATGAACTTCCTTGCCTTTGCAGATGAACATGCTGATGAGACTGCAGGAGGCAGCCAACTACTCCAGTCCCCAGAGTTATGACAGCGACTCCAACAGCAACAGCCATCACGATGACATCCTGGATTCCTCTCTGGAGTCGACGTTGTGATCTCCCTCAGACAGAAGTTTTTTCCACTTGGCAAGAGCCCTGATCACAGACTTATGAAAAAAACACGTTCCTGGGCTGGGATCTCAGTATTAGAGCTGCAAGAACAAGACACTTGGAGCAATCTTGAACCTGGGTGCAGGCAACCCAAGTGACCTTTTTATTGTTTTTCTTTAGCCGATGATGAGAACTGCACTATTCCTTTGTTTCCTTCTTTTTAGTTGCTGTAAGCTCTCATGCCTAAGATCCTGAAGATGTTAAAAATAATCATCATTACTAAGTTGAAGGGACTGGGGTGGGGGGCAACTTCACAGCTGTGAAGCAAGCAGCTTTGTGCCATGTACTGTCTGGAAAGAGAGGGGAGAGGGAATATTTGCCTATGCTGCTTCTGACCAAACATTTACGTGAGGGCTGGACTTTTACCAATCAGCTTTGTGGGTTAAACTCAGCTTCGTATAGTTCTGGTGCTATAACAATATCACTTGCCTCCGTAATAATGCTCAATGAAGGCAAAGCTGCAAAACAGAGAAGTTTGAATAAATATTAAAAAAGAGAAAAGGAAAAAAAGAAACTAAAACAAAAAGTGCTGCTCTCCTTGCCAGTCTGAGACCTTGGCTTTCTTTCATTATGTGTTTATAAAGATTATATATATAAATAGGAATATATAAAAAGATATATACAGTCTGAACAAATCAGGTTTTTTTTCAAACACTGTGTAACAATCAATCCTGCTACAAGTGAAAGATCAGGTAGCCTTTTGCTAGGGCCCAATTCTCTTCCCACTTACACCCACACCACCAGCTAGGCTGACTTCTGTGGCATTTGCACCCCACTAATCCACCCTGAGGAGAGGGGGTTCCCTCCTTCACAGAAGTCAGTGGCAGGGCTGTGCCCCACGGAGTCCTGCAGCTCCAGAGGACCCTTGGCAATGCACAGGCTCACAGGTGAGCTCTGTACACAGAGGTGAGCTACACCTCTGCAGAGGGATGAGTCAGACTTTCAGTTTTTAATTCTTGCCATGAAATGTTACAGCTGCTTTCTAAAAACTTTGGGTTTTGTTCGGAGGTTTCATTCCAATCAGCACAATCACAAGGCAGTTAATTAAAATTCAGCTCTGTGGCACTTCAAGTGCTACTCTGGTGACAATACTTACTTCCATGACTTTTCTTTTTAATTGCAAAGTAAAATAAAAATTAGCATTTTAGCAGTATTCAGGTCTGGAAAAAAAAAAAAAGATAAGGTACTGAGTACTGTGTCTTTTGAGTTTAGCTGTGCCATGCTTTCGAGTTGTGGCAGAGCTGTGAACCTGGTTTGGTTTCTCCTCCTCTGTAAACGCACACACCTTCACTATCAGTGTTAAGGCTTGTACTTGTGCTGGGGAGCAAGAACACCTCCCAAAGAGTTGCACTTTCCTGGTGACACCACCACCCCCAGCACGTCAGCTGTACCTCAGCCAACACCTCACTCCTCAGGAGGGATTCGTACGAGCCTTTCCAGCTCTCCTCTGGTGCTGACTTTTAAAAGTGATGCCTTATTTTGTACTAATTGTGTTTGATTAAATTAGTGCTGTATATTATGGGGTTTTATTTAAAGAAATAGGGCTAAAGTCATCTCTTGAAATATCAGAAGTTGCTGTGAATATTGTTTGTATGAGATACTAGAATTTGTTTAAATGTGACGAAAAAAGGAGGGAAATGAGATAACGTTTCAGGTTCATATCAATCTGCAGCTGATAAATCACTGAAGAGCTGTTTTATCCATGCAGGAGGGACAGAAGAAGCTTTTCAACTCTAATAAATTACAGGAATATGCTGGTTTTTCAGTGTACAGAAAGAAATCTTATTACAAACACTTTTTCAAGAGCTTGTGGGTTTAAAGGAACATAACAGACAAGTTCATGCTTCTGTGGCTCAGCTTGAGAGAATGGTTTTATTATACCTCATGACTTTCTGTAATATAACTGTACTTTGTCTTACTAAGCTGGTCTTGAATCTGCTCCTGTTACAACTTTTAAGTGCTGATAACTTTTTTTTTTTAAGAAAAATATTGTAAAAGGAAAAGTTTAAATATTTTAATGATGGGGGGGAAGAGCTTGGTGTTGTTACTGTTTTAACCTTATGAACTCTGATTTCATTATTTCACTGAATGGAATAACAAAGGTTTCTCAGCCAATTTTCTTAATCCAGTTCTTTGGTACTGTAAAAAATGGGTTAGATCTGTATGGAATCAAATCCATAGCATGCTGATGATGAGTTTGAGAGAAGTTAATTTTTCCAGTAGTCTTGACAATTCTGCTTCCCAGCACTGACTTTACCTGCTACTACTGTGAATTTTGGTACCTAATCCCCCAACTGAATCCGTGCAGACAGAGCATGTGCCTGTAAAAAAAATCCAGTTGCAGGGCTAGGGCTTTAAATAGACTTGATATCCTAGAAGATGTCTCAGTTGACCTTTAACTGAGTGCTAAAAGACATGTTTAAAGTAGTGTTTTATCTGTGGGGAACGGGGTTTTTTTTTCCTCATGTTTAATCCTGTGCTTAAGCTCAGGAAGAAATTTCTATTATCTGTTCATTTTTACTGACACTAGCTTGGCTTAAAGTGAGAGAGGCAATTTTGGATAGGCTAGTCATTCTGAGCATCACAATATTCCGTGTCTTTTCTGAAACTTCGGGAAGCAGGGTTACCTGTTGTGCACATGTCTTAGTTTTTATCAAGACTTTTCATAGATTAAGTCTTTCTTTAGGTGACTTCCTTCTCATTTAAGGCTTTTTCAAAACACTTCCTTTTTTTTTTTTTCCTCCTCCTTACAAAGTTGGCTTGTTTAAAAAAATATCAACAAGAAATGCAAGATTCTATGCAACATTCGTGTTGAGTTATAAATTGAGAGAATAAACCATTTTCTTT
This sequence comes from Irena cyanogastra, assembly GCA_013397155.1. Taxonomy (NCBI): domain Eukaryota; kingdom Metazoa; phylum Chordata; class Aves; order Passeriformes; family Irenidae; genus Irena; species Irena cyanogastra. The sequence continues at coordinate 664,487 of VWZV01014406.1, read as the reverse complement.
CCTTCAGAACTGCCAAGAATGATACAGGCCATAAATGAGATGTGGTTTATTTGGGGAAGGGGGGGAGGGGGTTGGTTAGCCTTTTTTGTACATTTTGAAAGAAGCAAACTTGATATTTCATTGTTGATGCTTAACTTCGATATTATGTGTATGAAATCTTGTCTAAATGTGGCAATTTTCTTTCAAGGAAAAAAAATAATACACAAAAACAAAGCAAAAAAATCTTTGTTGATATTAAATGGAAGGTTGCTGTTTTGATCTAGTCGTTTCCAGTGGAACAGTTTATGAAATATGTTCTATAAGATGTACATTTTTTCATTGTAACATAGAAATGTAAATATTTGATTAAAAGTGCTGCATTTTGATGAATTTTTTCTAGCCATTTTTAAAGAGAAAACTAGGAATTGAGTATTTTGTGTACGTTTATGATGTTTTCCATTTGCTCCTCTCCCTATTTAATTTTCAGTTCTCATTTAGGATTGGAATTTGTGAATGGTCTGTTTGAGATCATGCCTCCCCTTTCTCACTCTTCCCTTTTCTACCCCTTCCCCACCCCATGTCATGGAGAATAAAGCTGATGATTGTACCAGTCTTAAATTATTCATGATTCAATAAAATTGATGCTTATTTATTCAGATTTGTGGCTTCCCAGAACTTTTTATCCCTTCCTCATCACCATTTTATAATTTTTCATTTGCAGATCGTGGGGTTCACTCCTTTGTTGGCTTTTTTAAGTACTTGTGAGGAGGTGCCAGGAGCCCTCACCCATCTATCCAATCCAGCCTGGAATGTTTCCAGGGGCATCTCCCACCCCTCTGGACAAGCTTCACATTCCACACAATATTCCAATTTTCACCCATTTGATAGAGACATTAAGGTTATACAGTAATAAATACACGGTCAGTAAAAACATGTAGGAAGCTTATCCTTCATGGCAGATAAGTACTCTGACTAAAAAAAAAAAGTAAAAGTTCTCTATTCAGAAAGGATAAATGCAAACACCTCTGCACTTAAAATCTAGGGAATTTGGTTTTGGGATTTTTTTCCCTGGAGACTTATTGTCTTCATATTTCTGCTTTTTTGACAGTTCTTTGTCCACTTACCACCTATTTTGAAAGATTAATGTTGGTAGGACAGATTCACATGCAGAAAATTTCAAAGAAAATAGAAGTTTTGCTGAAAACTGATGATCTGCATTCAAGTTTGTTCAATCCAAAAATACTCTTAATGACACAGCAGTGTAAATGGTAGCTCAGAGCTGGGCTGTAATGTGGGCATTTTCTGTCCTCCACAGCAGTTTTATAGAGGCAGAATTGCCTTGGACCTGCTCAAGCACAATTTTCTGTGTTCTGTAAACTTCCTTTGGTTCACAGAATTGCATGTCCTAGACTTGGTCCTGGAAAATGCTTCAGCCATGATCTTGGACAATTTTTGGATCCATACTGGACTGCCAAAATGCTTATTATCTCTCAGGAATTCTTCCCTTCCTTTCCTTTTTTGGCTGCCCTGTCCCTTTCCCACATTATTACTTTCTCTGCTCTATGCACACTGTCTTGTACACTTAACCTTTACTTTTTCCTTCCTTTACCTCATCTTCTCTTTAACCTTTATTTTCCTACTTTTCTTGTTTCCAGCATCCTATTTCATTTTATGTCCTTCCCAGATCCATCTCGTAATTTCTCATAGGATCAGTGCTGACTTCCTTTCTGCAATGAAAAGAGAAATTCTCTGGAGTCATTCTGTAAACTCAGTCTGCAGCCTGTGTATTTACACCCTTCTCATTCCTCTGCCCTTTTCTGCTGGTACTTTGGAGTAGTCACCTTGAGAACCAGAGAGGAAATTCCTCCTGATACCCTGCAGGCTTGCCATCCTCTATTCCACACTTTCTGTCCATTTCACCACTTAAATGATGCCCAGGATTCTGACATTGATCTCTGTGGTAACCAAGGGTCGTCTGGGACTTCTAATGTGGATGTTTAATCTGGGCTTTTGGGGGTTACAGCAGAGCACAGCAGCTGAGGACAACTTTCATCTTTGCCCCTGGCAGTGGGGCTGACTGTAGGCAAATCCTTCCCCATCATCATCCTTGTTGACTTAGCCACACACAGAAATCCATGCTCCTCTCTCTTTCCTCAGTCATAGAATAGTTTGGGTTGGAAGGGACTTTTAGAGGACATCTAGTCCAACCACCTGCAATGAGCTGAGATGTTTTCTGTAAGAGCAGGTTGCTCACTCACAGGTATTTCTGATTTGCTCAGAGGCTCGAGAGATGTTACAGGGAGTGGAGACCATGCTCTGGCTAAACATGGGTAATTCCTCCTCCAGGAATTTCACCACGTGGGGCTGGCCAGTTAGGAAGTCTGGTGGACCTTACATAAAATGGGATCCACAGGCAGATGGCAAGAGGTCGTGCTTCCACTGAGATCCTGACTGAAAGCCCATTGTAGCTCAAGGAGCTGGTGATGTGCGTGTCAGGGAGCCTGTGCTGCTCTGCCCTGCCCTGTGCCACAAGGACAGGCTGGCCTCCAGAGCTGGGTTGTGATGCACAAAGCCCCTGTCCATAGGATCAGCTCAGGCCACTCTGACAGAGAGATGCAGCTCCTGCTGGGCACCGAGGGGCTGAGCCATCCGTGTGTCCTTGGCTTTGGCTAACCATGCAGCAAGAAGGTCTCATGGCTGCATCCTTTCTGTTTGACGGCAGAAATGGTTAATAGAGTTCTTTTGCTGGGAGAAAACAGCCTCCTGTAAGACCTGGAATGCCCACAGCCTCGGGTGGGGTGTGGCCAGGTTGCTGTGTGTGGACGCTGCTCTGCCGGGGGATTCTCAGCTCCTGAAGGGACAGAAGATTGTCTCTGCTGTTCCCATCTTGCAGTGTTCACTCTAACAAATAGCATTTGATACCTCACCAGGCCTGAGTGCCTTTTCCCAGTGCAAAAGAGGAGTCAGGACACAGAGCCCAAATCCAGCGGGGAAGGAACAAGCTCATGAGCTCAGATCTGTGTGAGCCACTAAACCTCATCCACAACAGGATTTCTGACAGTGTTATTGCACAATTTACACACTTCCTGCCAGACCACCAACCTCCAGTCCCAAATCAGTCCTGACTGTTAAACAATCTATTTCTGCACAGCAGCGCCCAAGTCCTCCACAAAGATCCTGGAAACCTCTGAGAAATGCTTCCTGCTGCAGATGCTGGACATGCTGGCTCAGAACAGCCCATTGCTGGCTGGATTTAGTGCTCACAACCTGATAATATTTACTTTACTGCATAACTATCAGGTGGCCTTGGATATAGTGATAGCAACATTGTGAAGTTTCAGATCCTGCTAAGAACACTGAAGTCTGGTTGTCTTACTAGGACAAAATAGGACAAAACCATTGGATTTCAGAAGCACTGGAACTTCCACTCCTGAAACCTCCATATGCCCAGAGCCCAGCTGTGAGGGTCTGTGGGAAGCATCCATGGAGAGCACAAGCAGCTTATAAGGGCTGGGAGTTACACAGGAACAGTCCTGCCCCTACAAAGGGAAAGGGAGAAAGCAGAGCAAGACAGCACCCTGGCTTAGCAGGGGGATTTTGGATGTGCTTAAACAACCAAAAAAAACAAAAAACCAAACCAAAAAAACCCACAAAAAATAAACACACACACAAAAAGAAAAAAAGACAAAAAAAACCCAAAAAACAAACAAACAAACAAACAAAAACCAACCCAAAACAAAACAAAAAAAAAAACCCAAAAAACCAAAACCAAAACACCTGACCATGGGAAGGTGGCCAAATACCCATCAAGAACTACAAGAACTACAAGAACCTTGGTGGGGCATACAAAGTTGTATTTAGCAAGACTAAGCTTGGCTAAACCTGGAGGGGTATGAGAACCTGCCCTGTGAAGAAAGACTGAAGCAGTTGGGTCTCCTCCTGAAGAAAACTTGTCAAGGACCTCATGGCAGGACTCCAGCAGCTAAAGGGCAGCCACAGAGAGGATGGATGCTCTCTTTCCACAAGGAGCCACGTGGAGAAGACAAGGAACAATGGGTACAAGTTGCACCAGGAGAGGTTTTATCTCGCTATCACAATGATATTTTTTACAGGAAGAACAATCATTCTGTGGAACAATCTCCTCAAGGATATGGTAGAGTCCCCACTGATGGATATTTTCCAAAATATGGTTGACCAGGGCAATAGAACTCACCCAGATTCCCTTTCCCACAAAAGGCTGGACCAGAGGATCTTTCCAGATGTCTTCCAACCTGTGCTGTTGTATGATTTTATGAAGTATTTTAGCCCTTTGCTGGTTACATGGGAGGGAAAATTAGGCACACCTGGCACTTGTGCATGTCAAGTAAAGGCACTCCTGTGAGGCCCCACTCTTCTGGGCTTCCCAGGCATTAAATCTCTGTCATGTGGGTTGGGAAAGTGGTGCTGGTGTGGGTTTTGGAGCCTGAAGGACATTATTTACTTAGATCAATTCAATCTTGGTTCAAAAATACAAGAGCCCTGAAGATGTCCAGTTGGGTCACTTGATAAGGGCCAGCAGAAGGGATGATCTTTCCCATCCTTGCTGAGCATTTCTGCCATGTGCTCCTCGGGCCCAGCAGTGGGGCACTTCCAGCTGCTAGAAAAGCAAATCAAGGGAATTTTCTGCTCTCCAGTCTGAGCACTTCTGATCCCAGCCCCTGCACACTCACTGGCACATGGCTGGCCTGGGGAGGGAGCACAGCCAGCAGTGAGACTCTGCCTTGTTGCTCCTCACAGTGACAGAGCCCAGAGCTTTGTGTCAAACCCCACTCTGAACTTCCCAGGCAAAGGGTTTTAAATGCCATCAGTGTTTTCCAGGACTGAACTTGGGTCCCTTCAAACCAAGCTAGTTTCCTGTAGGGTGGGGTTAAGAATTGGTTGGGGTTTAATATCCTGACATCACCCTCAGCCTTTGCTGGTTGCTTCTGGAAACTGTGGTCTTGCATCTTGTGCTCTACTTAACTTCTTTAAGGTTATTGTAATGTTCAAACTTTACTGGAGGAGAGGTGTTCTTCGAAAGAGGTTTGGTTTTCTTTTTATTTTATTTTATTTTATTTTATTTGCAGCCTGCTCCCAGTAAAGGGCTGTGCAGGAGCCTGGTCTGCCTGCCTGTGGCTGGGTGAAAACATTTCCAGCTCCCCCTTTGTTTCACTGCTGGAGAAGCCACTGGACCAGGGAGTGGGACCAGAGAGACACGCTCCAGGTCTGTCACCAACAGGTGACAGGCAGCAATAGCACAGACTCCTCAAGAAAGTGATTTATTTCCTTTTCTCTCCCTGTCCAAAAGCCACTCTCCCATGCTGGCAGGCGCAGATGTTGAACCAGCTGGTTTCTTAAGGGATAAAATAGTTGAGAATTTGCTGCCCTGAGCTCACAATCACCAAAGTTAAATCTCTCTCTCTGCCTTATCCATTCCCAGTCTGGGAGATGTCCCTCCTGTCTCTGAGAAGGAAGAAAAGATACACAAGACCTCTGGGTCATTAAAAAGAGCTCTTTGATACCCCCAAGCAGAGGTTGTTATGGGAGTGCATTACACATGGGATTAGCAGAGTTTCCAACACTCTGGATGCTGCTAGTCAGTATGGAAACCATTCCATCTCCATGAAGGCAGGAAAGGCTTCTCATCACCTTCCCTCCTTTCCCAAAACATGCAGAAAGCTGCATTAAAAAGAAAGACAGAAAGAGAGAGTGCTGAGCTCATTTCAGGGAATAGAGGGAGGTCGCCTCCAACATTCTGGCTCTTAACAGCAAATGATGGAACATTTTGCTTTCAGAAATACACCCAGGCTGAACTCCCAATGCCATGCACACCAGGACAATCCAGCTGCCACTAGATCCTCCCAATGTGACTGGTGTCTCTCTACATTTGAGGTAAGAGAATAAGTTTATGTCTTTGGCATTAGACCTCCAAAAAGGGTGGCTACTAATGCAGTGCTTCCCTTGGCACAGCTGTGCCACATGACCCATCCCTTGGCAGCTGTGAGCTCTGGATTCTCCATTCAGGGTGTGCAAGGGAGGTGTAGGAGAAGGAGGTCCCCTTCCTGCAGCCACAGATGCAGTCTGACAGCTGTTGGTAAAGAAAAATGAGCCCTTTAATTTCGTATTAAGGTATCCCTGCATCTCAAATGTTTGTGCTTAGTAGTCACACAATGTTCTTTCTGCCATTAAAAAAAAATACTCTGAAAGAGGAAAAGAATAAAGTGTAGGACTAATAAATGTCACATTTTGGGTAAGGATTTTCCCCTGTTAAATGGCATTTCCATGATATTTTTCCTTCAGTATGCCTATTTGTCTAGCAGTGTAAGATGTAATAGCCCTCATGCTAAAAGAACCAGCCTCAAATAGTTATTTTTGATAGCATTTCTAGTGCAGAGAAAATGCAAAGAGCAAAGGGTATAAGAAGATCAGCAGTTTCTGTTGAACAATGAATCAGGAGGGATTTGTACAAGCAATACCTGTTCTTTTTTTGGACATGTTCCTTTCTAGAATGTTGTAGTATGCGTGATGGCATCTGTGTTCTCTGGAGTAGCCACTGGATTTTAAGACAAACTGTGTTTTGAATTAGTTCTGTCTTTATAAGTTACTTAACTTACAAAGTTAATAAGTTTATTTATAAAGTTTATAAGCCTTGTGCTTACTGAAGGTGCTGGTTTTGGCTGGGGTTCAGTGGCTGCCCTTTGGATTTGTGCTGAACACACAATCATACAGACATTCACAACTATGTTGATCACACAGAGATGTTTTTGTTACTGCTGAGCAAGCCTTGCACAGAGCCAAGGCCTTCTCTGCTTTTTGTTCTGCCTCACTGATGAGGGAGCTGGGGGTGCCTGGGAGGGTGGGAGGAGACACAGCCAGGCCAGGTGACCCAAACTGACCAGAGGGATATTCCAGATCGTATGGCATCAGGCTCAGGATATGGAGTGAGGGGAAGGAGGAACAGGGAGGATGTCTGGAGTGATGGTGTTTGTCCTCCCAGGTAACCACTCTGTGTGATGGGACCCTGCTCTCCTGGGAAGGCTGAACACCTGCCTGCCCATGGGAAGCAGTGAATGAGTTCCTTGTTTAACTTTTCTTATGTGCGTTGCTTTTACGAAACAACAACACAACAAATCCAAACCCAACAAGCCCTCTTGCTGTTTCACTGTATTTCGTGGGATAAATACTGTCTGTGTCTTTTCCATCTCTTTTTCCATTCCACCTCTATCAGGTGTATGTTATCAGTTGCTAACGATTCAAGGTGTCAGACAGGTAGAAGATGAGAAATGTGACAACATATCCCAGCTGAGATGTGTTGAAATACCTAATTGGAAAGAGGTTAAAGACCTGGAACAGCCTTTCTAGTAGGAGGTAGTCATGCTCTGTGCCTGGCTGCATTCAGGAGGTTTTTGGACAATGCCCTTTAGTAACACTTTTAATTTTTGGCCAGCCTTGAAGTTGGACTAGATGATTTTTGTAGGTCCTTTACAAATGGAATCTCTTTTTCCTTTCACACCTTTCCTTGTGGCTGTGGCAGTGAAGTGGAGCACAGAGGGAGAGCTGGATCTGGGGGACACCTGCTGCATTTGTTTCTTTTGTTTTGGTATGTTATGAATGGTGGGCATTAAAGATCATGGAGCAGAAAATAAATGCAATTTTGTAATGAAATCTCTGTTTCAGAAAAACTCTGGTGCCTGTATGCAAGCCAAAACCCACTGACATTTCTGCAGTGTATATCAGAAATGTAAAAACAAAAAGCAGGTGAGTGGCAACGGATTTGCCTGGTGTTGTGGCAATGATCCTTGGCTGGACTTGAGGCAGAAGAGTTCAGTTTATCTCTTTCATTCTGTTTCTCTACCCTGTAAGAATGACCTAATTACCTGCTTCCAGTCTATAAACTGTAGTATCCTAGTGATGTGTGATGAGCTGCTCCCTAGTTAAAAGGCAGGTAGATATTCTTGTAAAGTCACTTAATTAGAAAATTCTTAATCACTTAATTGATAAATTCTTATTGAATCACTAATAAGGTAGTTTCCTCTCCCAGACACAAACTACAACAACCTGTTGTCTAGAACCAAGTACTACCAAATGATCAAATTTGGAAATCTACTTTTTTTTTTATTTGACAATCATCCACTTTAATATATATACATATTTAGAGTCTGTACATGGTAAAATACAAAATAAAAGTGTTTCTTTATAAGTTACACAATTAAACAGCTGCATTTGTCTATAGTTTAGCTGTCATTTAATTAGAAAAAAGGAGAGAAGCATTGTTGAGCCACTGTTATATTCATTGACAATAACCTTGGTATAAAACACCCATACAGAGTAAGTGTACAAAATAGTGTACAGTTCATATAAGCTGTGCAAAGACAGCAAAGTTCAGTTAAAAATCAAAGAGATGTATCCACTTTCCTCTGTCCACACCATGGATAGGAGAAGCAAAGTGGAAAATGAGCACAAACCTGTGGGCAAGAAGGTGGGTTAGACAGTGCTTTAAACACAATATTGATGAATAAATTAAGACGAAATCATAAATATATAAGATCTCCATTACACAGGGCATGCTTGCATTATATCTTCAAAGTCATTCCAGGGATTTCAATGGATCTGTTGCACAAGCATGGTGCCATTTGTGGTGAGGAGGGAGGCAGAGCTTGGCCTGGGTCCCTCAAGGTTATTTATTTTGGAGGAAAGGGCTGCTAGATCAGACAAGTCTTCTGTAGCAGCTGAAGTAATACAGTAGCTGGAAATTCACCTGAAAGCTAATAGAAATGGTCACAGCATTGCTATTGTGTTTTTGATGATTTTTTTTGTCTAGGGGAAGAAGTTTCCTTTCCTACAGGGAAATTTCCCTTTCCTCCCTGCTGTTGAGCCAGGAGCTGATGTCTGGTTTTTGGGAGAAAGTAACTAATTGAGCAAATATTGATTGCTAAGCAGAGAGAGTTATGAGAAGTTGGGCAGATACTATGAACATGAAAACCTCCACATGGGGCAGCAAATGAGGAATACCAGTGAGAAGGAAGTCTTGCAGCTATTGTGATAAAGAACCTGCACTGAAGAAGCATGTGGACATTGGGGTGGGACAGCACCTCTTCAATTTATAGCACTCTGGTTTATTTACATCTTTGCAGTGTCCTCATGTGATGGCAGGGGCAGGCAAGTGATCTAAGAGACTGTTATCTCCTCCTCTTCTTCTTCCCCTTCATCATCCTCTTCCTCTGAGTCTGAGAAGTCTGAAGGTTTGCTGGGGCTGCTAGAATGGGATGGAGAAGGAGACATCTGGGAGTCCAGTCTGTCCCTCAGGTGTAGGTGTTCTGGGGACTGGTGGTAGGTTAGGGGATGCCGGGGGCTGGGTGGGCACACAGGGGGAACTTCCTCCTCCTCCTCCTCCTCTCCTGAACATTTCTTGCCTACGTCACTGAGGTCGGGGTGAGGGTTGAACTTGGTGGGTAGGGTCTGTTCTCTGCAGCCACCAGAGGAGAGGAGCTCTCTTTCTTTGGAGTTCCTCCATTTCATCCTCCTGTTCTGGAACCAGATTTTCACCTAGGGGACAAAGCAACAAAGAAGTGAAACAGTTCAGTGAAGCAGGGACCAGAAAAAGTGGTTTTGGCTGCACTCTCAAAACCCTGCACATGCCCATACTAAAGCTAACAGGAGCCACAGAATCTGATCTTTGGAGGACCCTAGGAAAGAGCTCAGGGGCAATTAGGCTGTGGTCCCACTCGCCCAGCTGGGAATTGTGACATTTTTGGCTCTGTTGATCACCTGTAATTTGCTTTGGGTGTTCTCCCTGTTCCCATCCCCTTCTCCCTTGCTCCTCTCAAGCTGCCCCTGGCGAGTGGGGGATCTTGGCTACCCAGACACCCTCTGCCCTCCTCCCTGGTGCCCCTCTCACCTGTGAGTCCTTGAGGCCCAGCTTGGCCGCCAGCTTCTTCCTGTCGGGTTTGCTGATGTACTTCTGCTTCTGGAACATCTTCTCCAGTGCCTTGCGCTGCACGTCGGAGAAGACGGCGCGGCGCAGCATCCCCCGGCGGGGCTTGCCCCGGGCAGCCAGCGGCCAGGAGAAGGTGCCAGGGATGGGGACCACGGCGGAGGCAGCTGCGGGGGGGACACAGGCACTGAGCGGAGCGGGACCGGCCCCCACCATCCCTCCCTGCCCTTCGGGCGGGCACTCATCAACCTGGGGCCGTCAAAAGGAGCTTTGCGCTTAACCAGCCGTCCCCCTTTCAGGCAGCGATCGCCGGGATTAGATCTATCAACTCAAATGTGGAAAATGGGTCAATGGTGGCCGGTTTTGTTGGGAGATTCAAAGGTCCCCGGCCTGAAAAGGCAAAGCGAGGCGTACCGGCTAAGATAGAGGTATAATAAAAAAAGCTCTCCCTCCCACTCAGAAGCATTTGATTTTTTTTTTTTTCAGATGCTTTTATCATTTCAGATGCTTTATTATGCTGGAGATGAAAATGAGGACTTTTCTGATTCCGAACAAAACCGCTCCTCTTCAGATGCAGTTTTGATCAATCAGTATTCATCTTTTTATAATAATCTCTTCTCTCTCCCTCCCCCCTGCTCCAAAGTTGGAGAATTCAATTCGAAGACATGAAAAGTAGCAGCTAATTAGCACACTGCCTGGTTCCCAATGGCATTAGTATGATAAAAAAGGGCAGAGTTTCGCCTTAAAAAAAAAGGAGGGGGAAACCTCCCCAAGAGAGACAGAGATGCTAATGAAGCGTGAATGGTAATTGTGTAGTAATGAACTAACAGAAAAAGACTGAGGACAAGCAGCTAACGCCATATATTATTGGAACAAAAGAGATTTACACTTTCAAACTAAACACAACGGCATGCCAGGCTCCTCGGGAGAATACTGATGGCACAATCGTCTCTTTCCCCAAATCATTTTCATTAAATGGACATGAAAAGCTATTTATAAAGCTCAAGTTGTTTTTGTTAGGCTATTCACATGCTGGAGAAAGGAAGCAAATTCCATTATCCAGAGGATGAATAGAAGAGCTTGGGTTATTTTTTTTTTTGCTCTCTCCCTTTCCCTGTTTTCTTTTTAAATTCATAGCTTGTTTTTGTAATTAGATTTCGTGGGGTTTTTTCTTAATTGTTCTCTCAGCATCATAATATTTCGGTACTGTAACAACCACAGCTCCGCGGCCTGCTCTCTCGCCTTTCCCGCGTGGTTTGACGGTGTTACCGGGAAGGTGGAGGACGGAAGGGTCGGTGGGCGGCGGAGGCGATGGAGCAGAGGGTAAGGACGCGGCGGCAGCGGAGCAGGGCAGTCCCGCCGCTCCCGCAGCGCGCTGGACCCGCCCGTAACGCGGGAAGGTTTGGGGGACACCCAGAGGCTCCCTCCCCCTTCCCTCCCTCCCTCCACCCCTCCCTCCCTGCGCGGGCGCGGAGCTGACCGCCCCTCGTGGTGCTGAAACATCCCGCGGGACCGACGGAGGGAGGGAGGGAAGGAACGGGGACCCGCCTCGCCTCGGGACCGTGACAATCCCGGCTAATTTGCGGATCAGCGGGGGGAGCGGGCAGGGAATGTCAGGCAGTCACTGCCTGTGCTAAATCGGGCAGCAAATTGGCGCGACTGATGCTTGAATGTTGTACTCCCTCCAACCTCTGAACTGCAGCATAACCCCGCCGGGGGGAGCGCAGGGACGGGGAGAAATCACCGGGCTGCGGCGGCAGAGGGGCCCGCCCGCGCACCGGGACACTTCACACACCTACCTGGGAAATAGGAGGATCTGAGAAAGGGCTGGAAGGATCCTTCAAAGTACGGAAAGGAGAAAGTCTTTGGCGGGACGCTCTGAAGCAGCGCAGGGGAGGTTTCTAGTAAATAGATAAAATCAAATTAATCGGGAGGTAACAGCCAGTTGGACTCGACCGGCGGCGAGGCTGGGTTCTGTCGCTCGGTCTGGAGACCAACGCTGTGGTACTTTTAGAAAAAATAAAAGAGCCAGACCGAACTCGGAAGGGCAGAGGGAAGGTGGCACTTTTGCTGGTTCTGCCAGCAAAGCGGCACCCGTGAGGACAGGGTCAGCCAGGAGACACGGCCGGGGGACCCCCGGTCTCTGGGATCCCTCCCTCCCCCTGCTCCTCCCGGTTCCGGCAGCGCTGCCCCTCGCCCTAGAAACGCGAGCGATGCAGAGGGCTCTGCAGCTCGGGATTGGGTGCTCCCTCCCTTTCCTGAGCCGGGTCCCTGCGCTGCCCCCGGCCCCCACTCCTCCCGCGGGCGGTGTGTCCCCAGCGCCCGGAGCCGGCGGCAGCTCGGGCTGTCCCCGCTTACCGGCTCGCGGCGTGGAGGAGAGGATGGCGTTGACGCCAAACTTCAGGAAAGTGGAGTCGCTGCTGGAAGTCTGTGGCGAACAGATCCTCCTGGAGCCGGCGGTGGTGGAGCTGGGGAGCTCCGGCGTGCCCGAGTCCGTCCTGGCCGCCGAGGTTGGGGGGGACATGCTGGGCGGGGGGGCAGTCCTGGGCAGGTAGCTGGTGGGTCTGCTGATCCGGATCAAATCTTCCACCAGGAAGCTGGAATGGCTGGAAAAAGCCGACTGCAGCGACTGAGGCAAGGTGAGGGTGGGGGTCGGCCGGAGGAGGCTGGGGTAGACGGCTGGAGGGGCGATGAGGCTGGGGAACATCATCGCAGGGGCCGTCCGCTCGCCTGCTTGTTTGTTTGTTTGCTTTTGTTTTCTGCTTTGCTAAACCTGGGTTGGTAAAGATCCAGCCGGCGAGTCTGGCGGAGTTCTCTCTGCCCCTTCCTCCTGGACCATGGGTTTTATAGTGGTCAGACCCGCTGAGGCTCTTTCAAAAGTGACAGCCCCAACAATGGGGTTCAACAAAGTTCTCCACTTGAGCTTCATTCAGGGCGAGCTCCCGGCTTCTCCATTGGTCCGGGGCTGCAATTTATGATTGGATTAGACTTCATAAGCAACCGGGGCACAATGGCCCCGCCACAAAGAAAGTGTAGTCATCAATTTTGCATATTGACCGCCTCTTTGGAATACAGCGCTCCAAAGGCTCCCAGCAGGGTTTTGTTCAGAGGCAACACACACAGGCTAATTAAATGCCTATTTAAAAGTTTCAAATGACATCTTGCCTCGTAGAAAGGGAATTATTTAAAGAAAGCACTAAATTTATTTGCCGCTCCCCTGCTGAGTTTAGGAAATAAATCAATAAATATTCATATAAACTTATCTGCGGAGTCTCAGAAAAGCACGGGTTTTGTGGATTTGAAAATACGAATTAGAAAACGTGTAACTAAGCTCTGTTGAGGGAGAAACACGTTTGGAAAGTGAATGCCGCCGTGGTTTGAACATATTCTGCTCCTGCTATTAGCATGAGGCAGAATTATTGCGTGTAGGTGGGGTTGGTTTTCTATCTGCACATTGAAGGTCCGGAGTAAGGCATATGTACCGTGTCAACCTCTCCTTTCAAGATCCGAGCTTCGTAAAAGTCTCGCGTACTTGAGCTCAGGCGAGAGGTTTGCCCAGACCGAAATGCGAGCCTTGATGTGGCCGGTGAGAGCTCTGCTCCCACAAAATCTGAGTATTGCACACAGGAGAGACCTGGACACCTTTGTGAGATCCGAGCAACCCCTTCGGGCTTCTCAGTCTCTTGCTCCTCTGTAGCTTGTCTACGTTCAAAACAGCGGGAATCGCTACCCTCCAGCTGTGAAAATGAAGACAACTTTGTAGCGTTTGGATCCTTTTGGCTGAAGTTGTCCGAGTTACTCTCGGCTTTGTCGGTGTCGATGGCTCGAAGCAGCCAAATTCACCTGATCTCGCTTTTTGTCTGCGCGTGTGTGCGGGATTTCGGACGGTGTATTGCTCAGTGCGACAGAGCCCGGAGTCGCCTAACTTTGGTGCGAGGGACAAATGACATCGTCTAACGGGAAAGTAGTAAATAGGGATTTTTCTGGCAGAGAGGTCTTGTTTGTGGTGGCAAATATGGAAATAGGCGCAAGTGTAGTTAGTTTCCTTTGGAGGTGGGTGATGAAAGCGGCTATTGAGAGTGGCTTTACCTGATTTCTCTGTTAAAGACTATAACAGATGTGATGTGTTAAATGTCCTATGTTTTAAAAGCACCCTATTCAGCCCTTTGGTGTGTCTGAACCTTTGCAAGCAGAAGTGTGCAGCTCAACCATGCAGCCTTTATCCTATTAACCATGAACTAACTGTCACCTTCAGCTGTTTTCCCTTTTTACTTTTTAACACAAAGCTTTTTCAAAAATCTTATTAACCAGCTTTATTTCTCTCGATGGTTTTTGTCCGGACGTTTTGTGTTGATTATCTCCATGTCGATGCTTTAACCATTCAATAAAAGTGCATCTGCGATTTATATCACATTAGGGAAGAAAGAAAGTCTGTTAAACCTCTCCCTTGATTCAAATCAAAAAGTTATTTATTGGAGAGGACGGAATCAGCCCTGGAAACTCTATGATCCTGACAAGCTTTCCCGGTGTTGTTCGCCGGCCCCCAGCAGACGAGCACCTGCAGACCTGGCTTGGAAGGTCCGCCGTCTGAAAGCATCACTTTGAAATAAAACCTCGCCGGAGTTTTTTTTTCCCCCGCTCCCCAGTTTTGTTGCTCTTGATGCTTAGCAGGTAAAGAAAAAGGGAAAGGAAGGCGTGGGCAGAGCTCGGGGGCTCGGGTCGCGCCACCTGCCCCTCGCCCCGTTCAGGCTCCGCGGTGCGGGGGTGCCCGGGGAGCGGGGCTGCTCCGCCCTGCCCGGGCTCGGCTCTCCGCCCGCCCCACCCAGGGCGCTCCGGGCTCACCCCAGCCCCGTTTCTGCGCCGCGCTGCTCTCGGGGTGCTGCCCGGCGAGCGAGCGGGACGCCAGCGAAAGGAAAAAGCGAACGCGGCTTTCCCAATAAAATAATTGCCTGGCACCCCGCCAGCTCCCGGTCCCTTCTCTGTCCCCTGCTCCCTGCCCCTCTCGCAGCCGCCCCCCGATCCCGGCGTTTCCCAAATGAGCTCCGCCCGGGCTGTTCCGAGAACACTTCGTTTTTTACAGTCATTATACGTTTCCTTTGAGATGATTTACTCCTTTCTTTACATATACATTGGGGGCATTTTGTCTCACTATAGACCAACTGCTGCTAATTTCTCTGGTTTTAAAAAAGAAGGGCTGACATTTTCTGGAAGGTTGGGTCAAACGCATGCTGGGGCACGCGTGGACCCGGTTCCTTGTGATGCGTTTGAGCACACACATAAAGAATTCCTTAAGCACCACGGCAAAAGGGACTAGACATCTATTGAAAGGGAAGATAGACCATAAGAAACCAAGAAATCAGACGAAAGGATCTTATTTTAAGAGATCTCCTTTGGAAGTTTCTTTTCAAAGGCAGTGATCATTTAAGAGAAAGGGAATTCTAATGTCTCAGGATAAAACCTGTGACTAATGCCGTTTGACCTATGCCCGGGTAGTTTTGTGTTTCCTGCCATTCATTTTAATGTCGTTATCTTCAAATTTATTTCTTAAAAGTCACTCACTTTCTTTGCCACGAAAAAAAAAAAAAAAAAGGAAAAGAGCCCAAACCCAAAACTGCCGGCGGGTGAGGGGTAGGGAGGGGGAGGTGAGGGCTGAAGCTGCGTGTGTCCCGGTCCGAGGCTGGTAATCCGCATGAAATTGGGAGAGCCAGCACTTCAAATCCGGAGACCAAAGGGCTGGGCAGGGCCGGGCCGGCGCCCCCCCGGCGGCTCGGAGCCGCGCTCGAAGCCCCTTCGCTCTCCCGCATCTCCGCTCCCGGGAGACGGACGTCTCAATCACCGCCACGGCGCGGCCCCACGCGGGACACCCTCCGCGGGACAGCCCCTGCCCCTGCCCCTGCCGGGCCGCTTCCCGCAGCCAGGTGGAAGCCGAACTTCTCGTCCCTCCCTCCCCAAGCCGGGAGTCGCTCCACAAGGGACCAACCGAGCCCCTCTCCTCACCCCCCAGGGCTGCCAGGGCCCACAGCGCCCGCTTCTTCCTCCCGAAAGCTGCCGTGCAAACGTGTGTGTATTTCCTCCGCCACTCATTTTCTTTCTTTTTTTTCTTTTTTTCTCTTTCTTTTTTTTTTTCTCCTTTTTTTTTTCCTTTTTTACCGCCGGAGAGGGGGCTGCGGGAGAGGGGGAGGGATGCTCCTTCCCTGCTGTGTCCCAGCCCACTAACGATGCTCATCGACCACGCCGGCAGCTTGAATGGAGGCTGCGGGGGCGAGGCTGTATTAAGACACCTAAGTCTTCACCTTTAGAATTCAAGCACAAGGAACAGTAACTGTTGGTTCGTTCAAAGCTCTTCTAGATCCCCCCTTTTCTTGAAAATCCTTCTATTGTGCCAATCAAGCAGATGGTTTGCAGGAAATATAGCTTGGCCTCAGTGACCGAAACTAATTTTAACTAGCTTTCCAAGCCTGGCACGTTTGTTTTGCTCTTACAAAATAGCTAAAAAAACAGCTGGCAAGGGTGAATTAAACCCATTAAAGACACATTTATAAGAAATTATATTCACATAGGTTGCTTGAAACCCCCCTAAGAGGGGAGAGATGAGCGTATTGAAATGAAAATGTCCCCGAGCACACTACCCTCCTTAACATCGCCTGAGAGTCTCAAAACATTTTACTAAATAGATTAACTTGACTATTGTTTTGCATCACATTTATCAGCTTCATTAAGTGAATAGCTGAACAAATATATTACGCATGCATGAAAAGCTCTTTTGGGGGCTGCCTTATTGTGTCCTCAGCCCTGACAGGTGGTTAACTGTGTTTCTCTCTCCTCTCCCCCTCTCTCTCTCTGCGCAAAGAAAGAGGGATCTCGGACAGAGCGCACAGCCCAGACTTGGCAAAGGGACCTCGAGGGGAGAGTTACTTTCTTTACCCTCGCCATTCATGCTGGCCAGCCCAGAGCGCACGCAGCCTGAAATGCGACCAGATGATCTGATCATGTCAAAAGTAATTAACTTTAGTTTAGTCTCTGTGTCTTGCTTGCACTTTACTAACTCCTTCCAAGCCTGTTTAATTTGCATCCTTTCTCCCAAATTTGATTATTTTTGTCCATTGCGTCCTTTTATCCTTCCCCCAACCTCCACCTTTGTTTTAAAAATATAATCTGCGTTTGAAAAATCCCTCTTCTTTCTTCTCCATTGATCTGTCTAATGAACAACCACATAACTTCCTTTAAAACAACTCCTTTCACAAGCTAAGATTGGCACATTTTGGAGAGCTAGGATTTGCAAAATACAATATGATGGTTTATTTGCTGCCTCAATTTTATGATTTCTTGGCCCAGTGGAACCTTGTTAGGAATTGGACAGAGGCATTTTAAATTTCAGATGTTGGTGGACAGGGTCCTGCTTGTTTCAGTTTTGGTTTCTGCCCCAAGGGTTTCCAAATTAGACTGTGCTGAGGAAATGTGGAGAAGGATGACAGAACTTGCCCATTTATTTTCTCAAAAACATGTTTCTCTCATGTTGCTCAAGTAGGTCAGAAGAATTAAAAATCCTTTTTTCTTTCAAATAACTTCTTGAGAGTACTCCTGCCTCCTCACTGCAAACTAAAGTTGTGATCCTTTGCTTATGACAGTGGCAAATTTCTCTGCTGACCGATCTGCTGAAATCTCTTTGCAGTCGGCAATTTTAAGTGCTGACTTGAAGATCTCCTGACTTTTCCACTCATTAAGACCCAGTTCTGTTCCTCACTCTCTAGGTTATGGCAGGAAGAGGACAGGACTTTGGAGGAGGACAGGACTTTCCTTGGAGGACAGGACTCCCAGTGCAATTCAGCAGGAGCATGAGTATGTCCTGGGGTGGATTTTACAAGGTCTGAGAGTTTGCTGTCACCTTAAACTGAGGGTCCTTGAGACCATACACTCTCTTGATGTCTGCCACAAGAGTGGATTTAAAGGCTGCTCTCTACCCCTCTGCCTGCTGGAACATCACACAAGGACTTCTGTCTCTCAGAGAAAGAACAGAATTACTATTTGACTACCTGTAGGATAAAACCAGGACCTTCTCTTGTTTGTACACCTTCTCTTAAAAGGGCTAGAGCTTCAACCCTCAACCCCTGAATTCTTCCATGCCAGCCAATTGATGCTTCATTTCCTTTGGGCTTAAGTCTCTTTGGGAAGGCCTAAGAGACAGACTCAGAAGACAGATGCTGATGACATCCCAGGTGTCTGTAAACACTTTTCCCAATGGAAAGCCTTCCCCAAGCTATGTGCTGGTAGCTAGAAGGATGGTTATAGGCTAGGAGGCTCACTTTGTTCCTTCTAGGTGAAAATACCTTCAGACATCACGATTTAGTGGGGAAAACAGCTGTTGTGTGAAGAGTGTTTTTCTCTCTGAGTCCTGTGTGAAGGTGCTGAAAGGTCCTTTAACAGTGATTAACCTGTGATTTGTTTGGTGGGACCCAAAGCCATGTGATAAGGAAGGAAAGGAAACTCAAACACTGTGTAACAGTTCTTCAGTAAACACAAGTGCAAAGTTTCCTTGTTGGGATATTCTAATGCTCTCACAATTGAAATGGGGGAATATCTTAAAAAAAAAAAAGTGATTTCCAAGGTTTTTGGATCATCTGATTCTCTGGGCATTTAGTGTTTTCTTCTTGCAAGTAAGTATTGCATTTGTGACCTTGTCCATTGAGGCAATGGGTTTGCAGTTAAATGGTTCAGTTACAGCCCATGCCCTGACCACAGCTCTGTTCATGTCTACAAGGTGCTGCATTCATAGACAGTGAGAGTAACTGTGTGGACCTCTTTAATAAAGACAGAATGCTTGGTTTCCAGAATTACTAACCTGCTCTTGTAGATGTTGATGTGTGTTTGATCTCTGGAGCTCTGAGAGAAGAATGACAAACTGCCTCTCATGTTTCACCTTCACAGAACCACAGAGAAATGAGGCAGCAAGCCCTGGTCTGTATGGGCCATGTGCTCTACTCCCAGTTACTTTGTGTAGAATGGGAAGTGAGATGAGTGAAAATTGCTGTGTTTCTGTTGTCCCTTGGGGATGCTTTTACCAAGTGAGCTGCTTCAGGTGCAGAAAATCAAGGAGCAATAATGCCCGAGGAATTAACAACTTCATAACTTTAGGCATCATGGACATCTCTTCAGGATTCTCAAGGGTAGGTATCTAAAATCAGGACAACTGGATTCCTGCAGAGCCGGGAGATTTTCCACTGGATCTCCACTTGTGAGAAAGAGTTGTACTCTTCAGAAAACACTCGGCTCATCCTGGAGACTAGAACAGGACCACCTTTCTTCTGGGCTTTGCTTTGTAAGTGGTGCAGCCTCCTGATGTCCAGAGATGAAGGGCTCTTCTGTGGGGCTGACATTCAGTGAATCTTAGAGAGGTTCAGCACCAAACCTGAATTTTCTCAAGGAAAAACAGTTCGCCTTCCTAGAGAACAGTTCTATGTAGAATTTCATGTTCTCATGGAAAGATTGATAGAGGTTTTGTAAGCATCTCGTGTTCTCAAAATAACAGGTGCTGTTTTTCACTTTAGTTTGTTCTTTTCTTGTGTGTGTTCTCAAAACATGCTCTCTCTATCTCAACCAACGGTGGTAGAGAAACGTTGTGTCATTTAACCAATCAAGTAGCTGTTAGCAAAAGACCCTATAAAAAAGAATAGATTGTTAGAATAAACGCCTTCTGATTCTTTAGAATCTCAGAGTCCTTCTCTTCATTCCATGGTAAAGAGTGGCACTCTTCCATTTCATCGAGAAAACCTGATGAGGTCCTGGACCTTGAGAATCTTTCTTGAAATAGCCAAGGCCTTTCTCCTGGGAGCCTTCCCAGCCTGCAGAAAGTACATCCCTTCTCAGAGAATCGTGTTTCTTTCTGACAAACAGAAGAAAAACACCCTACTTGTGTTCCAGCAGCCCTGAGATTGGACAGATACACAGTGAAGTGTGTTGCCCATTTGTGCCTTCAGCTCTCTGAAAGCAAATGGAAATCTCTGGGACTAAGGAGGGTGTGAGCATGCAAAGAGAGTTGTAGAAAAGCTTTTCCCCATGCTTTTGGCCCAAGAATGTTGCTTGTTCTGTCAGGGCTGAAGTCAGGGGCAAAACTCATGGTAATTTCAATGCGAGGGGGTTAAGCCCTAGAAGAATTTGAATGTACTTGTCTCCTTTCAGGACTTTGTAAGGAGTGTTTTGGTACTGCAAGGGGAAATATCAAAGACAACTGAAGTTTAGAATGAGACAGCCAGAGGATCTTCATAAGATGAAACAGGTTTTCTCAGGTTTCCCATCACACCCCTAGCAATGAGAACTACTTTACAAAAACAACGTTTTAGTGGTTGCATTCACATTTTTGGCTCTCATCATGTCATGATTTTTGTATTTTTTTTTTCTCTGTTTTTCCTTGTCCATTAAAAATGTAAGAGGATGGAGAACATCAAGTTATATGTCTCTAGTAAGATCTTTAGGGACATCAGGTGGGATTTAGCAGATTTAAAGCTTGACTTGATGAAATCTGGTAAGGTCATGCTGTCCTGGCACAGAACAGGGCTCTTTTTGAGGACTCATCTAGCTGTGACTTGTCAGACCCAGAAAGTTCAGGACAGGGGAAATTAATGTAGCTTTAAGCTACATTTGCAGCCTCCTGATTCACTAATGTACTGGGATAAGGGTAATTTCTCTGGTGTCTTTTATATTATTCTGCCTTAGGTCTTAAATTGAAATCTAGTCCTTCACCAATCAACCTTTATCTAACTTTCCCTAATGGTCCTATACAGAAAATTTTCTATCCTCCTGTTTTGGTGAATGTTTCCTGCTCTTACAGATAAATAAATCAGCAGGAGGGAATGTGTAGAGACAGGACTACACTGCTGGCTGTGATCAGACCCTGTCTCTCTCTCGAGTTCCAGCAATGAATTTGGACTTCTGTGCCAGGACAATTCGTGTCTGGGCCTTTTCCCTGCTTCTGCACCTAAAGCAGAAGCAGGAGCAGGCTGGACAGCATGGAATTTTTTCCATCCACTGCTATGGTAACTGTCTCCAGATTTGTGAGAGGAAAAACAGAGAATGTCTTCTTGTTATCTTCTGCTATTTTCACAGCATCTACTAGCCAAAGAGAAGGCAGCTTTTTTGTCTCAGTTCTGGTTGTCCAGCCCTAATATTTAAACTATTGCTTTAAGAGGAATGAAATAATGATGGGATTTATGAGGTGTACTGACCTCAGCAGGAAGCACCAGTAATCAGAGGTCTCTCTTTGGAAAGATTGGTACACACAAGGATTTGCATCTGGTCCCAGGCCCCACAGTGCAAAAGGGGACTGACGTGAGACTGGACTAGCTGAGTTAAAAATTCAAAACTGGGATATTTGCACTCTGGGCAGATGAGACAGGGCTGTGAAACAGTCTTACTATTTAAAAAAAAATATATATAAGGTTTGTATGAAAGGTTTAGGGAGAACTTTATCTGGCATTGTATCCAGGTGAGTGTAGGGCTCTGCTCTGGAGGAACAGGTGGGGATGATGTGCTCTCTGACATACTGCAGCCCTTTTCCACCCCATTTTTAGCGTGTCCAGGAAGTCAGCACATTCCTTCTTGCCCTCTGCATTGGGAAACTGACTCCAGTACACAAGTAGATTGTCTGGCTACACGGAAAAAACCCACAGAGATGGACAAGTCAAGTCATCCTCCTGGGCTGGGTTGTTTTTGGCTCTCCTGACAGGGATCTGGGATGTTCCTCAGCACTGGGGCCGTGTGGCCAAGAGGTTTTCCTTCCTTCTCTTCCCGAGTTCACCATGAAGAATGTTTTCAAGGTACAAACACACATCTCTAACTTTCTTAGCTGTGTTTTAAGTGATGTTTTCATGAGGAGCTGCTGTTAAATCATAGGGTTTGTTTTATAACGTATTTTCAAATCAAGCTGCATTTAAGCAAGAAAAGCAAGTAATTACATATAGCTTTTTAAGAATGTGCACTTTGTTTTCTTTTCCTCTTCATTTAAATTCCAGAGTGCACAGGACTCCTGTTTTTAAGTAGATTTTAACCATGACTAGAGGAGCTTAGTTATCAGTTATGCACTATAAACAATATGCAGAGGGGGGATGTTTTGATCAGAGCTATTCAGTCCTTGCTTGCTAATCTAATTACAAAGTGTAGGTTTCTGACACAGAGCTGCTTGCACAGAAAAGGCTTTTCTCACACCTGGTGGATTGTTTAGCCAAGCTTTTTAAATGCTTACAGTTTTAAAGTGGGGGGGAGGGAAGCTTTAAAAAAAAAAACAAGTTCCTGTGCAAGGCAATAGAAAGAATTTAGTGGTTGTCAACATGAGTTTAGTATAAGGGTGCTGTCTAAAATGTAGGTTCACTTTACAATGACCTTTGGACATAGTAGCCCCAAACATTGTTTTAATTTTTTTTTAAGGGTTAAGGAGAGTATGAAAGATAAGAGATGTCAGTGACTGTATTAAATTGTGTGCATGAGTGTTATAAATATCTACGTATGGCTGGACACGATGCCTCCATAATTTTTTTGGGTGTTTATTGTTCGTGCCTCAAGCGCTCAGCAGCTCTGAAAGGGCAGCTTTGAATCACAGCCCCAGCAAAACAGTATTTTTGTGTTGTTTAGTGCCCCGATTCCTACAAACAAAATAAAGTACCTTGTTGAATAAGGGCCATTGAGCAGGAGTGATGGGTTAAGAGTGGGGGTCTGAGGTGGCAGCGTGGGTGCTTGTTTATCAGGGAGGAGTTGTCAGTTGTTGGCTGGGCTGCTGAAAGGAGGGACGCTGGAGGCTGATGGCTGGGAGAGCATTGATGTGAGGTAACGGGGTAATCGGATTGAAAGTTAGCCATGGTATTTATGTCAGTTCACATTTCGTCAAATGAATAATATGAGGTTGCTACCTAGCCCAGACCTTGGCCTGGGGGCTGGGTTATAAAGAATCTAAGGCCTCATTTGATTCAAATATAAATTAATTCTCACTGGAGCGTTGGCTGATTAATCTATTTGCATAATAGTAGAAAAACTGCAGTGTGGTTACTTTTGCGGGGATTTGGACAAGAAAAGCCTTAAATTCATTTGAAAGAATATTGTGTGAGAAGTCAGGGAAGCAAAAGCACCTCTATAGGGCTCCTCAAGCCGTTTTCCCCCAAACCCTGATGTGCAAAACTGAAGGCTGAACTTGTTCACTGGGGAGTCTGACACCCTCCTGAAAAAAACCCCTGTGTTCTGATGTCTAGCTACACTTACATTTTTGTGTTTGATGCTGCTTTCATTGTAATCATAACAATGGCATCCTTTATAGTTTTTGATATTTAATAAAAATGAAGCCTAAATAAAATTGCATTGTGTGTAGGTGGAGTAAATGTTGGACTGCAGTGGAGCTCTGTGGAGAGATAAAGAACTAGGAGAGACAAATGCACTTGAAATGTAAGTGCTGTTTGTGTGGAAGGCTGGTTGTCCTGTGAGACATGGGAATGAGAGATCCCAGTCCTGCTGGCCACAGGCACTTCACAGTGTGGGGAGGGAGGAGTGGGTCTAACATCAGTGCTGGCACCAAGCAGAGGCTCTAAGAGGAAAAAAAGCTTAATTTTTACTTGCTTCCCCTCCTACCAAGCCTCTCCATTTCACTTTGGGAGATGACCCCTGAAGCACACCCTTACAGAGGGCAGTACAGGGGAGGTGCACCCACCCATGTGTGGTCACATAAATGTTTTTCTATCACATCCCATTTTTTCCTTCATTTTCCTAAATACTGCGGTTCTCCATAGGATGTACAAAATGCAGTGTAAGGTTTGGTTTTTATTATTTTTTTTTCCTTTACTATCCACACACCTGTACTGCTTGACTGTGTGGCAAAGAATGTTATGTTTGCACACAGACACTGAGATTGGTTTTGAGTCGTGTGACCTCTGAGGACAAAGTGTGCAAAATTCACAAGGCACAGCAGGGAGAAGCTTCAAAAAACAGTCCAAATCCTGCTCTTATTGAAGTCTGTAGACATTTTGCCAGCAAGAAAAACGCATGCCTTGGTTAAGCAAAATACAAAACTTCCAGCACGGATGTCAGGATGCAGTTGCAGCAGAGCAGAGTCCCTGTGAAGAGTGGGAGGCAACCTCCAGGTCCACATTTGCCAGAGTTGGTTGAGTATTTGCAGGAAAGCTGGGCTGTTACTTGAATTCACTTGAGTTCTAAAGCATCCACTAAGATTAAAGATGCCAGGGTTTTGTGGCGAACCTGCCCCCCCTGCAGAATACCAAGGTTTTCACTCTGAGTTCGGCTGTTCCTGCTAAAAGATAAAGATTTCCAGCATGGACAGTGGGGATAGGAGGTGTGGCACCTACCTCCTTCAGCTAGGAGCTGAGGAACATCACAGTGGCTATTCCTGATGAAACCTCTGAATCCAGATACTCGGGGGAATCAAGCTGATGTTACAGATTACAGTTATGCTAAAGCAAATGGCACTGTAATAGGAGTTTGCATTCTAGGCAGGAATATTGCAAGTTGTAGATCATTTAGAAGTGTGTCCAAAGATAGAAAACAGGATTCTTCCTGCCTCATCCCCTTCTTGGTCCTTGTTTCTGGTTTCTGCATAAGCCCATGGGTCCTCTCTGACATGATTTGAGTTCAGGCTGCGATTTGTAACTTCATATTTATTTCTTGAATTCTTTGGTTACTTCTTTTAACTCCTGATTTTGTTTTGCCTTTTTTCTTTCTCTCCTTTCCCCCCCCTTTTTTGTTTTTTCATTTTCTTTCCTGGTTTTAGCCCGCCAATAATATGCTCCTGGTGTAATTACTATTTTAACCTGGCTTTTACTCTGTTGATTGCTTTTCAGAACCATTTGGGAAGGAAGTGCTGTTCCTCAAATCAGTGCTGTCTCTTTACTAAGCTGGGAATTAGGCAAAAGATCCTGACAAACTGCCATTGAAAAAGGAAAGGTGGTGGTCAAAACCCCTTATTTATGTAAAAAACAAGCCTTCTATAGTGTCTGTATGTTTGCTGTTGCAAGATCAGTGCCTGAAAGCACAAAACAAATTGATCCTATCCATGGCCATGAAGCAGCCACGCTGCAGTATTTTTGTGGTTAACTCTTGTGGAAGGGGAATGTCTGGGATCTGCAGAAGGTTGGGCCATACAAGCAAATGACAAGCCTGATTAACAGAAGGTTGTTACAAGATAAGAGTGACTCTGCTGTCTTGCTCTGGTATTTATGAAGAATGAACAAGACCAAGGAAAAGCCAAGACATCTGTTTTCTGAACAGAAGTCCTCAGCCTGCTGACAATCTCCTAGTCCAATTACTCCATGTCTTTTACATCCAGTGATTGACGTGGGTCTGATGGTTTAATCTGGGAGAAGTTGAAGGCAAAGGGAACAGAGCCTCTGTGCCTGTCTGGCTGACCTGGGGGGTGTAATGTACCCCTGTGAATTAGCCAGGAGCACTTCAGGCAGACCCAGCACTTCTGTTTACCTTGATGCCATTGAAGGAAGCAGTGCCTGATGCACTGAAGACAGTACAGGGCTCCTGGGTTCTACCCATGGTCCCATCTGCAACACAAAATGATGTAAATGGATAAATTTCACTCAGCCTCTCTTGTTCCTTCTGTCAAGTCTGGCTATAGTGCTCATAGTACTTAAATCAAGAAGGTTTTTTGACAATTAAGTAATGGATCTACTTTTTTCCATACTTTACCCGATACAGACATTTAATTACTTGTGCTTGCAGCTTAAAGGAAAGCTTTAGTTTTGGACTTCTTGTTTCTCCCTAGTACATTTGGTACTCAGATATTAACTGATTTTACTTCCAGTAACTCCCACTGCGTTAGAGGGGGGTGGCAGAAAAGAAAAAAGGCAATTTTTTTTTTGTGTCTGCCAAGTCAAAATTTTCAAGTAACAGTACATGTGACAATAATTAGGATGAAAAAATAGCTGCTGCATGGGCACTGCTGATGTGCCCGGGTTGTTTTATATGCTTTCAATAAACCAGTCTGTCCAGGTTGCCCAGCTGAAGATGAAGGTGATGCTTAGAGGGTGCTGCTAGACAAAGAGGCTGAGCTCTGCCAGCAGCTTGCAGTGCTGGAAGGTGGAATTACACTCTCATTTGGACCACATGAGTCTGTGGTTCCACTTGTGGCAGTTCTGCACTCATTCACCTTCTCTGTGAACCAGTTTCATTCATTAACTCAACTGGAAGTTCATCAAGGGAAAAAGAAAGTAATTTTTTTTGAAACAGGGGGTTATGGTTGAATAAAAGGAATTAGTGCAGCTAAGAACATACATCAGTTTATTTGATTACTCTTTTCAGGTTAAATTAGTGTGTGAGAGAGATGCATGTCAGGCAATTAAAAGAAAGAATACCTCTCTGTAGGTACCTGGTTTGTGATACTTGGGAACGGGGCTGTGATCCAGCCTCATCCCCAATGGGCCTCAGCTGTGGAAAACAGGTGAACAGCATAGAATGTAATGAAGGACACAGGTGTGATGCATGAACCATGAGGAGTAGAAAAGGGTTGGGCTTGAGGAGTAGGAGTAGCAGATGCTTGTAGCTGTTGGAGGCTCGTGGTATCTCTTTGTCTGAGCAGACAGGCTGAAGCCTCCTGACAAGGTATGGTGTTACTCTGGGTTATTATGTATTGTGGCTGTCTTAAATGTGGAATGGGCTGTGGCACCTCTCCATGTTTAGAATCGAGTGTATCTGACCTTCTTCAAACAGACTTATCAGTCAAAAAATTTGATCCAGGCTAGATTTGAAAGCCATGAGTTCTGCATGCTTATTTCTTCTGTTTTTATCATCCTTTATTATTCTTTTCATGCCTTCCTAGCTGAGAACTGTCACAGAGAGAGGGGAGCACAGGTGAGAGTAGTAAATCTAGAGCAAAGGGCCAAGTGGGAATTTCTGGGCTGGAAAGCCATGAGTACAGCACAAAAACCCTGTTGTGCTCACAGCTGTCTTTGCTAAGGGCTTAGGTTGAGTGAGCAGGCAGGTCAGCTGTGAAACTGCAGAAGGAAAAAACATCAAGTAGGGTCTTCATGCTTCCTCCTGGAGCTTTCTCAGTGTGGGAACACCACTACAAGTTGTCCCAGGCTTTCTCACCAGCCTCTGTCCACCCCACCTCTGGTGTTTATTGGTTGAACAAAGCTGTGTCTGATGTTCTGAGCACAGTCCATGGCTGGTTAAAAGGAAACAATTTTGTGTCTGCTGGGTCAGTCAGACATATGCCACAGAGAGAAATGATCTTCCTCTCAGGGCTGCAGGAAGCTGAAGGGCAGAAGTGAGTAACTGACAATGGGATATGCTCAACAATATTTATGTGAGCTTTGTGTTCCCAGATACACTTGGATGGCAGTGAATTGTCAGTTACTATATCAATCTGCCAAGTGTGAATAGCTCTCGAGGAGCTTGAACCTTCTCAGGTTAAGGCATCTATAAAGCTAATAGAGATCATGCATGATATGGATATGACCTCATTCTGAGGGCATATAAATTAAACCATGCCTAAGCAAGGGCTCTGCCTTGCTCAGCAGTGCTCACATGCAAACAGGAGATGTTTTGCAAACAGGCAGATCCCCTGGCAATTCTCCACCACATTGATCAGTTTTTCTTTAGCTATTGTTTTTGTACTGTGCCTGACACAGAGAGCTTTAGGGTTTTCACTAAATTGTCTTTATTTGAAGAGAATCTCTCCTGGAGGGAGTGGAGTTTGTGCCATGTCTGTGACACAATCTAAAACACTTTGCATGCACAAGATAAAAAAGTGCCATTCACCACTTCAAAGCTGTAGAAACTACAGAAGAGTGGAAGGGTTGCTCTGGTCACATCCAGAGAGGAAGTTTTGGCAGTGACGTTCAAATGGTGCCTCAATGGAAGTCCAAAGTCATGGCAACAAATTATTGACTTGGTTACAGATCCAGTAAAGGATCCAAGTCAAAGGTATTCTTGATTCTCTACCTCCTCTCAGTAAAATAGTCAGAGCTCATCAAACTCAATTCTGAGAGAAGATCCACCTTTTTACTTTTTTTTTTTAGCAGACAGATTCTCAAAAGCTTTAGGAAAAAGGATTTACAGGAGTAATGTTTAGAATATTACTGCCAAATCTAATATTTGTGTCATACTAGAAGAGGAATTCAAATTTTCTGGAGGCCAAAAGTAGTTGGCTAAAATCTGCAATAAAATTTTGTGGGTATGTGCCTTTCACTGAGATCTCAATCATTTATTGAAATCAGGTAAAAGTAGAGCTGTCCTGAGAGGTTGGCTTTTTTTTTTTTTTGAACAGGATAAAAGGGTTGTTTTTAATGTAAGATGTCTCTTAAAATCCTGCTGTAGGGGCAAGTGAGTTGTAATTTTGGCCACAGTGGTTCCTTTGCTAGGGCATATCCCAACAAATCCCCCTCAGCTGATAGTGTGCCTGTCCTCACAGGGTTCTCGAGACCTGAATGGAAGTCTAAATTTTGACTTTGCTGTAGTGACCAGAGGCTGATCACAACCATGTTTCCATCATCTCTCCCAAATCACTAATTGGCAGCTTAATTGTCCAACCAACACCTAAAATGCCCCTTGAGAAGAAACACTGAAGATATTTCTGTCTATTTGGGTTAATGAGTCTCAGTTTCTATTTGCTGTCCCATATCGTCGGGTCTCTAATTATGTAACAAACAGGATCACAAAACACAACTTACCAGCCTACTTACATCTACCCTCCTTAGGGCCTGCTCAAACCAGCTGTGAAATGTAATTGCTGGTTTTTAATGTTGCCTGATAAACCCAGGATCTAGGGGAGAGAGAGGATGGAAAGAGCTGAACTCATGCCTTCAAACTGAACCGAGAGACTTTCTGCCTGGTTCCACAAGCTGTGAAGAAAGACTCCCACTTGCTCTGTACTTACTCAGCAGCTGACAAAGTCAGCCACCATCTAAGTGAGGCCTCCAGGCTCCTCTTTCCTCCCTCGCCCCATTTGCCTGTGCAATGAGAATGAAGGCAGTGCTTAACTCTCTGGAGTTCTGTATTTTACTGGCTGTTTGATGCTTACTCTGGATTGACAGGGATATTCCTGATTCCTGTCCAGCATCACTCAGGATAAGGCTGCACTGCCTTCTAAATCATCCAGAAACATCTGCCATTACTTATTTTTATTTTTAGGTTTGAACAGGAAAATACTATGTTACTATGGAAAACAACAGCACAAAATTATTTTCTGTAGTAATCAGTTCTCACCTTATTTATTGTTAGTCCTAAAGATAGAATTATTTTATTATTTTAGTGTTAGTAAAGGCAAAAGGAAGACAAAAAATATTTTGCTGTCATATAGAACACAACAGCATTTTCTATTGATCAATTTTCTAGTAAAATTATTTTGCAGTGATTGTATTTGGGTATGAAGCACCTTGCCTTGGCCACCAGTAGGAAATGGCTGCAACATGATACTCACATTAAATGATCCTGTCTTATTGGATTCACCACAATATGATTACACTGTGCTATTTCAGTGGCTTAACACAGACAGCTTCTCTCAAGGAAAGCCCAAGAATGTAATTCATCCCTGGTGTTTGTTTTCATTTTGCACCAGTGATGGAAATTTTTACATTACTTTGGTATTTTCATAAGAACAAATGGTATATTACATCACTAACAAACCAACAAAATCAATTCATTGATCTTAGTTCTCGGCTCACCAGAAACAAACCACATTGTTTATTCCATTATCATAGGATCTCGTTCACTAAAGAGAACACAAAAATTTGAACTTCCTAGTGAAGGGTGGCCCCTGTAATTTAGGGTGGGTGAGAGGTATTTGGTGCATCTCTAATAGAAATAAAGCGTGATGATAACAAGCAATTGGAAATCCAACGGTTTTGCATCAACAGCAAATAAACTGGAAAAGAGATGGGATGATAGGTGAAACTGGGCGTGAGGGTATTTTTTAAAACTTTTTTTTCTCACTTTTTTTCATCGGCTTTATTGTGTAAAGATCCATAGTGCTGCTTTAGAAAGTGATCCTGGTCAGTGCAGCACAAATCTCAGGGGACTAAAGTTGTTAGCAGCCTGTTAGGCCCTTTAGAACTCTGATCTGCAAAAACATTCTCTGAAAAGAGATGAGTCACTATCTGAAGTAGGGCAATACTAAATTAAAACACCCCTAATCTTGCTTGGCCAGTGGTCTCTCTTCTAGCAGCAGTTCCACTTACTGCTCCATGAATAGGAGGTGCTATTTCCAAACCTTTAGTATAAAAGAAAAAAGCCCAAGGACATATTAATTAATTAATCATAATTTCCTTTTCCTCCCCACGTATGCCTTTATATCCTTCCAGGGCAACCAGATAACATAATTTAGCTACATACAAACATAAAAAGAACAAACCGTGAAGAAAGACAAAACCCTGCGACATTTTCTCTCCTTTTCCCACCTCTCATTAATTGCCTGGCTCTGGGATGGAAAAGACTCCAAGGCCGAGCTTTGCACAAAACTCATCCAAGAGTGAAGAGGGCAAGCGGAGCACTGAGCCTCTCCAGCTGCCCTGGAGTGAATGCCTTTCGAGGGGTGTGAATGCTCGCTGTCTCTGCCCATACAATGTAGGTGTTACTGCTCACAGGAGAAAAAACCAAAACAATAATCTCTTGAAGGGGAGAGAAGGAGTCCTGGGCAGGGGGGCAAGCCTCCGAGGGGTAGAAAACTCCTGGCTCAGTGTGGGTGAGAGGGGCTGGGCACAAAGAGTGAGGCTGGCTGGTGCTCTCTGAGGCTGGGGGCACTGGGGGAGAAGTGTTCGGCTCTGAGTGAAATGGGATGAAAACTGTGTTTTGTGGTAAAATGGCAAAAAAGCTCCCCAAACTCCAAAAGATGGAGTGGCAAAGCTGAAGGTTCTTAGTGCTTCTTCTGGTTTTCATGTCAGGCTGTTAAAGAAATCATGGCCTTTGCTGTTTTCCTTCGTGCATAAAATTGAGTGCAAAATTAAGTTATTACTGACTTTCCTATCAGTGAGGTCTGCTTGCAGGGAGAGGAAAGCAGCTGGTGATCACTGGGATAACAACAAGCCTGCACTTTTCTGGTGTGGCATATTCACCTGAACACGTGAGAGAGATCTCATCTCACCTGGACACAGATGCAGAGGACACAGAGTAACAGGACTTAGTTCTGTCTTCGTCTTTCAGCACTAGAACATCTGATTTTTCTTTTTTTTTTTTTTTTTTTTTTGGCCAATGTTTGTTTTTCCCCACTCATCTTTGTATTTACCACACACCTTTGGGAACAAGGGAAGAGAGCATGGAAGGCAAGCTGGGTGAGATCAGATGCCTGCACTTTTAACTCTGATCTTGTTCAGTTTGTATTTAGACCTTCTGAAGGCCTTTTGCATGAGTTACTTTTGGTCTGAGCAGACCTTTACTCTTATGTCAGCACAAAGGGGTTAGGTGCAGTGCTTTCTGTGGCAAAAGCCCTCGCTGGGGCTGAGCAAAATCTCAGCTTTTTCAGGAGCACGGCAACACAAAAGATTTAAGGGGGGAAATTGTTAAAAGGGAAGCCCTTTTCTCTTTGGATTGAATGCAGTGGGGAGATTAAAACTTTCATTTGAGATTTTGCTGTATTCATAGTAGTGAGGCCATGAATAGGTCTAAGTCAGAGCCCACAGTGGTTGTGGTGTGCCCTTTTATTCTCTGGCACATCTTCAGACACAGGTTGTTTTGCACTTGAAAGAGGCGAAAGAGGGGAATGTGGGATTTTGACAGCTGATATTGGCCTCTGAGCTCTTGATGGGGATTTTCTAATTAACCCCAAGGGCCCATCAGGTGGTCAAAATGGTATGATTTCTGTCAGGAAGGGCAAAAAGTTGGAATTTTCTTTTTTTTTTTTATTTTTGGACAAATACACTGGGGATTATTTTTAATGACATATGTACGTTGAAACCAATTATGAGGAGAATTTGGAAATTTTTAGGGCCTGAATACCCCTAAAGCTCAAACTTTCAAGAAAAACTTTCTCCCTTGTGAAGATTTCTTGGGCTTTATGTAATAATAATAAAGCTAATTTAAGCAAATGCCTTTTGATCCCGATTACTTCCCAGAAATCTTTGCCACTGAGACAATCTCAGGTGGCACACTCCCACCCTGTCACCTCCAGCTTGGGGGCCTGGGGGTGTGAGTCCAAGGGAGTCAGGATCCTTCCTGCATGGATGCAACTGGCAAAGCTGATTAGAGGAGCAGCAGCAGAGCAGGAAGGTTGGACTCAACGTGTGGTAATTTGTATTCTGCAGAAAACCTTGCAAAACTTCCTCGAAGTTTTAGAAGGCAAAAAGTGAGGAAGCCTGCCTGTGTTTGCACTGATTTTACAGTTTGGTGATTGCACCATGAAGTTTGAAGGCAGCTGCCCTGCCTGTCTCCTTCTAAATCCATGGTGCAGGATGAAGGATTAAGGATGCTAGGGGAAAAAATCTTGAGCTGTGATACTTGTGAGTCAGGAAAGCTAACAGAAAGGCATTTAATATTGAATTTATGTGCTGCTAAAAGAATAGAATTATAGCTTCACAATACATGACTCTTTTCAGACATTTGTATGGGATGGAGATATCTGTACATCTGTATTTCTTAGGTCTAAGAATTAGTGCACAAACCTGAGTGACTTGTTCAAGATAATATTAATTGATCTTTTTAGGTTTGGGGTATTTGAGAGTTGCAAAGGAATGGAGAGAAAGGCAGAAGGAACATGAAAGAGATGAAGAGGATCCTACTGAATTATTTAATCTAGAAGTAATAACAAATCTAGTTGTAAAAGGAGATGTCTTCCTCCATTCCTCTGCTTGTCCTGCACGTTGGAGCCAAGGGCAAGAAGTTGCAATGGTTTCATCTTCCAGTCATGGCAAAAGTCAAATGGGATATTGCTGCCTTCTCTGTTATCTCCCAAACTAGAAGTATCCCTTATCCACTTCCCATATCAGTCAAGTTCAAATCTCACATGATTTGGAACTCCCCTGAACATAATGCCCTGGGCCAACCTTAGGTTTGTGCTGGACAGGAACACAGATGCACTGAGTGGAGGAGCGAGATAATGAAGGTGAAAATATGTAAATAGTAAGTTTAATTAGTAAAGGGTAAGTAAGTTAAGTGAAAAAAAAAATAGTAAAAATGCTGCTAGCAAAGTGTGGTAGTTGCCAGGAGTAAACAGAAAATGTAAAGATTTCAGAACCAGACCAAACGTTTCAAAACAAAGCTTAAAACCAGGCAAAATTTGCTTTCACTCACGTTTGGCCACAAGATGTTTGGTACAGGTCCAGAAATGTTGGAATTTTTCTTCTTTTTCTGGGATTCAATGAGTGCATTCTGAGTGCACAGAGCCAAAAGCTGCAGAGGCTGCTCTGTTTCTGGACTTACCTAATGCCTGGAGATAAATAAAGGTGTATGTTAACTTCCATAAAGTAAAAGATATGCTCTGTGCTCTGCTTCTGCAGAACCATGGTTACTTCAGCATGGTGTGTGAAATTTCAATTCAAAAGCCTGCCACACAGGCTGAGAACAGCCTCATTTGGCAATCATGACCCAGGCAAATTTTAAGACTAAGTAGGGATAGCACCTGGCAATTAAAATAGGTGCTAAATAACTGCAAGGAAATAAATATGAAATCTAAAAAATGAACTCAGAGTGAGCACTTTGAGAAGTCCAATTTCTCCATTTCTGTCAGAAAGAAGTAGCCCCACCAGTGGAGATTTTTGGATGTTTGGAAAACATCTGCCTGATTATCCTTTAATGGTCTTGAGAATATGAACGAATAGACTTGACTTGGCTCAGGAGCTTTATGCTCTACTTAGCCAGGGATTATTTTAAGAAATCTGATAAGATACAGACATTTATCCATCTTTACTGAAATAAAATGACTACTATTTCTTCTTGCCTGACACAGGCTGGAAACAGACTGGTTTTTTTTTTTTCCCCTCTGGTGCTGATCAGCATTGCAGTGTGCGTGAACAAGACATTCATCTTGCTGACACATCTTGTTCCAGCTGTTGCTGTGACAAATTGTTTCTGCTATAGTTCAGTTCAAGTGCTGCAGAGGTTTGTTTGTAAGAGATTTTAAATTGTTTTTTGGGGACATCTTTAAATCAAAATCAAAGTGAGCACTGCAGAGTTGTGTCAACCACAGGCAACGCAGAAAGAGGGACAAAAAAATCTCAAGGTGGTTCCCTGTCCTCATGAATCTGCAGACTCTGCCCAGTTTCTCAGCAGTGTTCTGCACAGTAATTTTTGCCAGAACATGTAAGAAAGGAATGTTTCCTCTTGTGGGGGAGGATTTGACTTCTGAAACAAAACCCCATGTCATTGCCTATCAATGAAATGCATTGTTTGAGAGCTGGCCTATGTGTTTTATGACCACTTCAGTGTTTCATCCACCACTGCCTGCTTCAGGCTGAGATCAAATTTCATATGTTTTGGCAGGGGTGGAGAAAATAACGTTACCATAATGATGACGAAAATGCTATGAAACATTAAAGGCAATCACACGCTCCCTCTAAACTCACCAATTTTCTCTTCATGCTTAAGAGAAGTGGAAAGACCATATCTCTACTCGGAATGATTTATTAGGGTAGAGTTATCACCCTCTAGCCACCCAAGATCTCACCAAGGCACTCCATGTTCATGGGTGCTTCCTTGCAGCTGGTGGCCCTTGGTTCTGTAATATATTCCTCCCCCAAATTGTCACTCTTGGTGTAGACTTAGTTCAAGTTTTATTCAGTAACCCATGAAGAAAAACATGGATGGGTTCACAGAGTGCCAGCCCAGTATCAAACAGGAGGGCTTGGGAGTGGTTGCAAGTTCTCTTTTATGTCACAGTGAGTTTGGATAAAAGCTATGTACTTGTGATTCTGAACATTTGAATATATCATGCCTTGTCAACTAACAATATTAATCTTCTCCCCCACAAAAATTTGTCAGCTGCTTTGAAACAAACTGGGAAAATTTGAGACATTTTTTAATTCCTCTTCCATCCTTCTAGACCAAAGAGACTTCATTCCATTTACTGTCCCACAGACACCTGCTCTGTGCTGTCCCGTGCATTTGCAGAAGTGAGAGCTCTAAGAAATGTCAAACCTTACAGGGAGAAATATTTAAAAGGGAATTTTGAAGTGGAAACTCTTCAAGTTAACTCCTTGAGTCTTTTAAGTAGTGGTAGAATCAAATTGTAAACAATGCCTACTTAGTGGTATTAGCTGTGGAAGTTTTAACATTGCTTTAGCACATATATGAAGGTTTTCCTCATTACTAGTTTTTTGTGGGGATATAAATTCATGTGCTTTCATACTTATGTGCATTTTTTTTTCTTGGTCAGTGTCACACAGCACACGAGGTTTGTGCTTATTTGTAAACATTATTCATTTATTTTCTTTCTTTGTGTTTACAGAGAGAAATGCAACAGCATCTGGTCTAGAAAGGGCTTGGGAAAAATAATTTCAGTGTATTCTCAGGGCACAAAATTGATGGATAGTGGGTTTTGTCCAATTCTGACAATTTTGTATTTTTTTGAATCCTGCTTCTTCTGGCAATCTTTAGCAATTATCAGTCTTCCTGAATCAACTTCGACAGCTTTTAGTAAGAACTAAACCCTCTCAGAAACAAAACTGCTTTCTTTTCTCCCCTGAGCACCACATCCTGATGCTCTTTTTGTTGCTGAAACAAAGTTTATTTTGCATACAGTATCTGTGCCTCATGTATATTAAGTGTCCTTTTTCACAACACTTTCTGATTATAAAGGCTTATTCACACTTTCTACCTTAATCTCTGACCCACCAGGAGATTAAGGCTCATCTCTAGGGTATTTGGTAAACCAGCTAATTGCGAGTGAAATCAGTGGGAAATTAGAGGAAGCTGTAGGGCTTTGAGAGCTTGAATAGCTTTTGGGACAAGGGAGAGTGCCAGTCACTGTCTGACAAAAAATCCTGAGTCCTGGATGCTGTTTGCTGGTGGTGCCCTCACAGACCAGCTCTTACTTCTGCAGGGTCTCTGGTCTGACAGTGCTTCCCATGGCTTCCCCTGCACACAAAGAGGAACTTCAGCTGAGAACTTGTGGGCCTTGCCTTGCCTGCACTTGAGCTAAGGAAACTCACTGGTGTCAGTGAGAGAAGCCTTTGAATTTTTGTGCTGGGATAAAGCAGTGGAGCGAAACAGCAAAACTGATGTAAATGTGCTTAATGTGCTGTGTAATGTCAAGGTGATGATGCTGTGGGTGTGGATGTGTGTGGAAGCAGATGAGGGCTAGGACGGGGAGAGGAAGAGGGGCTTTGGACAAGGACATCGAGTGAAAGGATAGGGGAAATGGCTTTAAGGTGAAGGAGGGTGAATTTAGATGAGATATTCAGGATAAATTCTTCCCCATGAGGGAGGTGAGGCCCTGGCACAGGCTGCCCAGAGAAGCTGTGCCTGCCCCATCCCTGAAGTGTCCAAGGCCAGGCTGGATGGAGCTCTGAGCAAACTGGGGTAGTTTGGCAGGGGAGGTGGAGCTGTGTAAGCTTTAAGGTCCCTTCCAACCCCGTACAACCTTCTGTGGTTCTATGAAATATGTAAGGATGTTGGTAGAACCACCCGCATAAAAAATTTCTTGCTACAATGGATCATTCTTAGGGATAAAAAGCTGGTCTTAAACTTCCAAAAACGTGTCTATAATCACAGCTCAGCCCTAAGTGGGTTGAGGTAAGGCCTGATTCTTTGTCAGAGCAGCCACGAGAGGGCAACATGAGCATGAGCACAACAAACAGTGATGCTAAAGAAGAAATCGGTGATGTAAAACATAACTAGCAATTCCTGCAGCGTTTGTGCAGCTTGCCTTGCCTTTAGCTCGCGTGCTGGGAGGGTAGGACAGGACTTCTCCCTGTCTGGCACCTGCCTTGTGCTTTTGGGAACTATTTAAAGCCTGGGGGAGATGAAGCACGACTGTCTTACAAGGCAAAGTTTCACTCCTGCTTTCTCCAAGTGCAGAGGTTGTGTGAGATTTTGGATCTGGGGTGGTGCTGCTGCTTCTCTCCAGTTTATGGCAGACCTTTAGATGTGAGGTACATCTGCTTCTGGAGCCTTCTGATTATACATGAATTTCAGATTTTAAGAAAATAGTCCTGTTCCTCAGATCTGTGCAGAAAACCATTAAGAGGTGACTCCAACTAAAAAGAGAACAAGAAGGATTTATGATTTTAAAAGAGTAGTAGTATGATGGCAACTGCCTGAAAATCAGCCCTATGTTGGCTCAGCTAAGAAGCTTAGGAAAATATCCCTAGCAAAGAAACCTTGGGATGCATCAAACTTGGTTGGCTGGTTCTGGAGGGAAACTGGGCAGGGAACTGCAGATTTTGTTGCAGGGTCCCTGCCCAGAGACTGAACAAGAGGCAAGCTGGTGGCAAACCAAATGCTGCCTTAAAACAAAGCTGAAGCTTAGGTTTATGTCAGCCTGGAGCAACTGAACCGTGGGGAAATTTAGTCATGCATTTATTTTCCCCTTAATGAATATGGGATTGAGCTTCTGTGACATGAAGTCTTGTGTTTGAACCCCAAAGAGGAGGCAAATGGTGGCAGGTTTGCCTCAGATTATGTTTTCAGTAGCTGCAGCTGAGCTCTCCAGAGCATGGGAGAGAGTCTGTGACTGTGTGACCCTTCCTGAGTACTTGTGCACCTACTACACAGAAAATACACATAAAGATGAGTGTGCTCTGTCTGCCAGGGGAAAAGAAAGCTTTGTGGAAAATCTGAAATCTAGAAATTCATGTAAGACTGAAAAGTTGTAAGAAACTACAAATTATTACTAGGATTTGAAAGAAATAGCTGGAAGTATTTCCTGCCCTGATAAATTTGAGCTAGAAGAAACTGTGTTAATATTAGATTGATTTTACACTTTCAGCGTGGTCATTGTGATTCTTTGCAACCATTCTTTTAAAATTAGGGTGTGGCCTTAATGGAAATAGTAACTTAGGAAAGAAAGCAGGAGAGCATGCATTTTCCTGGGGTACCCTTAGAGGAGGAGATCCTGTCTATGTGAGTGTCTGAAGTTACTGTGATATCTTTCCAGCAGAGCAATCCCATCCTTGAGGGGGTAGTACTCCTATTTATGACCAAGTTCTCCAGGTTGCTGGTCTGTGGTGAAAACTAGGTGCTGGTCAGAAGGGGACAGGGCTTGTGAGCTTTGCTCTTTAGCAGAGAAGACTCTGCCCTCAGGCAGAGCACACAGACACAAATTTGAGGAACACTCTTTGTGGGGAAGAACTCCCATTGATGGGAGAGCTGGAATGGGGACTTAGCCAAGTGCTCCCCCCAGTCTGAGGGGATCCTGGCAGGCTCTTACAGTAAAGTGTTCACCTGTATTCATTCTCTCTAGTTTTCCTTCTTGTTTCACTTAACTCTTTTTTCCTAGTCTTCTGGTTTTAATTTTAGCCTTTAATGTTATTCATGGAATTCTTAATGTAATTAATATTTCAACCAGTTCTTGACTCTTTCAAGAACTGCCCAAGGTGGTGTCATATATGACTATTGGACCTGGTGTATTAATTCATTTATTTATTCACCTGGCCACTCTGTGGGAGCAAGGTGTGTGAAGATCCCACTGTAGCTGCAGGACCAAACCAAGAGTGCCCAGAATATGGGGAACATGGGCTGTGGAGCTTCCAGCTGGACCTTGTGGGGAGCTCTGGAAGAGGGATACCCTGTTTATCCACACTCTGCCTGGCCTGGTTTTGTGGCAGCAAGAAGCCCAGCTCCATTGTTTTCCATTTTTATAGAGCCTTGCAGACACTCTCCTCTGTCAGGTTGAAAGGTGCACCTCAACTGAATAAGACAGTGGAAAGCATTAATGAACCTAATACTCTGTCTCTTCATATCTTAATTATTTGTGTGACTATTTCCCTTTGACCTTTCTCCCTGGGCATCTATTTGATGTATTCATGCAAAGAGATGTTTTGCACAGAGGGAGGAAAAAATGTTCACCTGTTCAAAAAGCTGCCACCAGGACGCAGATACAAGCAGAGATTCTTTCTGTCATCACCGTATTATTTTCCTGAACACACTGTAATTTCATCAATTTTCCATGCTTATGGTCATGAATGCTTGACATTACCATGTCTTTGCGTTAACAAAAAAGAAATTTCATGGCTTAAGATTTCCCTAGAAGAATAGGGAAAGCGTGAAAAGCCAGCCAAATTGAGGAGCGCTGCAGTGTCCTTTGTTCCACAGCAAGATGGTGTTGTGGAGAAATTTGTATTGTATGTTTTGGGTTGGTCATCAGTTACATGTTTAGAACAGACTAGAAGTCTGTGGAAGTAGCATTTTTCTACTTTAACTGTTTGCATCTGAGGGGTGGTTTATTAGATTTCAGAGTAAACGTGATCAAACGTTTCAGATTTAACGTGAATGCAGCGTTTAAGGCTTTGAGTATTTGGAAGGGACATAAATATTTGCAAGGCTAGGTCTTGCTCACCTTGGAGGTTGGACTAGAGGGTCTTTAAATGTGGCTTCCAACTCAAACCATTCCATGACTGTACCTTCAGGCAATTTGAATAAACATGCTACTGTGTTGGTTAGTGCTAGGCATAGATGTAACTCCAAATATTCCTAGGTTACAGATTTTTCCAGTACATTACAGGGACCATCTGCAAAGAGCATCCTAACAAAAAGGCAGGTGGGTTTGGAGAGATGCCACATTCTTTACTTTACAACGTGGATGTCATGTGCCAGGCAGATCTGGCCGTTCCCTGAACCCATAATATTGAACAGGATGTTTCTGAGTGATCTTAGAAAACTTCAGACTTCTTGTAGCCCAAGTCACATGTTTTCTTCTTTGCTGGTCTCTGAGGTGATGATGATTCTGTCAGAGTTGCCCATGTGCTTTCCTGTGACTCTGTGAAGGGAGTCTATGGCATTGCTTTTGTACTTGGTGAAATACATATCCTGACTGGCTGACACATGGAGTAAACTGAGCCGGGCTGGGAGAGCTTTCCTGTCTATTTTTATGGAGAATGTGGAAGCCACAGTAGAGCCTATAGAGTCTTGTTGGCCAATGGGGATGTGGTAATGTAAATATGCTTTCCCAAGCCACAGACTTTTTTGTGTCAAAGAACAGCCAAGACAAATTAAGACCTCAATAAATCCTTTTTAGAATATATTACACTTCTTGTTTGCTAAGTCTGAGGATGTCATGTTTCTAGTGTTGTTCTATGTTTCTAGCATAAGTTTTATTTACTTAATCAGTTCATGATTGAACAGGGAAATTCCTTTAGCTGTT
Source organism: Irena cyanogastra (assembly GCA_013397155.1). Lineage (NCBI taxonomy): Eukaryota > Metazoa > Chordata > Aves > Passeriformes > Irenidae > Irena > Irena cyanogastra. The sequence goes on along the minus strand of VWZV01014406.1, from coordinate 624,333 downwards.
AATCAAAAGGAAGGTCTGAGTAAGAGGAAGAAATTTATCTGGCTTTTCTGAGGCAACAGCATAGACCCAGCAAGTGTGAGACAGAGAGCACTGCTCTGTTTGCTGGGAGATAGCTGTGTATCTCTTCCCATGGAAGAGCACTTCCAGTTGAGATTGGAAGGATTAGAGTTGGCTGCCTGTGCTGGTGTGCATCAGGAGAAACTTCACTCAGGTCAGCAGTTCCTAAAACATAAAACTGGACTAAGAAAAAGCATTGCAGGACCTAACAAACAACTCCTGTGGGAAGACTTGAGCTACAAAACTGCATAGCGGTTTTACTTTCTGTGAAAATGAAATTAAATCAGACTCCCATATTCATTCCTCTGGTCTGACAGCTGAGCCTTGATTGATGTCCTGTTTCTTCCCTTTCCATAATCTTTCAGCACAGTGCAAAAAAAAAAAAACTAATGGAAAACATAAACTGCTCAGACACCTACTCCAGTGCTATGCTAAGGATAATATCGCCAAAATATTGTTAGGGACAGTAGGAGGAGTGAGGTTTTACAGATCACTGTACACATCTCCACTACTTGTGGAGCTTTTGCTTCAAAGTCTGCAGCTACCACGGGAAGGATTTAATCCTATCCCTTCAGAATAAGTGACTGCTATTTCATTTAGGCTGATATGATCAGATTTACCTCTGTCTTGTACATCTGCTTGGAACTGCGTCTTATTGGACCTAGTGGAGGCAAAGATGTCTAAGATCAATAGGGGAGAACACTTCCAGCAGTATTTTGTAAATGCTTGCTATAAACCCATGACTGCTTGTTATCTACCACGTCTGGTATGATCACAAGGAATACTGGCTGCTTGGGAATGGGATGATTTTGGCCTTTGGGAATGGAATGTGCTGGCATAAAGAGCTCCAGGCACTGCATGGTGGGAATGGAGGCTGATTCTCCACCTTTCCCTTGCTCCCCATCACCTTTGTCTTTCTCATCTTTCCACTACAGTGAGAGCAGCAAGGTAGGGATTCACCCCATGCTGGATTCTGGGCTGGAATGACAATGGCTGAGATGTGACTCTACAAACACAAAGGAGGTAAGAAGTTTATTCAGTCATTGCTGAAAGAGGGGAGCTTGAATTCATAAGACATAGGTTAAAAAACCTGCCTTATATCTCCTCAAACTATTTAGGGTTCCAGTAATTAAGATTTTTATTGATCTTTCTCAGCTCTGATAACATCTAAGGATGTGTGCATGGTGCTGCTGGAAAGCCACTGTAACACAGTAAAGTACATAAAAAGTATGCAATTAGACTATTGTGGTCCCCACAACCTTGGTCAGAGAGTGAGAAAACCCAGTTTTCTCAGAATTGGCTTGTGAGCCTCTGAGCAGTTTAATAGAAAAAATGATAGCTTCTGAGCAGTGTAATATAAACAATGATAGCTTCCAGTTCTTCCTTACTTTCTATCTCCTTGTGCTAAGGCATTGAGCTGGCCAGCCAACCAGGTAGAATGTATTGATTAACTGACTAATCCAATCCAATTGGATTGGAACAGTGTATAAAAGAAGAAGAACTTGTAGTAAAGTAGATTTTTCTGCAAACCCAGCCTTTGAGTCAGTGTCTTTTGTTACTATAACAGTAACAGACTATGGTGGATGAAAGTGTGACATGGCTACAAGGAAATAAAAATATTATTTTTAAAGTAATTAACTCATGATTCATTCATGATTTATGGTTAATAAGAAGCAGAAACATAAAGAGATCTAAGCAACACAGTCATGTTCTAAATCAACGTGCATGTGAAGGGGTGCTGCCAGCAAAGCATAACCAAATTAAAAACATACATATTGAGAAAAGTCCTTGGGTTTTACATTTTAGAAAGAAACATTCTCGGGGGAAAATGAACCCATCCATTAGGATGGTGTACGAGTCAAATCTTTGGCACAATCTGATCAGTGGGGAATCACAGCTCTGGCAAGTTGTTCTTTACTACTGCAAATGTCTGTTCCACTTCCCATGTTCAAAGCAGAAGCTTCTTCAATCCAAATACTTATGTCAAGTGAATTCTGCCTGGTTTATATCCTTGTGTAATAGAATGCTACAGATGGAACCTTATGTTTACCAATTTCTTTTAACTATGAAGTTCACTTTTTTCTCATTTTATTTAGCATATTCCTCTCTATTGATTTCCTTTTTGTTGTAGCAAGGACTGAATGAATACTAGACCATGTTTTTCTGTATGTTCTATTATAGAAAGACAACTGTTTGTTTTTCCAAGGGCGTTTACAATTTTTGCAGCTAAGCCATCAAGTGAATTGCTTGCCTTTATGTATATTATTTGCACACTTCTATTTTGTGACCTTCACTCGAATTTCACAGCTCATATGAACCTAATGGTTCACAGGTCCCTGAATTTTTAATTTGTTATGTTATTATCCCTGATTGTAAGTATTGCTTACTCATTTCAGCAGTTTAGAACAAGAACAGAATTTTAAATAAATGTCACAAGTTAACAATTCCATACTCTTGCACACAGTAGAGACCTGCTGTTGATTTTCAGCTTTGCTGTATTTTCCTTTCTTTTTGAGTACGTCATATACCCATAATGCCTGTGCTTCATAAAAAATTCCAAGTTTCAAGAAACATATTTCACTGCTCCTAAGTGACTTTATCTCCTGATAGGCAGAATTACATCAGCAGTGTCTGAGAAACATAAAAATTGTGTGGGTTTGGGTTCTCTTTTTTGTTGTTTTGTGTGTTTTGTTCTCTGTTTTTTAAAGAGTTTTGTGAGGTCTATTAATTTCTTTTCTTCTGCCAAGGAAACACAAAGATATAAAAACTCCACTGAAAAGTATTAAAACCCCTCAAGTCTAGAATGATCCAAATAGGAGATTTTTAGCAGGTTTTTCAGGTTCTAAAATCCTGTGACTTGTAAGACAGTTCAGTGGATAATTTTTGTTTAGTTCATTTAGTAAGTTGAATTTAATTTGCTTTCATGAATTTAATTAGATTAATTTGGAGCAAAAGTTGTAAACCTCAATGCTAATGCATGAAGAGAAGTGCTAAAGCCCACAATCAAAGGGGATCAGAGAGGTTAATTGAACCACAGCATATATGAAGGGAAATCTGTCCTAATTTCTTGGAAAAGACCTTATTATTTTATGTTGGTGGTGTGATTTGGGAGAAGAACTAGAGGAATTGTCTCAGATTCATTGTATTGCTTAGACAGAGGCTCTGAAGGGGTGTAACTATTCTGCTTAGGCTGCATTTTGTGGTGATTCAGCCTTCAAATGCTGAGCTGGACTCGGCGCTGCCGCTGTGACGGTAACCCCAGAACGGGGGGCTCCCTGTGGAAAACCACCCCTGGCACTTCCAGCCCTCCTGTGCTTCAGTCTGAAGGCTGTTCTTGCCATAAACTAACTCTGTACCAGGGCTTCCCAGAAGCAAATGTTTGCAGAAGTCAGACTTACATATAGTCTCTCAGACTCCATCATTTTCAGGCTCTCATCACACCAAGAGCCCCATAAATTCTGCAGCGTGCTCATCCAAGGACAAGATTTCAGACTACAGCCATTGTTTTACTGATTTGTAAAGGCTGTAGCATATTTTAGATATAGTAATAACAGTAACAATAATAATAAATTGATTCTTCCTTTGATGACTGTAGAACACCCTGAGTCACACAAGTGATGCTATAAGACTCACTTGCATACTGATTATGCTCTTCTTTTGCTCTCACTTATAATAAGACCAGATGCAGAGAAGCAAAACCTGCCCCATGTTTTAAAGACTATTGAAATACATTTGAAGAAATTAGAAGATGAAAAGAAATAGAGTTAGGTGCTGGTTCTCTGCTGTACTCAGTGGCTCTGCTTTTATGAAATATGAGTGAAAACAATGTGAAGTTTTTAAAAGTTCTGTGTAGTAGCATCTCTCTGCATTTAAAAGCAAAGCCAGATCAAGTGGCAATGGCTTATGCTGTGATGCTGGTAGGGAAATCCAAAATACATTTGTACTCATTTGCTGGCGCCTCCTAACAATTAATTAGCAGTTGACTATTATCATGGCCTGATATTTTTGTTGTACCAGCAGAAATCAAATCGACATGGTTGAGCCACCCGTAAGTGTAGCTGTGAGGCTGAGACATTCAGTATGTTGGCATGAAATTAGCTCAGTCTACAGCCAGAAAATGACGAGAGCGAGATGGAGGTTTATTGCATAATCAGTTAAACAATATTTCATCCACGGGTTTTATCCCCTGTAGGGCAGGCATATCTGTTGTAATTATATTTTACATCTGTAATGTGACACATTAATGAAATGTGTCACTACAGCAGCGTTAGGATCCGTTTCATTAATGCAAAGGACTTTTGTTGTATGCTTTACATTTGGAAACAGATTTAAGTATTAAGTGGCTAATGTCTGCAGCCGGGGAATCCTTTCCGAATTTGTAACACTGACCAGAACAGACCGCATTACACTCTCCAAATGGTGCATTTTTGCATTTGAATGTCTGAATTATCCTGGTTTCTTAGAGACGACCACAACACCAACATCTTAAATCCTCAAAATTATTGTCCGCTTCATTGAATGCTCATGATCTAAGCATATGTGTAATTATTCTGTAATTCTCCCCAAAATGTGATTCCTTGGAAATGCATACTAGATCTCCCCTATTGTAGCTGCAATGACTATTTCTTTGTGCCTGCTTCTTTAAGTACGCTCACAAGGAAGTCTGTGTGCCTTGGTGCACCGCGGGTGTAATGATGATTTTTTTTTTCCCCTTCTCCCCACACTCCTAGAATGCCCATCAGGAGGAAAAAAAAAAAAAAAACCAACCAAAAATCTCCACCAGAAACCTGCTTCATTTGTTTCAGGGCACAGAGCAAGGTCACAAAAGGACCATTTAAGATAGTATACATACAACAGTAATCTTTCTGACAAGAAATGGGCCTAATACCAGGCACAATGGGCTTAGGGTTAGGCAAGTATACAAAATCAGAATTTGCAAGAGTTACTAAACCTGGCTCCTGTAACATATGCATGTGCACACTTTGGCAGAGGGCAAAGGGGAATCCCATGTACCTTAAGCAGATTCTCAGCACACACCATGCAACAGGGAATTTTTCAGAAATTGCTGTTAGTGTTAGTGCAAAACATATGCATGCGTAAAAAGAAAATCTTGTTTGTCTGCAGGAAAAATTCAATTTTGTTAATTTAAAAAATTGCAGTTTGTTTGGTAATGCAAAGAAAATTTAAATGCTTTTTTAACTGAACATTTACTTGCTTTTCAATCACGCAAAGAAAGTTCTTTGGCAACAGGACTGTTGCCAACACCAGAGGTGCAAAGACTGAGATCCCGTTAATTGTTCTAGTTCACAAGTGCCTTTACCAGTCCATCTTTAAGGGAGCTGTATGGGGGATTTGACTTCAAAGACCTTTGTAGTAGTTTCAATTAAAAAAAAAAAGCTTTCTGGGTCTTTATTTGATAAAACTTCATAGTTAATTCTTTCATTTCCAAGGAACAAAATTCAATCAGAATCAGAAATACATGAAAACAATGGATTACTAAATAAAATCAAGTAATTACAAAATAGTCTACAAGTTTTGAGCTTTTTTTAATCAGAAGTGTTCCTTGTTAAATATATTTTTTCACATTTTTTAGGTTAAAAAAACCCCAAACACTTTAATGGTGTGAAAATATTTTATGGATTGATATTGGAAGATTTTCTGAGGAGGCTTTATAAAATCATGCTTCCTTGTTTCTCAAAACAGATATTATTTGGGATAAGTACTATGAAAAATCTTCCACACTATGAAAGGTACATACTTAGAGTTTATTTTTCCTTTTTATCCCAAAAAACTATAAAGCTCTAAATCAAGGAAAACAGGTTTAGCTGGAGAAATAAAATAAGCACTGATACATGAAATTTTAATGTGCTGAGGAAATTAAAGCTGTGTAAGATAATTCCTGCATCAGCTCAGTGTAAGAACTCTCAGCAAGTGCTGCAGCATTTGGCTCCTTGCACCATTTTTCCTTATATTAATACACAATTTTAGAATTAATATTTTTTTTTCCCTGATAGATTTTCACAGCTAGGATTGAAATGCAAGATACATTTCTAGGGTTCAACCAAGAAAGAAGTCACAAGATTGAGGAGCTGCAACAAATGGTTTAGTATTGCTCTGGTTTTAACTTTTTAATTAAAAAAAATAAGTACTATTTAGACTGAGTTCAACAGAAATTGGCTGAGCTAGGCTGTTGCAGTTCAATTATTGTGTGAAGCACTAAAATAGTGCTAAACCCAGCAGGTGAGTTCCTCCATTTGTGTCTTCAAGCCCTTCCCAGAGATGAGGAGGCTTCCCTCTCACACTTTCCTCCTGGTGACAGCTGTCAGGGCTGTCCTAGGTAGGAATTTGTACAAAGGGGGACTCACAGCCTGGTGCAGATCCCAACACACCATGGACTGGTTGGGACAGGCACAAACCCCTTCTCTGCCAAAACAGGCATTTCTGCACAGCGCCAGAAATGCTTGGACACACTCGACTAGTTATCAAAATCACATCTGAAGGGAGTTCCTACCCCTTATCCTTGTGCTCATCTCAAATGTCTGCTGTAGCTTCTCCTTCCACCAAAAACCAAGTTAAAAGGCACAGTTGCACTCTGCTAAACACGGTGAAATAGAGGCACTCAGGATACTACCTCTGGCATAAGCGATGTAGTCAAAAAAGGGCACAACAGGCCAAAGAGAAAATTGTCTCCTTGTTAGATGCAGCACCATAAGGGGTCTCCTGTCACATGATACCCCTGCCCTGCCTGCCATGAATTCAACTGGGATAAATATAAATAATCAATAGAGAAATGGTGAAAGAAAACAGAAAGTGAAAGAAAAATTTTAAAATCTATCCACACCATGCCTGGCCATATTAATGCACAATGCTGTACTACAAGCACGTGAATTTTACAGCTTGGAAAATTTGGTGGTGTGGTGACTGGGCTGGCAAAACCATCCCAGAGTGGTCTCTGGGCAAGTCCTGCTGCACCTTCTTCCTCTGCCTCAAGGCAGGGAGAGAGTTCCCAGTGCAAGCATATAATGAATTCCAACCATGCAAACTTGGTTTGGGGACTGTGAGATAAAATCCTAACCCTGTGAAGTGGATGGCAAAATGCTGAGTGATTTGGGCACGGCTTGGATTTCTCTTGGAGCTCATAAGACTGCTCCCTGCTGAAATAAAACAACTGGGACTGAGAGCTCCATGGGCTTCAGGACAGAAATGGGAATATATAATTCCCTTTTTTTAGAGCTAGACATCGAAATCAATACATCAAGTGCAAGAGTGAATTTTTTTATATGCAGTCAAGATATGTTTTTATTGTGAAATGAAATAGTGACTGAGAAGTGGCTTTCATTTTCATAGAGCACTTTTTCATTACTGCATTCCTCCTCACATACTTTCCCTTATATCATTATTTACAATATCTTTTTCCTAAAACCCTGAAACATCACCTGAATGAAAATTATCTGAACAAGCAAGGAAAGTACCTATAAACAAACATTTGGCAGAGAATCTTTGCTGCTATGTGAATGTTGATGGCAAACATTTTAATGAGGCCAGCCTTGGGTTTAAAAAAAAAAAAAAAGCTGATTGTAAATCAGTAAAATGTGCTGGGCTTTCTAAGCTCTGAGTTGGCAACAGCTTGTTGAGAGTAAATCCTCTCACGGAAGGTTTTGCTAATCTGAATAAATTCAATTTCAAAATCCTTCCTTGATCTAAGCTTGCTTAAGCTCTCACCAAGGCCTAAGGACCCTGAGGGTCAATTCCAATAACAAAAGATAAGAAAAATCTGCCCTTTCTCATATCTCTTTGCAATACACTATGAGCTGTTACCTCACTGCAAAAAATCTTTGGCTTTAATGAAGTCGCCTTTTGATACTTGTTGAGGGTGAAGTTCAATGTTTCCCACCCTGGTGCCTGTCTGTGCTGCTGCCACCCAGCCCCAGTGTCCCAGAACCTGCCTGGCTGCTTCCCCCTGCAGAAGTCCTTGAAACCACCACACAGCTCTAAGAAAATATATTAAATGGAGTTTAGAAAATAGATGGGGGACAGGGGTGGTGGTGCTGATTGATATCAGGCTGGGCAGTCTGCACCTTTATTTTTCTTTCTTTTTTTTTTTTTAATTAAACATTCTTAGAGGAGAAAGTTTAGCTCAAAACCCAAACAAACTCTGGGGCTGAGCTGTGGTTAGAGACAACCTTGCTGCTGCTGTGCAGGTGTACTACAGGTACCTCTTACTTCTGGCTGTTGCATGAATGAATCTAAAGTGAGACATACAAACAGAATTTGTGGTCAGTTGAGTTTTTTTTCCCCCAACAGTACTCTGTTGCATTTTTGAATTTAGGCTTTTTTATGTTGAGCAGTCATTTATGTAAGATCTCATCTCATTACAGTAATTCAATAAGTAACATAAAAATCACCAACACTGGAGTTTTTGAATCAGACACTGGGCAGTTATAAAGTGGTTGTAATCTTGGGTAAAATTAATCTTGTTGAGTTTTTGGGCAGAAGTACTCTCCAGATCAATTCATAAACTTCACCTTATAAAAGGAAGTACCAGAAGGATTTAGTCTTTTGCTCAGATATTCTACCACAGCATGTAACTTCAGACAGCAGAGAAGGGAATGGTTGCAGACAACTGCAGACAGGCAGGCAAAGCAGAATCTTCAGGTGGCCATGACATATCTGTGGGGCAGAGAGACTTCAAGGAGATTGCAAATCTGCTCTGTCTCTGGGTGAAGGATTTGGAAAAGGCACTCCATCCCTGGTTAGATCAAGAAAACAGATTATAAGACCTAACAATTTTTGGTAATATGAAACCAAATTTTCTGATGTTTTGTTTGCCTGGGTGTTGGAGGAATGGCTGTGCAAAATCGAGTTGGAACTGTGTGTTCCTGGGTATGAGTTTATTTTTTTTATTCTACTATTGTTCTAAAATAATTTTCTCCATATGTTTAGGAGGCTGGGTTATTTCAGTTTGGTGGGATGAGGCTGTGCTTGTGTTCACTGTTCAGTCTGACAAGCCCAGCTGTGACTCTTCCTGTGGCTTGTGCTGAATGTTGGCCCTGCTGCAGCACCAGGATGCTCCCTCCTAGTGCCTCTAGCTCATGCTGTGACTTTAGCACAGGCTCTAAGACACTCTGGCTACTTGACTGGTAAAAGGTAGCAATAAATCTATGTAACAACATTGAAAGATTAGTGGGAGAATTCATTATTTAACATGTGTGAAAGAATAGAGGGTCTTCCTGGAAAGCTGAGGTCTGACAAGTGAAGAGGCTTCTCTTCAGAAGTGAACTGAGACCCATTTAACAGGCTCCCCAAACCCATTTCATGGGCTCCCATTAGGCTCCAGAGGGGATGCTTCTGAGGAAGAAATGTGTGGGCATGTTTTTCACAAAGACATCCCTTTATTGGAAACTGGGTTTTCTACCACGTTTCCCTCCTAGATATGAGCTCCAGCCTGAGCATCTTTGCTACTCTGCCAGTTCTGCCCTTCAGCCTGTTTGTTCCAGCTCCAGAAATGAATCTGTTTGCTGTGGCTCGATAAGGACAAATGGCATTTGAATTAACAGGGTGCTTCCCAGAGGGATTCTGCACTGTGCTGGGGGAAAGGAAGTAAGGTTGGTGAACGTACATGCAATGAATGAATGGTCCTCACAGGAGCAGTGGTAAACACTCCTGTGAGTAAAGCTCAAGAGTGAGTAAAGCACTATGGCTATTTGGCTCATATCTTTACTGTTTTTCCTATTTCCTTTATTAAATTTTATGTATTAAACTGACTTCTGTCTTTGTAATTTATATTTAGGTTTTAAAACCATCCTTTAGAGCTAAAAAATACTTGTGTTCAAAGTTATTCAGTGAGACAGATTGTGTTACCATATATTACCAGTGTAACCAGCTATTCTCATGGATTGGATAATTTGTTCAAAGTGGTGCTTTTTGTCAGAGCCACAGCTCCTGGAGTTACATCATTGTGTAAGGATATCAGCTTTCATTTAAAAAATCAGTCTCACTGGCAGTCAAGAGAAAAGATGAAAAATGGCTTAAATATACTAGAAAGCTTTAATTGTGAAAGTCAAATAAAAGGTCCACTGTAGGTTTTAAAGAAGATGTTAAATGAAGTGATTGCTATGTGATATTTGAAGTTTTGCAGTAATTAATTCATGCTTGTACTTCATCTAGTACCTGTTTTTCCAAGTTCTCAAATATCTTAATGTCATTGCAAGTAACTTGTCACAAGCAAAAACAGTATTAAGTGTTTGAGCAGGAGGGACATTGATGATGGTATTGACTGATCATGGTGCACGTGAGTTAACGTGACTGATATTCCATTCCTACATCCTATTTCTGTCACTATTTCAGCTTCCCTGGCTTTTGGTACTATTTGTTTCAACATCCTTCAATTGGTTCTGCTTGCACTACAGATTATTCCCTTCCATTCACATTTCTTTTGCAGCTCAGCTATCTTCAAGTGACAAATATGGGTTTTAACCATACTTAATGTGGTATTTTAGATTAAACTTTTTTAGTAGGATAATTATTTCCACTGTCTCCATGGTACATCATGTCTTTATTCTAAAGAGCTTTCTTTGTGCCTTAAAATGTCTTTCTGTCAGATATACAGTGCAGTTGTTATTGTAAAGTGGTCACATTGAAACTGTAACCAATTTTGTTTTCCAATGCCAGTTTCGTTTTCTAATTTTGAGCTGAATATGAATAATAAGAAAAATTATTTTGCCTTGCTGTTTAATGATTCAGGGAGTGTCCTGGAGCTCAGTTTATAAAAAGCAAAATTAAAAGTGTAGCTAAAAATGTTGATTTTTGTAAATATGCAGGCAAACCTGGGCAAGAAATGTACCCTTCTTTATTTTCAGCCCTCTTTTGGATCAAACCAATTTCTTTAAAAAAATACTAAAAATGAAGCACCAATGCAGGCAAACAGAGATACAGAACTGTTCCTTACCAGGGATTTGTTTGTTACATGCAGATGAGATGCAAGAAGTTCCTGAGATGATCAGCTCAAAAACAAGTGCCAGTGGCAATTCAGAGTGCCAAGATTAAACACCTAAATCTGGGCATGGAAAAACGTCAGCAGATTTTTGTCACAGGTAACACTTCTGTAATGTCACTACACTTTCGAAAATCGCAAGAACTAGCAATGAAAGTTGAAGAATTCCCTTTCTGGTTTCTCCTTTTCAGTGGGTGACCATATCAGGTTTCTATTTTTAAAACTTCTGTTGTGTAGATTTGGTTTTTAAAGACAGACATTGGTCAATAGAAAAATCTTTCCTGTTGTGGGTATGACAGGATCATGCAAAGAGCTGTATGACTTTATCTCCTCCCATTAGCTGCTGTATTGAGGCAAGGGAATGGACTAATTGACCTTTCAAGCTCCCCAGTCTCAGCTCAGAAATCTGTATTTTTTTATTATTCTTTTTCTAGTCCCCAGCTCTTGGAGTCATATATTTACGAAGAAGTTGCTGCCTTCTTTCTTTTTTCATTTAAATGTACGCTTTTGGGTCTTTTGATTGTGAAATAAATCTTGGAAGATTTATTGAAGGTGTTTTTTTAGGAGCAAAGATCAAAAGGCAAATAATAAGAACTTCTATTTTTTTTAAAAAAGGTCTATTTTTGAAGGCAGTCTCTAATTTTCATCATTGAGTGTACAGAGTAGATGACATAGTAATGTTTACAAATAGATTTTCTTATAGTTTTTTCAGTTGTGTTTTCAGATAAAAGTAGTATTATAAAGTATAAGGGTTAAATAAAAGTTGGTTTGGTTTTTTTTTTCCACAATGAGGACTAGGCAAAGATTCAATACAAACTAGACAGGGTAAGAGGCCAGAGGGTAATTTGCACCTTGGATGTTCAGTACTCATCTTCTAGTACAGAGAAATAACCAGATCCTAGAAAAGCCAGGAGTGCTGCTGTCAAAGTAAAACATGTCTACAAATTTATGTATTAGCTGAGATTAGCTTATTAGCTGAGATTTATTATCAGCTGGAACCTCTAGTTTTTCTCTTTTTTCTTTCCCCACAAACTCTCCTTCAGGGCCTCTTCCCTGGGACTGTAAATCCATGAATTTTTCTTTCAGACTCAACATACTAACAATTTATTACATATTCCTACAAAGTGTTGATATTTGGGAAAAACAACCGGTATGAGTACTCAAAAAATTCAAACTTGGCATGAACCATAGATTTCAGTGAATCTTGGATACTATTTCTTCTTTGCAGCCTACTTGGACTTCCAATATCACTCTTGTTATAACTTCTCTCTACTGTGCTATAGTAGCTGTTTTTTACTGTTCTGAGATTTTGGGAAAGCAAACAAAGACCTGATTCTCCCTAGAGGTCTTTTATATATGCATAGATCCCTTACTCATGAAAATCCACCTTCTCTTCCATCTCTAAGGAAATTTAATTCCTTTATTGTGACATCTTCTCTCATTAAATTAATGCCCTATGTTATGGCAAATTCATTTTACTTTTCCCTTATCCTTAATAAAAGGAAAGCAAGAGTGATCCCCAGGTGGTAAAGTAAAAGCTCAATATATATCAGGCAGCACTCAGAACCTGTCCCTGAAGTCCAGCATAATTTTCATGTCAAGCAAGAGAAGTAGATACCAGGAACCTATTTTAACTGTATTTTAATGACACTTTCCTGAGTTACTTAGAAAAATTGTATTGTTAGACCCCTAAGACTTTAATTTGACCATCAGTAATGGAAGAAGATATGAAGAGCAGCACCACAGCAAACAGGAGTGTCTGTACACCAAGCTTTTAGGCCAGAAGTGTTGGGGAGCACTGCCAAACCTTCTTCATTAATGGTATTAATAGTAAATAAAGGTAAAGCTTCCCCATTAATAGTATTTATGGCAAATAAAGGCTGCATTCATGAGTCCCACCAGGACAGGTGTCCAAACTCCCCATCTCAAGGACCTTTATAGTAAGAGAAATAAGCACATCTAAAAGTGTGTGACTCATCAGCATAGGCTGCCATTTCAAATAAAACAGAGGATTACACCCTAAAAGGAGACATTTTTCTGCAGACCAGGCCAGTTCAGATTATCTGTCTGTCCTACAGACTCAAAAGATACCAGCTGAGTTTTATCCTAAAGCCTTTGCTGATGAAGACAGGTAGAGAGGCTCTATATTTTAAGCAGAGACTATATGCATGAAAAGACAGACAAGTCTTTTTGAGTAATTTTTGAGCATTTTTCAATTAATCTTGCAACTTTGATGTACTTTGTTAGATCAGGTTTTACAAGCAGTATTCTTACAAATATAGTAGGAAAGCATTTGGGCACATAAGGATTGCTTCAGTTTATTGTTGATAATTCATGTAAGCTTAATGCACATTTCTTAAGAGATTGAAAATAAATCATAGCACAAATGGCAACCTTTTACTTAAACTTGTGCTATTGAGTCTTTAATGTGAGGCTGGCAGACTTTTACTGTCACTGTTGAGTCTCCATTACATCATAACAGGAATCTGGAACACTTTTTTCTTGTGAGTGCAAAAA
>VWZV01014406.1:604653-610740 GCA_013397155.1 Irena cyanogastra | reverse complement strand
AAAAAAGGGAAAGAAAGGAAAAAGAAGGGAAGTTCATCCCATTGCCTTTATTACTTTACCACTGTTCAAGTACAATGAGAATGGCCAAAAAGCTTGCATGACAACCAGAGTGGGTAATACATGAATAGGAGGTCTAGTTTCTTTACTTCTCTATGACAGAGCTGAACAGTAGGCTGGGGAGATTTGGGGCTTTTTTTCTGTTGGGTTTTTTTCTTCTTTTTTCCTGATTCTATTCTTCTATATAACTTCTGTCAGAGAAATCAGCCACGAGAACAAAGGTTTGCTGCAAGTGTCACTCATTTTGTGCTAACATTTATCCAGAAGTCAAGATTCTACCAGAAGTACACATTCCATATAATAAATACTCGAGACATAGTGTGGGTGTGTACAGCATGCAGTCATGATCCCTTTGACAAGCACAGCAAACTGCACAATGATAATTCCTATACTGTTTTTTCCCCCTCTGATTGTTATTTTGTTTTTATTCCATAAATTTTAGCAGTTTTCTTCTCTTTATTCTGGAAGTAGTTTATAATAGATGGCATGATCCTATTTTTTTTTTTTTGTGAAAACCCTGGTCTTTTGTAAAGACTTTGGTGTGTGCATGTACCAGAAATGAATAATGAGTGATAAAATTTATATAAATATTTTCTTCTGTGGCAATAATTGATTGGGTGAGAACCTTCCCTTTGCATTTCCTTGGACGCATCAGAAATTGCCTCTTGGGCTTTTCTTAGTTTTGTTGGACGTATTTCATAGTTTTGCAACAACATCTGAACAGGACCGTAATGAATACTTACTCTTCTGAATTTAAAGTCAATTTTAAGCACAGCATTAACTTTGTGTGCAAGGAACAGATTATTTATTAGTTGTTCTCAAGATAAATATTAACTGTGCTGACATTGTTGCTGGAATAGTTTCCTACTGGTATAAAATGAATTTTAAAGAGTAAATTAAGTGAGAGTACCACATTGTTAAGAGTTTCCAGACATTTTTTTCATAAGTTCATATGCATTTATTAAAGTGCATATCAAACAGGGTATGGCAGTCTTAGAATATTTGAAGTAGGTTTGAGCAGCTGCTTATGAGTAGCAGTCTGATAATCTTAAGATACATTTTTGGTAAAGATCTTATACCTTCAAGGAAATAATTTGTTTCAGTGTTTAAAATATGGAGGTTTGCACATGCACTTTGGAGCACTGGAGTCAGCTACCTGATGACCTTTCCTTAAAGAACCCCTCTGACTATTTTCTGAAGTGATGCTGTGAGATTTACTATTATGTTCATTGAAGTAATTAGCAAGATTTGAGTTAGTTTCTGATTTTTTTTTTTTAAATCATAATAGTTACAAGGAAACGTATACACAGATGTTGTGGGAGTCTGGAAAAAAAAAAAAGAGGGGGAAAAAAGCCCTTACGTAGCTGACAGCCTGACAACTTTGCATATGTGTGTTAACAGGAGAATGTGCTGTGTTTAGGATGAATGGAGAAGCGGGCCTAAATGACTTTCAGATTAGCTGGAACAGATGGAAGGGTCACAGTTGAACAACTTTACACAGGAACATAAAGGCAATGTTCAAGTGGAGTTCATTGCCTCTGACAGATACTGTCAATCAAACAGGGGACTCTCAGTTAACCAGCAGCCTGTCCTTTTAAAGATTAAATTAAAAAAAAAAAAAGTATTGTGAGGAGCTGACGGGAGTTTATCTGGTCTATGTCAGGCATAAACTCCACCCGGAGTGAGTAGCATTTCCAAATCAAGCACAATGAGCTGGGCATGTTTTGAAGAGAAGTGAGTTACAGGCTGCTTTGGGAGGCAGGACTATGATATCATTTCTGCAATGTGCAGTCTGGGTCGTGCCTTTCTAAGGCTGTGCATCAGGGTCTGGTTACTAAGAATGCCTTGCTGATATGCTGGCTGTCAAAAATTAAACTATCCTAGGCAGTGCAAAGCAGATTAACAAGCAAGGTCTGTGGCGAGGGTGGAGGTGATTTGGATGTGGAAGATGGAAAGAGGAACTTATTTTCTCAGGCTGAAAACAGGCACCTGAAAACCCTTTACATGTGAAGCTTCTTAGACACTGGCAAACACTCAGACACTTTTTGCTTCCTCCTCATTTCCAAATAAATGGACACATACAGAGAAATGGGAGTCCCTTGGATATATACGAGAATACATTCAGAAGCATAACCTGTTAATTCAGCTCCCTCCAGCTCACAGGTTATGAAAGCAACAGCAGATGAATAGCAAGAATCATTTCTAGCAGATGAAGAGAGAAGCTGCACAGTTCACATCTTTGCTCTTCCAGACATCAAATCTTTTTCCCACAACTTCCTTTGTCACTTCTCCAGATGAGTGTGTAGACTCAAGTGAGGAAAACAGGGTTTGATGACATAGGTTTATCATTTGTATGATCCCTGATTGCAGTCCGCAGTGTTTGGGAAAGAAGTCTTCAGCTCTGAGAGGCACCTTACCCTACTTTACCCTCAGCTGCTGACTCGCTCACAAAAACTGCATAAAAGCAGAGACTCAGACCTTACTGATCCTTAGAGAAACAAGCCGTGCCTTCCTGACCATTGTATTCCATAAAATGGATAGTTTAGCAGCAAAATCTTGATTGTTTACCACACAGCTAGGCCAAAATAACACTTCCTATTATCAATCCCAGAAACACTCCCTGTTGGATGTCACTAGCAAACAGAATCAAGGGCAGTACTCGTGCTTTCTGCACCAGCATCACTGCCAAACTGACAGATTCGACTGCCAAATCTGAAAAGTCAGAGTTCTCAGAAGTTAACTTTATGAGGCTAAATTACCAGTCAGTAGCTTGTGTGGCACCTGCTTTTCTTGGCTGTTTCTCTTGAATTGTCTTGTCTCTTAGCAGATGGTTGTGTGCTGACAACTCTTTGCTTTGCTGTGTGCTGAAGGTGGTGCCAGCGCTTGCAGTCTCTGCTCTGAAGGAAACCTGTCATCTGCTCTCTGTCAAAAAATAACTGCAGTTCGACAAGAACTGCAATTACTGTGAAAATCGTGGAGCTAAAATCAGGAGAATGCTGGGGGTGTGCTCACATTCTCCTGAAGGCACC
This sequence comes from Irena cyanogastra, assembly GCA_013397155.1. Lineage (NCBI taxonomy): Eukaryota > Metazoa > Chordata > Aves > Passeriformes > Irenidae > Irena > Irena cyanogastra. The sequence goes on along the minus strand of VWZV01014406.1, from coordinate 607,654 downwards.
CACTCCTTGCTGCTGTGTGACAGATGTGGGGGTGAGGCTGGGGTGGTCCAGCCAGGGGTGCAGCCTTCTCAGCAAGGCAGGGGCTGAGAAGAAAAAGCACCTGACAGGGCAGGCACCAAACACAGCCTAACCCCCGCAGACATGCGCTGAGAATAAAAATAAATAAAACCCCAGAATGCTGGTGTTGCATCAAGGAGATGCCACATTTCATTTGACTAAGATAAAGCATCTGCAAACCCAGTACGACATCACTTAGCTGCACATTTGACATTTGCCACTGACTATTACAGCTCAGATTTTGGCATGTGCCACTGACTAATTACAGCTCAGGTCCACCAGTTAAGAGCATTCAGCTTGTGCTGTCCTGGGTGGAGAACTTTGCACAATTTTTTGAAGGTAAAATTGACTTTACCCCATTTTTTTTTCCAGGTGGAAAATGAATAGCCGGAATTTACTTGGCAAGTCAGTCTCTTCATCTTCCACCACTGCCATATTGATACACACCTAAAAGATCTTTTTAGGTTTAAAAAATGTGAATGTCACAATTCAGAGAGATACTGAAATTGGGCAATTACGAATTATTCCTGGTTTATATGCTTAAATAGAGAAAAGAATCAGATTGCAATTGGCTTTTGATCTCAGTCAAGTGGGAATGAAAAGACTTTTTTCCCCTATAGATCACATGGGAGCAATGTAAATTAGGAAATTATTGCTAAAAAAAATAAAACTAAAATAAAAATAGAGAAATAATCACTGAGACAGGAAGATGTTTAACTTTTCAAAGAACTAATGTGACACATTCCTCGTTTATTCTGCATGACACTGGCCTTACTAACCGGACAAGCAAGCTTTGGAAAAAAACATCCAAACAAAGACTTGCAAAGATATTGCAAAGCATCAGTTTTCCATTTAGAATCCCTGACACAGCAGTGAAACAAATGGGGCATGGATTAAAAAATGATCCCTTGATACATCATTTAAGAGCCTTGAGTCAACTGCAAATAAAACCAGCCACGTCATGCATCCCCTTAGATGTTCATTAATGGATCAGAGTTCTGCTTTCTTTCATATAATCATGACAACTGGCCAAGATGCTTAATAAATCAGCCCTTGTTTGGTCAAAGTTTGAAACCTGGCTCTTATGTATGACTGCTTGTTTTGTGGTTGGTTATGTTTTTTTTTTAACAAACAAGGTATTGGTGAAGAGCTACCAGATGAGCAATAACAGCTGCAGGCTCAAATCCATCTTTTCTTTGTGGATAATGTTTTCCATTCTTTTCTTCTCTTGGCTTTGGGTTGGTGCTTGTCAGACTAGAGAACAAAAGTCCTTAATCAGGACTTTCGAGGAGGACCACAGACTGCCCACCACAGCTCCATACAGGTGCTCCAGAGAAATCAGTATCCTTGAAACTGAGAGAGAAGAGGTGGAAAATTTTGGATCAATATGCAAATTTCCTTGGAATGGGCAACACCGTATGACCTTCAATTCCAGTATTATGAGCCTCCCAACTATGAAAAGGTTTGTTCTGTCCTTTGTAGTAAGTAAGACTTGTTGCCATTTTAAACTAAATAACACAAGACAGAATGAAGAGCAAAATACTAGTCAATTAATTAACTTTAAAAACAGTGTAAATCTGCCTGAAAATATTATCTTAGCAGCATTAGCAGTGAATGTTAAAAGAACTTAGTCTGTTCTTGTGCTATACGTCTTGTACTGGATTTTGCTATACCTCTTGTACTGTGCCAAAGTTGATAATTAGAAGAGAGAAAGTAATTAAGAATCAAGTTACCCCTGCGCCTACAAAATAGACATCTCTAAATTTCCAGAAACCGACTTTTTGAATTGGATTTAATTTAGGTTTGATTTCTATGCAATTCCTATGATTCTCTTGGAACAGAGGTAGTCCAAACCATATGTTTCAATGTCCCTTCAGTAGTTCGAATGACTTTATGCCCAGGGAGAGATGTTGCAGAGGCTGGAGGGGTTAAACCCCTCCCGAGGAGCTTAATGCATGTCAGAGTGCATGATGTAATGCTGCAGGGAGGGCTTGGTGATCCCACCTTCCCTCTCCAGGGCTAGCAAACTGCTCCTATGAATTTGCTGGGTAGGTTTAATCAGCAAAACTTCAGACTGTGTTAGGCACTCTCAGCCTCCTGTGAGATGGAAAGAGCAGCTCTCTAAAGCATGTCCTCGGGAGGCTGATGGTGCCTGGTGGTGATTTTGAAGCACCTGTCCCCAGGAAAGGATTTTCTCATAGTTCAGCCTCCAACCATTAATTTTATCTAGTGTTAGGAACTTCAGTGTCAGCTCAGAGTGTTGCACCTGGGATGTTAAGATACTGATTCTGAAAACAGTGACTAAAATGTTGCTTCGTTCGCCACTGCAGCAGCTGACCTGCAATTAATATTAATTTGTTGAGGACCAGTGTTCTTTACAATACCATAGGACACAAAAGAAAATATAGCTTCTGCCTCTGTTGTCAGGAAGAGTTGAGTGTTTTGAAGAGTTGAATGACAGCCAGAAGAAATGGAAAAGTGAATTGCAGGATTGATCTCATGGTAAACTAGCAATACCCATTACATGTGAAACATAGGTGACCAGAAAACAGATTAAATTATGCAGACATCTCTTTTTTGTTACTGACCAGGGCTGACTTGTGATGACAGATGCACAAGTCTTGATTCATCTGTTGTGCCACTAATCCCTTTTGTTGAACATTTTTCACATGTTAACTGTGGTTGACTCCCGGTTGGGTTGTCAAGATTTTGAAATATTATTGATACACCATTAGAAACAGAAAGAGAAATTGTGTTGTTTGCTGTGCAACTTGATTTGTTTTCCCTCATTGGTAGCTTTTTAGAAGGGACTTACTTGGAAAAATCATGAAGAATTATTGGACAAATAATATCTGTAAATAGCCAAGTTTTACTATTGATCTTTGGCCAGTGACTCCATGTATATTTTAAAAAATGCCCTAACACACATAAGTAATGTTTACAA
>VWZV01014406.1:447153-599653 GCA_013397155.1 Irena cyanogastra | reverse complement strand
AAACCTGTTCCATAGGAGTGTTATGGCTTTAACCTCAATTCAATGATGAAAAAATAGTTCCCCTGGCTGCTGAGAGCAAATAATTAAATTTTCTGGGAGCTGCTGGTGAAAAATAGTATATTTCTTGATGTATATGTCAAAATGCAACACAGAGCATGTGGTGTTTCTGTGGCTAATGAATTCTAAAGCAAAGCCAGGAGCTGGAAATACACAGAAACTCCCCACTGCAGGGATCTTTGGCACCATTGTGTGCCTCTGTGGCTGAGACAATGGGAACAATTTTATGCTAATCAGCGGAAATAAAATGCAACATTTTGGTACAAGAGAAATTAGCTGACACCAGCACTTGAACTCTTCTAAGCAGAAGTCTTGGTTTGTAGGTTACCCAGCAAAGTGGGTAACAGTGTGAGGTACTTCAAACCTCATACAAGTTCTGGCAACTGCAGCATGTACAGGAACTTCTTTATTTTGCCTCTGTTTTCTTGGGTTTTTTGGCAGCCAAAACATGCAAAACCTTTTTTCCCCTACTATTTTTTCTGACTTTGCTGCCTTAAGGGATACAAACTACGTCTTGCCTACAGCAGCTTATTTCTTTGCATGGAAGGATCTAGTATTTTCACATGCCTAGGTTAAATGTCCTGCTTAAGGGTACTTAAAAGTGATTGATAACAGGTCCTCAGAAAACAAATACAAAATCAGAGGCAGTGGCAGAGAGAGGTCAAAGGCAAAGGGCCAGTGGGGGTGAATGTGGTCAAGGGGGTGATAGGTAGAGGAGGCTGCAGGAATTTATGTGTGGGGAAAATGTTCTAATGGATTGGCTCTAAGTCTTTCCAGCCTTTCTGCTGCCAGGCTGGAGGTTTTTCTAGAGTTTTATAAACCCCTGGCGAGCACATGGGAAAGTATATTAACTGAATGTTACACATCAGCAGGCTGTGCTGTGCAAGCATTGAAGAAACACACACATACAAATTTATATGGGCTGCTTTGCTTGCGACAAAACCTCTTCTGCTTAAAGAAATAGTGAAATAAATAATTTCAGGTGTTACTTGTTAGAATTTTTATACTCATACTACTTTTATTGGGATTTCTGATTTTGGAAGGCAAGATAAGCAGGAAGCATGGTGTCAGGGCAATGGAATGGGAGCCTGAACGAAGTCTGATGCTGCAGGTTTTTTGATTAAAGAGGTTACTCACCTTCCATGAAACCAGGACTTCCAATGCATCTGCCTCTGCTGGAAATATGGTTTGTCTAACAAAGCCTTTCCTGGATAATTTGCATTAACTTGTGCTGGAGTGTTTACCACTAGTGATGTTTCATGGCTTAAATACTGTAGAAGTGATTTGGTTACATGGTGATAAACTGTACCTGAATGTCCAAATGAATGCAGGTGTCCAGCCACTGGTTTTGCATCTGGTACAAGAAAAAAAAAATCAGAATAGCATTTAAAAATTCAAGCATTTTATGGCAACATACAGGCTGTCTGAGAACACCACAGAGATGGTGAGAATGCAGTTTGCAATACTGGCATCCAACAATATCAGGGGAACTTGTTGAAAAAGAATTAAAATACGTGGAGCATTTGTGTACAGTCCACTGGATTCAAAGGGCTTTTTTTCACAGAATCAGAAGTCACACTTGTTTTTCTTGATTTATCAATAAAATGGGAAACATTTACTGATAAGCAAAAGGAAAAAATGTTGGTCTTACCCACACTAAAAATAAATTTAAAAAAATCAAAAACATGTCTTTCAAAGTATTTTTGACTGATTGTTACATGCTAAAACCCAGCTTTGTAGACACTAAAATAGAAACAAATTGCTTACACTAACAAGTAAATATTCTTCAAATGAAAAGTCTTGTTCCATGTGCTTGATAAGCTCTGAGAAGGAGAAGATTTACGTCTCTATAGTGTAAGCCAGCCTGGATTTTGCAAGACTGCAGTTTTGACTGTGGAACAATTAATAAATATTTAGCTATATCTAACAGTAACTTTGGAAATAGTGACAGTAGGCAGTTTTTCTCTGACACTAGGGCAGATCCCATACGAGGATGAGTTTTTAGAGATGACATCTTAAAGATGAAAAATTCTTTGGTTGCAGCCTGTGGGGTTATTAAAGACCATGCCACACCTCTCACCCCCTATCAGATAAATGAATGGTATCCAATTACTCCTCTACAAAAATCTTTATTTCGTTGATGCTTTGGCTGACTTGTTCAGGATTTTATCCTGTATGTGAGTGGATCTATTTTTTTTAAGAGAAGCCTTCTTTGTACATGAGATAGCCTCAGGTGCTGGTGTGATAGACTTACTGTGTGCAACTGTTTCTCTCAGTCCAGTAGAGTTTCACAGGATCAGAGGTGATGGGCTGTAGGTACCTGGTTTGTGATACTTGGGAATGGGGCTGTGATCCAGCCTCATCCCCAATGGGCTCAGCTGGGGAAAACAGGTGAAGAGCACAGACTGTAATGAAGAGCACACAGGTGCAGTGCATGAACTATAAGGGGTAAAAAGGGTTGGGCTTGAGAAGGAGAGACACAGATGCTGGCAGAGGCTTGCAGCTGTTGGAGGCTCACGATGTTCCTGTGTCTGAGCAGACAGCCTGAAGCCTTCTGACAAGGTAGGGTGCTACTCTAGATTATTGTGTGTCATGGCTGTCTTAAATATGGACTATGTCATGGAGTGTGCTGCAGCAATGGGCTGGAAGTATATTCAGGTTTACATTTTCATATTGTGAAATTAATACTGTTGAAAAGTTTCTTAAGTTTCCCATGCTGATTAAGGATTGAATTTTTATTATGCACTTTTTACATATCAGTGAGTTGTTACTGGTCCATGTGAAATGCCTTTGGTGGCTTAGATTTTCAAGTATTGAATTTTAGCATTATTTTTTTTTTCTTTAGAGAAATTGCTACTTTTTTTCCATTTACTTCACATGAGACACCACCAGAACAAGAATGCTATCTATAAAATTATTCACATCCTCATTCTCCATTCTCCACAAACTCGCTGAAAGAAGAGGAAAATACACCCTTACTTACAGAAAAGCAGAAAAGAATCTAGAAGTCCTTGAGGTACATTTGGCATAACATAGTGGTGCAAAGAGGGAAGAATTTGGCCTTCATAAGAGCTGAACTACACAGCTTTTGTGCTTGCTGCTGCACAGAAGTCTCCAAAGAATGTGCAAGGCCTCACGTTTGGCTTAGGGAATGGTGAGTTCATTTGTCCCCATTCCTGTTCTAGGATACAGCAAAATCTTTCAGGTCCAGGACTGTATGCAAACTGAGATAAAACTACTTCTGCCTTCTTAAAGTTTGAATTTTGCTCTACAGTCCCCATTTTGTAGAGTCAAGTAGTGACAGGAACAGATCAAGAAGAAGTATAAGAAAAGGACAAGAGAAGAGAAAGGAATGAGGACAAACATGAAGCTTCCACGTTGCTTCAGTTTTAAATTAACCTTGTGGGTCCCAAGGCTCTGTGAATTTATCTGAGCCAGGTCCCTCACACAAATAAAGACAGCCCTGGCATGGTAAAGAGGTGTCAAGTAACTATTTGCTTCTCCTAACTGCCTGCTCGGGGAAGGTCTGCTGGGCCTCCTTCCCTCTGGAACAAAAAGTGATGGATGTGGGCACACAAGCACATGTGTGCAGGCCTTCTGCATCCTGCTTTGTCAGCACTTGGCTCCCTAACACAGCTCCTGGTGACCTCAGAGTCCTTCAGGCAGCAGCAAGAAAAGCTGTGAAACACACAGCTCATTTCTTAATTTACTTGTGAGTACTGTAATGCAGGAGAAGTTATGGGTACAACAACAGAGATCAGATGTAAATTTTCTTGTGTTAGTTCATATTACAAAAAAAAAAAAGGAAACTGCTGAAGATAAATGAAGAATCTTGATCTCTTATTTATGGTTGGTTTTTGTGTGATACCAAGAAATTGCAAGAGCAAGAACTGACACTTAGAGAAGAATCTCTTTTGATGTAGAGATATCAAAATACATTGTGTTTAGTATCGTTCTTTTCAGGGCTGCTCCGAGCCATAGAAGAATTGCCACTTTTGCAGTCAAATCCAAGTAACATCTGCTCTATGCAACCAGTCAATATTGTGGAAAAGTTCAAAGAATGAAGATCATTAGTAGTGTCAGCTTTACAACCAGAAGGTAATGGCATTGAAGTGAGCAAGTATAATACCCAACAATACCAGGCTCATTAACCAGTGATTTATCATGATGAAAAGACCTGTTTAACCTTTAGTCTTCACATGCTCTCTGTTTTTAACAAAGAGATCTATTATTTCTACTTGTCAAGTGATAATTTGTGGGTTGTTAAAGGGATGTATTAAATTATACTTCAAACTATTATGCACAATTACACAAATACTGCTTTTGCAATGGGATGAGTGGATGCTAAAATGATTTTTATTTTCCCCTCCTCTTATAATTTTGTTCATCCATTTGGGAAGTGAAATGATGGCATTATATATATAAAGGATACCACTACGTGACTTCTAGGCCAGCTAAATCAGATTTGATGGGTGCAGCAAGTGACAACGTTGTTTCACAGAAGCAGCAAAATCCACATAGAATGTTTTGAGGGTTGTATATACCAGTGCAGAAAGCTTGTTCTTATCTCTGAATAAAGAGGTGTATGGAGCTGACTGTCCTGTAAAACTAAGTTTCTTTTATCCCTGTGTTGGATTATTTCATTAATTAATGTCTTTTTTTTTTTTTTTTTTTTTAAAGAAAGCACTGCTGATTTTAGACAGCTTTTGGCAGTTGCCATGTAACCTTTTCTACAGAAAAGCAGGCAGCACAACTTATTCTGAACCCCAATATCTGTGCCTTGCAAGCAATAAGCCTCTTGGAAAATGTAATTGTACCAAAACGTGGCAAACTGTATGGTGACTTTTGTGATGTAGAAAAACATCCATCAAGGGTTGCAAAGTCCATGAGACTCATTTCAGTCTAGATGATTTGTGGTCTAATTCAGACTTGCATTTCAGGTCATTGGGAACATCATGTTATCTCCTGTCTAGTTCCAAATTTTTCTGGGTATTTGGTTCTCTGTCTAGCCTTAGTATAACGTAAGGATAAATTGATAACTGGTTTAGTAATTCCTTAAATATTTTTGTACACAAATAGATTCTAAACAAAGCTCCACAAGAAGACAAAATAGAATGATTGTGGGCTTCCTGCCTATCTTTTTGCCTATGTACATCATCCATTCAAAGGTATTGATGTTTCATATACAAATTTGAGAGAAATCAGTATTTAAGAAGTTAGTAGGAGCAAAATGAGAGGGCTTAACATGGTAGTAGAGACATATGCAATATTCAAAATGAACGATTAGGGTGGATTTTATAATCTATAATTTTGATTTCTCAGTTGTAAGGCAGCTTGGTAATTTACAGGCAAGGCAGTATTTGTGACAGACTTCTTCTGAAGTAAACGTTTAATTGCAATACTTTTGAAATGAGCAGAGATGTAAGGTGTTTTCTTTCCCTTTAGCTTTAATGCAGATTTTAATCAATTATTGAGAAAATGTCTAGGTATCCCTTTTTAAGTAACAAAGACTCTATCTCTGTTAGGTACCTTCTTTCTCTTCACCTACAATACTAAAATATCAAGTTCTCTTTTCTACTGTGTTTGTGGTGCAAATTTTTAGGCAGGACACTGAGAATGTTTTATTCTTGGTGATGTTGATCCTCATCTTCTTGATAATCACTTCCAGGTCTGAATAACGTTTGGAGATGTACCATTGTCTACTAATTTGACTGTAAAATAATCTTGGTTGTCAAGAAAATATTTGAAAATCTTGCTGCATTTGAGAAAACGTTTGAACTGAAAATAAGTCATAATGATCTATTTTTATCCAATATTTTAGTAGAAGTGTATTTGTTCATATTTCTGGAATGCTAGTTTTGTTATTCTCCTCAATCTGGTAAAAATCAAATCTTTGTCTTTGCTCTGCAAGGTGACTACCTCCTTCTGCAAGGTGGCCACCGTGGTGAGAGGGTGAGGTGAGCCTCCCATGCTTCTTGTATGTGGTGCTTCACTATGTATTAAATAAATATTCAGTGAGATAGGAAATGAAAAATGAGACTTGAAGAACCTCACGATCAGGACACTGTTCTGGCAGAAAAGACACTTCTGATGCTGTCTTCAAACACATGTTCTCTTTAGGCATGGTGGAAATGCAGTAATACAAGAGACTGCAATCAAAAATCAGACAGCATCCGTGTCATTGTCTGTCCTGGTGCCTGCACAGCTTTTTGGAAAAGCACCTCAGGGACTTTCTTGAAAGTGAAGGATTGAGTGACCTACACAGCAGGCTCCTGAAGGGGCTGTGGGCACATGTCAGTCAGGATTTCTCTAAATATATTCTTTCTCTTATATTTTTTTTTATTTTAACATATGCTTCATTCTACCGCATTTAAGTATTTTCCTGACTTTTTTATATTTCTATGTTTTGTGTTTGATTAGGAAGCTAAAAACCCCCATGAATCTGAACTGTATGCTTCATAACAATTCAACTGAAAAGTCCAGCACATACATATTTGAGAGGATCAGGCTTCTAACAGAAAACAGTGCTTTTACTAGGATTATATCTCATTACTTTCCCAAGAATCTAGTAACAAATGTGGATCCTTCCCTCTCTAACCAGCAGTCCCTGATTTCTGCTGCTGCTGCAGGACCTGCCAGATTGGGTTAAATTCAGGCCTCAGGAATTTTACCATTGACTCCTATTGGAGCAGGGCGTCAGCTTTTGTGTCCACTGATGTCTGATGGGAAGGGCAGAAAGACAGACATCTCTGAAGGGAAGAAAAGACAACTTCTGTATTTTCCCCCCTTTTTGCCTTTGCAGTTATAAGATTTGAGCAATTGACTGCAATATTTTCAAAAAAGAAAAGGGTCTCTGTCTCTTGCTTTGCAATTTTGCCTGAAAGAGAACTTTAAATACATTTTAGCCTGTGGAAAAAGCCTGCAGGGCAAAATGTAAATACAAATAAGCTTGTAATTTTCCTTCAAAAATGTGGAAAACACCCAAATCTTATATTTGGCTTTCAAAAAATTGTGAATTATGTGTTTGTGAATTGTCACAGGGAGGGGGAAAAGAAAAAACAAGCAAATGAGAAGAATTTGATAGGTTCATCTTTTGTTTGCAGCTATTTGTAGCACTGTAGTGGTGACACCAGAACAATTTCACAGCTGTAACAAACACTTTCTGTTCTTGGGTTCCATTTTGTGCATTCCTGTTCAGTCTCCTATGGACCAAACATTTCAGGGTATCTTACCTCAGAGACACCTCACATGTAAGCTCTGTTGCACATCTGGGTGGAAATACACACTTCCAAACCCTGTGAAGAAACATGGTGTATGGAATCAGAAGCAGCACAGTGCCCATAGCAGGACCCAGTTTGGAAACTGGAATGTAGTTGAAGCATTGTGTGGACTTTTCTTTGGAATTGTCTATCCAGTTAGATGGACTTTAATAATTTTGCAACAGTGAAAAATGGATATTCTATTCCTACTGAGGAAAAAAAATGTTTAAGAGTTGATTTGATTTGGATTTCAGTCTTACTTGGACTAAAAAACTAAAGTAGTAGCATGAACAGGTGCAGAGGAAAGGGACTGGAAGACTAGTGACTTTGAAAGATATGCAGAGAGCTTAGAGGCAGCACAGAAACACAGAGCTGGCTCCCCCAGCAGCTTGGCACATCCTGTAGTCTACATCCACACACATTAAAATGCGCTTGCTCTCAGAACCGGCTTTCTCCACTCCCTCTGCCCTGCTCCCCTCCCCGATCTGCGCTGCCTGACAAAAGATTTTCGACAAAAGAAATTCTTCCTGGTTTGTAAAACAGTTGTGTAAAACTTGGACTGTAAAGCCACAGTTGACTGCTTTAATGTGGAACAGTTGGGAGGGTGGGGAACGGCTGGCAGGTTGGGACAGGACACAGCAATGGTGCCCCTATTCTGTCGGGGCTCTACTTAGTCACACCACCTGCTCCCCCTATTCTTTCAGAAGCAAACCAGTCATGACAGTATGAACAGACGGATGTTTAAGCTCAATACCTTGGACACACTGCACCAGACGGAGCAAGGGGAGCTAAGAAAAGATAAATTAAGTGATCAATAAAGATAAGGGACCTGTTTAGCAGTAAATGGTGGGGACAGAGCAGACAGAACAAGGGGTGAACGTGTGTTAAATAATGCAAGTGTGTCTGTAGGCACACACAGTCTCCCCAATATAAGCCTCTTCCAGAGTCAGTAATGCTGTTTGGTACTTGGCTGGAGGGTGAGGAAGGGGAAGAGAAAAGGGGCTGTGTCCAGGGCTCAGTCAGTGACCTATTTGCACCTCCCACCTTTGTGACAGCTGGGGAAGAACAGTAAGGAGCAATGAAGTTCCAGCAGAGAATCAGTAACTGTGCTTTGACAGTTGATTGACAGTTAAGTGATCCAAAAATGTGGACTTATTTTAATCAGCTATCACAGTCAGGAGCAATCTTTTGTTCTGTCCTTTTGCCTAGTATAGCAAAGGTTTTGATTTCAGGTTCAAACTTCTAACCCCTTTTCTTGAAGAAGATCTAAAAATCAACTTCAAATCACTTCCCATGACAAGTGACCTGTTGGCAGTTACAAAAGATGTCACTGACATAAATAATCATGCACAGCCCAAATGAGAGTTGATTTTTAATGTGAGCATGTCTCTGGTTCTTCTCTAATGACCAAAAAAGAAGGTGCTTTTCTCTGTGAAAGACTCGGGGTTGATGCAGTTCCACTCATTACTGCCATGTGAGTGATGGTGTCTCTTATTGTGCTGGAACTACTCTGTGGTAGCAGCACTGAAGGAAACAATGACTCTGTGTTTCTCCAGAGGGAACCCTGGAGCACAGGCACAGGGAAGGTGACATCATGTGTTGTAGGTTTATTCCTTTGCCAAGGTGCCTTGTTCTTGTGCTTAGGCCACCAGTATCACCCACTTACTCAGGAAATTGCACTTTAGGTACTACTGATCACAGAACAGTCATTCAGTTAGTAGGGATCTACAACAATCATGTAGTCCAACGTCCTAAGAATCAGCAAGTAAGGTGTTTGCTGGACTGGACCTTTTTGCACTCTCAGCTCTCACATTATGGTCCAAAACCCAAAGAATAAACCCCAGTCCACTAAGGTGATGAACCTTCCTTTCTGTTCATTGTTGTCCCACTATGATTACAGACATTGTAATTCTGTTTTAACAGATAACTGCCAATGATGTTAAATTGATTTTCCTATTACATATGTCCCATGGCCTATACAGATCCCATCCTTTCCATTAATTTATTTGTGCACCTGCTATGTAATACTAAAACAATGGTGGTGTAGGATAAATAGTAAAATGCTGGGAGTTTTTCAAGTGTCACTCACCAAAATGTCCCAGGATGTGAAAACTGTAGTGGTACAATGGGGCACAAAATCTATTTCCATATTATAAAGGTATATTAAAGTCTATTCCTTTTCACTGGCAGAATAAAATGCAGACCCCTACAAGATACTGTTAGGTAGGCAAAAGGGACAGGGAGATAAAGTCAATTCAAAGCATTTAATCAGCCTTGGAGACTTGGTGATAGCCTCTGAGTGCAGCTGGGCCTCAGCTGTTCTCTCAAGTGTCATCCTGAAGTGACACTTGGATTTTTGTTTTGGAGCTGAAATGTTTCTCACTGAGTATCCTCCACAGCTGATCCTGTGCAGCTGTGTGACTTGGGCAAGGGGAATGCATTTCCTGAGGGGAGAGGGGCCAGCACAGCTGCATGGAGACACCTGTTGGGCCGTGTGGTTCCCATCATTGGGATGATGGAGGTGTCCTCTACAAACCACCCCAGCATTTCAGGCCACAGGGAGTCCCAGGTGGCAAGTGACAGGACAAGAGGAAAGGGCCACAAGTTGCACCCGGGGAGGTTTACTTTGGATGTTAGGAAACATCTCTTTACTGGGAGGGCTGTACCCTTTACTGAAGGGTTGTATCTCTTTACTGAAAGAGCTGTCAAGCCTTGGTACACAGGCTGCTCGGGGAAGTGGTGGAGTCACTGGCATTGAAAGTGTCCAAAAAATGAGCTGGATGTGGGGACCCGGTTTCGTGGTGGGCTTGGCAATGGTGGGTTAACAGCTGGACTCAATGATCTTAGAGGACTTTTCCAACCTAAATGTTTCTGTGATTCACAAGCACAAGTCTGTGGCAGTACAGGTTAGCTCAAACTGGGAAGTTTCCTGTGCTCCAGGTAGTGCTACTGCAGCTTTCCTCTGATGGCCACCTCATGTGACACAGTGACATGTGACAATGAGAGCTTGATACTTGAAGGCTCTCATTAGGAGGATCCTTTATTTTTTTCTGTACACTGATCATTAGAATTCCAATACAAAGATGTAACATGAAGATAACCTGGGTAATGAGCTTTCTGCCTGTTTTAGATTTGAGCCACAGGCTCTTTAGGGATACCTGGTTATATGCAATATGGAAAGCTGGATAAATTTTTGGAATTACCCCAGCAACTGAGAGTTAGTGTTTCTGGACCAATGTCCAGATAATTTTTTTAATTTCCCCCTACATGAGACAGTGGAGCTTTCTTTCAAGGTGTTTGTTGGCTGCCCAGAATTCCAGGGCTCAGCTGTGCTTTGGAGGCTAGGCTGGATTTTGTAATAGTATTTCCCCTCTTGTATCTGTAATGTTTTTTAGGGGGTTGGTGGTAGAGGGAGAAGATATGAAACAGAGTAGGCCTGAGGGAAAGAGCAGCTTCTTGCAGTGCTGTTAAGCCCCCATACCATGCCATGGTAGTGTTAGACATGGGATGGTCATGCTGACCAGAAACAAAACAAATTGTCAAAGATGGCAGAAATTAAAATTGTTAGCAAATATCTTTGTGCAAAATGTTTCCACTTTGAAAGGTGAGTTTGATCTTCTTATACATAGGTTTGACGTGAGGAGAAAAAGAACACACTGCCCTCATTTTGTACTTCGTTCTCTCATTATTCACCAGCAACAGAATAGACAAAGAGATGACAGCTCTGTGAGAGTCAGGCCCTTTTCCTGGTTCATGAATTGCACCTTGTTAAGCTCAAGCATGCAATGAAGATTTTTTTTTTGGTTCCTAGCAGTGACGTTGAGATGTCTGCATGTGTGCTAAATGAAAGTGGCAGGAGAAGGTTCTGTGCAGGCAGCACATTGACAGCTCTGGGTTGAACGTGGGTTGGCTGAACAGACAGTGTAGTTTTACTAGCATCTGATCCTTGTGGATACAGAGGGATTTCAGCAGGCAACTGCTGTCTGCTTTGGGCAAAAAGAACTTCGTCTAACCACATATCCACAAACTCCATAAAGCAGATCCCTTCTTTGGTAATTACCTTGATACATACTCTGATCAATGGTTTTTATCTGTGAGATTATAATTCATGGTGAGCCTGACAATAAAGCTGTTTATTTTTATGAGATATTTTTTAAATCCAACTCCAAGAACAGCATGATGCATTAGTGTTGGTACATCAGCTAAATGTGCGTGCAGCACCATAAGATGATTCAAACAAACAACTGGGAGCATTATTATGTGCTCTGGAATTTACCACAGTGCAGCCAGAGCATGATTCATTTGGCAGTCTTCTTCTACAGCTTAGTACAGTCATTTTAGAAAACTGTTGGTCTCTCTCCAGAGTCAGATTGAAGGAAGATGCATCCCATGAGTAAAGTGTGTGATCAACAATAACAACAGCAATCATTATCATCATCATCTACTCCAAAGACATTGTGATTCTTAACTAAAACTAAAGTTGAATTGAAGAGGTGCTGAACTCCCTTCACTTTGGGGCACAAAACCACCTTTGTTTTCCCCAAAGTAATTTAATTAATTTAAGTGGTTTATTTTCTCTAATTCCATGAAGTGTGTGTTCTGCATTTCAGTTTTTATTTTTTGGAAAGGCACATCCATAGAAGGGCCTGGGGGATTTCCTCCAGTGAGAGGACTACAAGACTCCTCTATCATCTACAAAAAATGTTCAATTTTTCAGTTTGTTTCTGAAGTTGTCAAGAACTTTTGTATTTATCTCTATCTCTCACAGCCTGGTGATTTAATTCTTCTTTCTACTACCTCACAGACAACAGCCCAACTTGGAAGGGACCTTAAAAGATCCTGTGTTCCAACCAAAGGAAAAGGAACTTAGTGGTACCCCATGTTTCATGTTCTGCAGTACAACCAGCTGTAACTGAGGAGGTTATGCTACACCACTAAGAGATAAACAGTGGCAGGTGGGATTTGGTATGAAAAACTTGCTAAAAACACAGGTGGTTATTTCATACTCTTCTTTTGTCTAACCCAATATAAGATAGTAACAACCTATGTTCTGTTTACAACATTGCTTCTCTAAATAGCATGAAGCTATTTAGACAGTAATTTGCAGTTAATGGTGAAAACATACCTGTGTGCTTGCTCTTTTATGAAGAAATAAGATGGTTATTTTTAGATAAAAGCCCCAAAGGAATTCTATCATTTCCTAAATAATTTCCTACTACAATATAGGAACATCAGTCTGGAAGGGCTAACTTGCACCACAGAATCTGGCTGTCAAAGGAAACCCTTGCTTTTGTCACTTTTCTCATTTTGCAGCAGACACATGATGGGTCTGACCTTCTAGCACTGCACTCATAGCCCAACTGACTCACAAAGTATTTACCTTTTCAGTGTCCATTCCTCCCTGGCAGCAAATCCATTTGTTGGGTCTATGTTATAAACCCAACACAAAAATATTCTGAATTAAAAGCATCCTTTTCTCTGAGGGAATGAGAGGTAACTTGGGAACTTCTGCTGCCTTCTTCCCTTCTGAAGCTGAGATTTGAGATGATTTCACCAGCTGAGGCAGAGCACATAAGGAGCTGTTGAAACACCCACTGCTCACCTCAGAACAGCCTCATTCCTCTTTGTCACTTGTCCTGGTTGAACCTGAGAGTCTGGAAATGATAGTTAGACAAACCTGTGCTGTCCATTCAGCAGTGGGTTAACAACCATTGCAGTTTCATTAATCATACACAGAGGATCTCATTTCTCATAGCCAAGAGCTTAGGTCAGGTGTTCTAAGCTGCAAACCAAACTGGTGGTGTCAGAGAGGCTACAGAGGAAAGTGTTCAGCTTCAGCTGCTGCAGGAAATTTGGAAAGAATAGATGAAATTAAGGGCTTTGTCACCAGGAGAGGAAAATGGTTGCTTGCATAAGCTGGTGGTACCTTCTGCAGCTTCCTGAAACGCCCACAAGGACAATCATAGTCTGAACTCTCTGTTCTTGGCAGGGATGAGTGGCTGCCACAAATGAGAAGTAGGTAAAGACATGGGGAATTGCTTGTTTCTTAAAGCAGGGATGGGATGAGGCACTCTAGACACCTTCTAGGGTAGCTAGACAAGGATACTTGCTAAGTAATTTTTTTCAGTGGTGGAAAAACAGGACCACAATTTTTGTAGATTTTTATTTGGTCTCGTGGCTGATATCAACACAGTTTTAAATGAGAAATGGGCAGAGCAGGAGTCCTTGTTTAAGAAGAAATATTGTAAATGATGTGGTTGTCACCCACTGGTGGCAGTGGAGGTCAGTGAGGGCAGAAACTCAACTCCTTGGACTCCTTTAATTTTCAGCTGTCAGCACCATCTCACACCCTCCAGTTCAGGAGTGTTTGAGGCCAAGGGTTCAGATTGGCTCTGGGGACAGGAGGCTCTGCAGCTCCTGTTGTGCTGTCACCCAAACAATGCATCCCCAGTTTGTGTCACCTTCCAGAGAACCCCTCCTGTGCAGTCAGGCATGTGGTTTGTGCTTGTCCTTGTCTTCTCATGACCTGAAGGAAAGAAGCTGCAAAGCTGCTTTGGGCCCTTGAGCTGCCTCATCTGGTCAGCTCACAAGCCTGGAAAATACAGGGATGGATGGAATTGAGGAGGAAATGTTGGTCTGCCTAGAATTTAAACATTATCCTTTACATCTCCTTAAAAATATAGAAGGGTGTTCTTGCTTTGTGCAATTCAGGCATTAAATGATCACAGAATCATTCCAATAGACACTGATTTACATGGAATCAGTAATACAGATCGAATCACTACCTCATAAATAGATTCTCTGTCATTATAATTCCATGCTGATACAACTATTCCAGTGAGGAAATCCTGGAGTAACACAAGGACAGATCACATATTATCCTTAATGCTGTATTGCTATTGTGCACTTATTGGTTCTAAAGTTTAGCCATAAATATCAGGACATTTTCAGTTTTCACACAACTCTAACTAAAGGAATTTTTAGTTTCTCTTATTCCAAAAAACAGCTATCATTGTTTGGGATAAAAACATAAAATAAAAGAGTGGTATAAAACAAACTATCAAATTTCAGGAAAGTGTAATTAATAGAATGATGATGTTACATTTTAGGGATGAAAATACTTTTTAAAAAGAGAGAGGATATTCTGCCTTTGGGCTTTTGTTTTTACGATTTTGAATAGCCCCATCATCCCTGTGCCCCACAGCTTCATTCATACAGTAATTTTTCAAAGTTTTAGCTATCCTGAATGAAAGATAGCATCCTCCAAACCATGGCGGAAATGATGTGGCAATATCAAATGTCTGAATTGTTCCCCCCATCTAAATAATGCCTGTTAATAATGTCTATTGCATGTAACTTGTGCCTTAACACCCTGTCAAGCCTATCACTGGCACCAGGCTTCCCAGAACTATTCAGTGTGTTTTCTTCCTGTTGTGGCTGAAGGTGTATTACTGGCACTATGGGAGAGACAGGGTTGTAATTTTT
Organism: Irena cyanogastra; assembly: GCA_013397155.1. Lineage (NCBI taxonomy): Eukaryota > Metazoa > Chordata > Aves > Passeriformes > Irenidae > Irena > Irena cyanogastra. Next base: position 584,852 of record VWZV01014406.1, on the reverse strand, counting down.
TTTTTTAACATCATCGGTCACACAAAGTGATTACTCCAGCTGTACAAATAATGTAGAAATGGATTTTTTTTTTGCATTAGAATTATGCAAACCCAGCAAATAATCCTAACAATTGCTTCTTAAGTCAGTGAAATTTCAAGCCATTCAGTTAACTTGTAAGGAGCTCACGGCTTCTTTGATGATGGGGTTTGTTAAGCCCAAATGTGGAGAACTAATAAAATAATAAAAAGGCTCCGAGGTGTTTATAGATTTCAATTATCTCTTACTTTCTCTCCCAGGACTGGGCTGGGCAGGATTGTGCTGCCCTCAAGTAGCACTTGAGTCCAGGCTGCATTTTATGCTGGCTGTCTCTGAGGTTTCTCCTTTGTGGCTGAATCGCCTTAGTGTGGGCAGTGTACAGAGGTGCTAAGGGCTTGCCTAGACAAAGCACCAGGCTTCACAAAAGCAAGGGAGCAAAAGGAAGCAAAATTGAATCTCTAGCACCCAGCTCCTGGGCAAACAGACAAAACTAATGGATCCACTCTTGCTCCTCCCATCCAATTACTGTGATCCAGTAGAGAGAATATGGCAACATCGGTTCACACAAACTCTAATACTCTTAATCCCTTCCATACATATAAACCTCACATTCAGCACCGTTACTTCATTAGCGAGCCACCCAGGCAGCCGCAGCGTCGGAATGGACCCACCGGCTGCAAAAACCTGCCTCCTTCAGGTTTTAATCAGCTAATGAGGGATATGCAAATGACGAGCTTATGGGATTATGCCTTGTCTGACAGCAGTGCTCCTCGCAGCGATGCAGTACTAATACAGGTGTTAGTAAACTGGTTATTAGGCGCTGCCTAATTTAGGCCCATTCACGCTGGGATTGTGCTGGCAGCCCTGCCATTTGTACTGGTGTTTGTGGCCCAGTAGGACATCTATTAGGGCTGTGGTGGGTCCAGGCAAAACCCTTGCTGCTCGATATGAAGTTAATAAATCCGGTTGGTTTGATCTTTAGCCATAGACAACGGCCCAGGACTGACATGGGGATTTCCCCCTCTGCACCCCAGCTGCCTGGGAAATTGCCACAGGAGGGCAAAGGGGAAGTTTAATTGACAGTTACTTAACATTTATACGAACTTCTCACATGCTTTTGAATAAAATGTAAAGCACAGAAGTATGAATAACCTATATTTTGCCTTGGTCGCAACCCACCAACTCTCTCTCCTTTGAAAGAACATGCAGCCCAGAAATATGCAGAGAGAACAAAACACACTGTGTCTGAGGGTGAGCCATCTCTCTGGGGTTTTGGCCATTTTAGTGCTCCAGTACATCTTTCTGCTGTTTAATTTTTCTTATTCGGTGATATTTCATTAAAAATTCCTTCACTGTGCAAACAATTCTGCGTTGCAGGGTGTTTACTCACCAGGTCGGTGGAGAAAAGTGGAGTGGCATCAGTAAAGTATTCACAGACCAGAACACATGATGCCAACACTTTTTTAGCTGACACCCCTGCTACATGCTTGTCTAAAATCTCCTAAAATATACTCTTTATGTAAACAGCAAATATTCCATACACAGAAAAAAAGTGCCAAGCCTACAGCCATCTTCATTCTTTCCCAAAAGCACTTTGGTGGAAACTAAGATAGGACTAGCAAATAATTTCAAAGATCTCAATTTTATGAACAATGACATATAGAAGCATAGCTTCTTCTGCCTAGGAGGGACACAGAATATAGTAGAAATCTACAAGGACATCATCTGACAAGTGCCAAAATTGATTAGAAGATGCCCAATGAATTACAGATTTTATCTCTTCCAGTCAGTAGAGGAAAGGTAGTATTTTAAAGTAAATCTGTTTAAGACCCATTTGAGGATTTTGCCAAAAAAGATGTGATGTTGTGGGGGTTTCTTTTTATTATAACAGTAATACCTCCAATGCCACTATTCTTAATTTAAATACTATTTAAAATTCGAGGACTTCAATAAAGTATTGAGCTGTTCTAGTAAAAGCCAGAAATTCAAGGGTACAGGTAGCTTTTAATGAGTTCAAAAGTTTGATTTCATCTTTAAATCGATTAAGTTGGAATTGTCATCTACTACATTGGGAGTTTCAAACAAAGGTTTAAAGGACAAAGTATTCAAAAGTGAGTCCACGAATGTCAATAAGCAAAGCCTCTTAGGTTTAATGCCCACGTATCCATTGTTCTGTGTTTGCTCTGACTGACCCTAACTAAATATCTGTCTTTAAGGGCAAAGTTCTGTGCTGAAGTTTTCTCGTGCCTTTCAGATGTTTGAAAACCAAATAGGGGTCCAAAATTTGAAAATTCAGATCAATTATCAATCTCTTGAATCTAAGGGCTCTAGATGAGTGAGGCTGGCTCATCTGCTCATTCATCACCTGTATTAAGGTTGCCTTGTTCTCCTGGTCTGCAAACTGTAGCCACAGTGTTCTGTGGACACTCTCCTGTCAACCTTTTGCTTGGGATAACCTCTTCCTGTGTGTAACGAATTTGCTTGTGACACATGAGATCTTGTATGAGCTAAACAGCACTGAGTAATAAATGGGAAAAAGCCAGACATAATGGAATGGTTTAAATGGAGCACGTATTTCTGGTTTATTTAGCATTCTGTCACCCTGTTCTTTGCCGGCCTCTAAAATAACCTGGAGAACATGATCAGTAGAATGTGGATTGTATTGATTAGGCCCAGTGGAGTCCTGCTGATGGAATGTTGTTGTGCTATTTATAGATGACAGAAGGATCACTCCTATTTATCCTTATGCTTTGTCACAAGGATAAACATGTTGTTGCTTCAGACACCAAGAAGGTGAGGAAAGTATAGCAAGTCTGGACCTATTTAAAATCCCAGAAGCCAGAAGCCCTGAATGCTCACAATGAACATAAATCCTCAGAAAGATTCAGAAATTCTTTAGAACAATGTAATTTTTTTTTTCTTCTAGTATTTCAGTTATCAGCAGCACCCCTCGATGCTGATAGCTCTGTTTTAGTTGAGAGCTGAGAAGGTGAAGGATATTAAATTTATGAAATGCATCATACCTAAGTAAAAAGACTTGGTAGGAAAAAAGCCTACTTGCACTTGGACAGACCATATCAGAAATAGTGTTAAAACATTAAAGAAACATTTGATTAGTTAATAGCACTGGTAGTAGTTGCCATGAGTGGGAGCAAAAGAATTGTTTCTAAGAGTGTAGTTACACAATAAATTTTCTGTGTGTTTCTTTTTCATCTCTTGCTTTTCTTTTCTCCTTTAACACATGGATGATTACTTCTGACACCTTGAGGAGAGTGCATGCTGTATCTGCCTTCATTGCTCAAGAAAGTATAAAAACGCAGTGTCCAAAAATGAATGTGTGTGTGAAAAAGTGTCTGTGCTCCAGTGGAGGGAAACACACTGGCTATGGGAATGAATACATATTGAGGGATGAAACAGTGACAGTAAATGTTAAATGAAAATTTAATTGAATTAAGAATCCACTCATGCTGGTTTCCACTGGATGACAGAATCCACATCACTGCCAGGTAATGTGCTGTCAGCAGTGCACTTAGGCAGCTGCCAGTCTTGCATCCCAGAAGGGTAAATCTCAGAGGCTGGAAGAGAAAGGAGTATCTGCCTTCACTTCTGTCCAGGAACTATCAGCCCCTAACACCAGTTTAATTTCCCAGGTACTGTTCATTTGTCTCTTGGAAATGAATCCTTCAAATGCTAGGCGTCCTTGACTTCCACACGCATTGTAATCAAAGGATCAGTGATACTGCAACTTCAAGCATTCCACTTAAACCTGCTTTACTGAAATGCTTTTTGAAATCTACTTCTTTGGCTCTAAAATGGAAATGGCACAATGATGTTGCCAGGATTCATAAAAGTTTTAGTTTGAAGAGCATCCTCTTCAGATTTCAGGAAAATACGCTTTTCAGCCTGATGTTTTACTTAATATTTTTGGCAATAGAAGTTGGGAGTTCTATGAATCATACACCTGTTTTGAGGAACTCACTGTTGTAGGTATCGGCTTTATGATACTTGGGAATGGGGCTGTGATCCAGCCTCATCCCCAATGGGCCTCAGCTGGGGAAAACAGGTGAAGAGCACAGACTGTAATGAAGAGCACACAGGTGCAGTGCATGAACTATAAGGGGTAAAAAGGTTGGGTTTGGGAAGCAGGGGGACAGACACTAGCAGAGGCTTGCAGCTGGTGGTGGCTCACGATGTTCCTGTGTCTGAGCAGGCAGCCTGAAGCCTTCTGATAAGGTAGGGTGCTACTCTAGATTATTGTGTGTCATGGCTGTCTGAAATATGGACTATGTTGCGGAGTGTGCTGCGACACACTGTAAAACATTTATTTCCCATATATGCAGACTAAATAATAATTAAAACCAAACACAAACTGCCCTTGTAAACAGGACACAGAACGTTTTATGAATCAGACTCGCTGAGAGTTTTAGCTTGAGTTTCACGTGCTGGGATATATCTACAGCTGCAAGAAATATAATTTAGTAGAGTAATCTAATCTGGGATCTACCTACATGCAAGTAATTTTAAAATTACTTCATGGAAACAAACAAATTCATAGAAAACTGAATCCATTTTTGCCCTCCTTTACTTTGGAGACAGTCCATGCTAAACAGAATATATTATTCCCAGCCTACCAGAACTATCTTTAAGAATGTTGTGGGACCATCAGCAAGGAATTCTATGCTGCTTAAAGAAATCCTGTGCTCTGCTCACTAACACAGCAAAATATTTCAGATGAGAAGAGATGCCTAATCAATTTAGCCTGAGCAACTGAGTTTTGTCCTGAATTGTGTCTCATGGTGTGGCCCATAAGCAGGTGACAGAGGGACTGTGGAGCAGTGTATCTGCTCGGGGACCTTCTACATTTGCACCCACCCCACTGTGCCTTGGCTTCTCTCAATGTTGTGACTTCTTTTTCAAGCAAGCTTCCATATCTGGGTACAACAGTTATATTCTATGTATTTGTTCTAGATGGTCATTTTCCATTACATAAAATTTTTATGGCATCTGTCTGGGACATAGAGTTTTCTTTCAAGTGGCAGGTCTGTACCAAGCTTTTCACTTTTCCTAGTGGATGATTTCTGGTCCCTTGAGATAACTCTATTATCAGAAATATCAGACTAGCTTATGTAGCCCATCCCAGGGAATATAAATACAGCTTCTTTTTTAGGCACTTCTGAACCCTAAATTATTTGCAACTTTTTTTGGAAAGAATTCTCAGTTCCCTCACTGCTGAAATGGGACCACAAAATGGGAAAAAATACACCATGAAAAGTAAGTTTGTTAAAATTCTTTTTAAGAAGTTATTTGCAAATGCAAAAAGATCTGAGAAAATTAAGTCCAGAAGTTACCTTCAGAAAACCCTGAGGTCAAACAGCCTTAATGCTACTCCTTGTGTATCTTTACAATGAGAATTTTAAGCGGATTCCTCCTGCATGGCAGTACACAAGGTTAAAGGTTAACAACTGACCAATTCCTTGGACAAGGTGTTATTCAAAATCAGGTACTTAAGACATTTGCTAGAGGACTTAGCCATTATGGCTGTTTGGAATCAGTGCATTTTCCAGCAGGGAAAGTATTTAGGAGAACAAAAAGAGTGCAGAGACAGGGAATTCCAGAAAGTCCGTCACCATATAAACTAAAAACCACCATTAGAAGCTGAGTTCTCTTAAGAAAAATCTGACAGTATCCAAATAGGTTGTGTGGAAATCATGGTCACCAGAAAGAGATGAGGGCATTCTCCACAAATACTTAAGCCTGGCTCTATTTAAGCTCTGTTTTTGATGTACACATGAGTTTTCTCTTCCCATGTTGCTTTCCTTTGATGTAGCTATCCCCCTCAAGATCTATCTGACTTCTTTTTAAGGGTTTGTAAAGCATGTGGTAGTTTTACAGTCAGGTCTGAATCAAAGGGAAAAGCTGTTGGAGGTTTCTGATCTTGCAATGTCCAGAGCAATATCTCACTAGGGATTGGAGTTTACTTGGTGAAAACCTGAAATAATAAAAAAATCTCAAAGTTATTTTGTCCTCTTTTGAAGAAGAGTTTATAATGTAGGTGGCCAGAGACATTCTAATTGTTTAAGCAATGAGTACAGCTGTTGGATCTCCTTTTGAGTTGCAGGGATCTTGGATCTCTCCCTGGGCGGCAGGGTTTCTTCTCTAATTTCTGGGGTTTTGTACCTGAGTCTTTTGGGGTTTTGAGAGGTTGGCTGTTATGGCCAACACAGCCGTTTCCTTTGTTGGATATGAAAAAGTCCACAGCAGTTTCGAATGGGATTTAGGGAAGAAAAGAAGGCACTTACAGAGCCTTAAAGGCCCAGTAGATCTCTCAGGATTAAAACATTGTGCGTGCATAAAAGTGAACTTTTAGAACTAAGTTTACAAAAATGTCACTATTGGATTCCGCAGCTGTCATGAGGGGGAAGATGTTCATTCCACCTTGCACTAAAACACTGGTTTGATTCAGAACATTAAACAGCTGCTCTGCTACTGCTGCAATGTGGCTTTCCCACTGCAGATCTATGCTACAGCCTCATGGTGTGTAAAACAGCTTTTAGCTACAAGGCAATTGTGATGTTTAAACCAAAGACATCATGCTTGTAAGGAAGAACAGAAAGTGTTATATTTAGATATATTTTGGAGAAAGCAATACCCAATAGCAGTGCAACACATATATTTTGAAGAGCTGAATTTAGAAATGAGTTCTTCAGTGTGCTTGCTTTAACATACACATTCATATTCAGAAGAATTCTGAAACTCCAATTAAAACAGCTTTTTCTCTAAAAAGAGTATAAGAATACTTGAGCTTCAAGCTCAAGTTCAAAGACTCAGGAAACAATTATAGCCTTGTATAGTTTTCAAAATATTTTAATATTTTCTTTTAATCTCAGGCTCTTCTCATTGTAGAAATAAATATCTCAATGCACATTTCAATGAGATTCTTTTAACCTGTTTATCTCTTCTGACTGCAGATACGAAAAAGTTATTAGAATACTAGTCTTAGATACGATGTTTAGGAGCTGGTATTGTCTCACTGGATATTAGTTAGTAGCCTTTGGCTCCATCCAATTTTAAAATGCATTTTGAAAAGAATAATAGCAAAAAAATAGAGTAATTGGTTAGAAGAATGTATTCATGGGAGTGCATGAAATGATGTTTGACTTCCTTTGCTTAAAAATACTTCACAGAACAGGATATTAAAAAAAGGAAAAAGCAGAAATGTAACCTATCCAAAGTCATAGATGGGTAGATCTATCTCAAATCAGTGCTGAGGCCAGGAACAATAGTTGGATTTTACGATCTGTAGCTTAACTCCTTTTCTAAACTGTTGTTAATGGTGCTGAATAAGATGAGTGTGCCCAGCCTAACCAAACACAGCAGAACAAGTAGGGGGAATGCATGTGGAGAAAAGATAAAAGGAACCTTCATCTAACAAGTATAAATGTTTTTAACCTATGAAATAGGAGCCAGGTCCAGCTCCCCAAACTTGAATGACAATTTGGACTCTATCATGTAAAAGCTTTTTATTTATTGTTATAATGACTCGTAATTTGTTTGAGATTTATCTTGCTTTTCTATAGAATAATTTCTAAAGAACAACCTGCAATCTGTAGGACAAGGAAATAGAAACAGAGTTTTTAAATCTCTTTTTACTACTTGAGTTATGAAGAAAATTTGGTGGGAATTGGGGCTGGTAGTAAAGCTTGGCAAGATAGGGTTAACCAGAATTTCTTACAAAATGTAGGTAAGACTGTAAAAGACCTGTTTTTCATCTGCTGTAGAGGATGAATGCTCCTGGGTTGATGGTTTTGCTGTTGACTCCAAAGAGCTAATGTGTGGGAATAATTTTTACTCAAGTGCTACTATTCCAGCTTAACTGAGGTTTTAGCTAAAGCACACGAATTACAGCAAATGCGACAACTTCTTAGAGGAGAAGACCTCACTCCATGAGAAAGCAGGATTGGACCACTTTTATTTTCATGCAACATATTTCCTTTTCCAATAAGACAGCAAGTTGTGGGGCTGGAGAGTGTGGCAGGAGAGGGGGATGGTGAAATGGTGGATTTGCAAAGGGAGTGATACCACCCACTGCCAGCTGCAGGGAAGAGGGAGGTAACACTTTCAGCCCCCAAATGTGTAAGTCTATACGGGTGTGAATCATCTAAACACTTATTCCACTGGTGGACTGGATGCCTTCCCACATGAACACCTCCTTGCTTTATTGTCATGGATAAGTAAGGCAGAAATAATTTCCTATGTGGAGAAGACAAACTAACAAAACCAAGAATTATGTCCCTGTTTTCATCTGAGTGAGACTTGGATATCACTTCCTTCAGGAGAAATCTGTGGGGTTTTACTTGTGCGAATATCCAAGATTCAGGATTTACCTCTCCTTCAGATTACTCATGCAGCCATGTATTTATGTTTCAAGAGTGAACAGGAAGGTGTGGTCTATACTATCCCAGCTCTGTCAGGGGCAGTTTCGTCCTCACCTCATTGACATGTCTGTTGTGCTAAGGCACAGAAAGTGGCTTTTCTCTTACTCCGCCACTTCAATTTGAACAACACACAAGAAGCAGCCCCACATCCACTTTGCAGGGATTGTTTAGGCATTATTGTAGCTGTGGAGGTAACACACGCAGCCTAAATATCAAAACCAGGCAGATAGGAAATTTTATTTGAATTACAGGTGCTTCTATGACCTCTTCTAAACTCACACCGGTGTTTTAAAGGGCTTAAATACCTTAGCAATTTGAGTAAGGGACTGGATCCTACTCCTCTGGACATTGGCTTCAAAAGACTTGTGAGAAGAAAAGGGAGACATTGTTAGTGGAGCTAGGGTCAAATCCCGAAATGGCTGGGCCAGACACCACACAACCTGTGCAAGTTCTGCCTCTGCAGACCTGCTCCATCAGTCTCGGCTTTCCTCTGAGGCTTCTCCAGCCCTCAACATTTTGTCTTTGCACTGAGAATGAAGTATTTCCAATTGTGCTTATCAGCAATACCATAATAAAGCATTTATTTAGATTATCCTTATGAGAAAGTGCCTTAATTTTTTTATTGAAAGAAGTGAAGTTAGTAAAGCAAAGTCAGTTTTTACCAGTTGGGTCTGGCAGGTATTTTGCCTGCTTTTTCCATTGTTCTTATACATTAAGAGAGGTATTAAATGAAGTCAGGGATTTTTTTTTCCTCGTTCAGTTCCCTGCTCCCTGACACAGCTACTAAAATTATGTATTCTTTACTGCTTTCTAAGAAGATTACTAAGCCAGCTGACCCAAACAGTAGTGGCACCAATTAGACATCATTCAAAATTAATAACCACTACGATGATAACAAATCAAAAGATTGATTCTTCTGATGGGAGAATCATTTTAATTAATTTAATCCTTGTTGAAAGATCAGCTGTGCACAGTCCTGCTCACCAGTGGGGCCCATTTGTCCCTGTCTGTCCCCATCACCTAAAGCCAGTGAATATGATCAGTAGCCAGCACTTAGGGAACAATAAGAAACAGATTGTACTGTCAGGCTTCATTAAAGATCATCATTAGTATTCCAATTTGGAAACAGTCAATCTATCCCAACCTTTTACCAATTCTTTTCAGCTGCTTTTGTGAAGTTTGGTTCAGCTGCTAAACGTAAAAACGCTGCACAGGCTTTTTTAAAACAACAAGTTGGGTCTGGCTGATGCCTGTCAGGCAGCAGCTTAGGGACAAAGCTCGGGGGAAATACGGGTTATGCAACCAGGCTCTAAATGATATCATGTGCAGCTGCTTATGATCAGAGTATTTATGGGCAATGAAACTTTCTTAAACTTGAAGCTTAACAATGATGAATGGAAATGAAATGGATATGGCACTTTCTTTCATCCCACTGCCGAGGGGTTTTGTGGTCCCAAGGGTATTTCTGCAGAGCTGGCTGGCCGGGCTCTCGGCGCAGGCTGCTGGGGGCATTTGGAGCATGTTGATGAGGGAGATGGAATTCCAGATTTGTTTGCAGTTCACTTTATCTTTTCTACCGAGGTCAGATTGCTTTGTTTGTTTGTTCTTCATTCTGGTGGCTGGAAATAATTATGGAGAAATGGATTATAGGATTTGGAGGCATATTTCTGGACGATCATCCCTTTAGCTCAGCCATGTCCTATGGCTGCGCAGGAGATGAAGCTGGAATTTTAGTTTTCAAAACAGTTTGCCTGCCATGCAATGATCTCATTATTTTAATATTCTTGACATTTATGATTTATGAACCTTCCCAGTTGTCCAACCATCTTCCTGAAGATATTTCAGGAATGCTCTGCCTGAAATACTAAAATAAATGTACAATACTGTCATTTTGAATAATCTCCTTCTAAGAGTGCTTTTTTAAAAAAAAGGCATTTGATTTTTTCTGACATATTCTTGTGTATCAAAAGGGATTTCACAGAGATTGCAAATGAAATCAGAATTAGGCCAGTAAAACAGAGAGAAATATCTAAATATTAGATTTAATATTTCTTTTCAAAGAAAAAAATAACAACTCTCCAAATTTGATTATGAATTAAAAATGTTATTATTACTGTTACAGAATGACCAAAGAAATCCCAACCAAAAGTACAAAGTACTTTTTCTTTTCAGCTGCTTTTGTGTAGTTTGGTTCAGCTCTCTGTAAAAGCTCAGATACTTTCCTATAGTTTAGTACTACTCTAACTTCTGAATGCTTCATACAATTCAATAACCCCCTTGAAAACAATTATTTGCAATAACTGGTTGCTCACTGCATATGCACGGAGATTTCTGCTATTTAAATAAATAGAGTTTTCTATAACAAAATTAGTCATAATAAATGTAGGTACTTCATAAGGAATATCCAGCCCAAAATGCAGTTTTCAAATGTTTTCCAGAACTAAGCCAGTATAGTGAAAACATTATTTTTCCTCCACAGAAGAACAGAAAATCCCTTAGTAGAGAATCACAGCTGAAACCAATGTTAACGAAGATTCTCTGTGAACTTGATAACATTTTGTTTAGTTTTAAGCTTGCTATCTTGGAAAAAAAACCCAACAAAGTAAAATTCAGACCTCATTATTTTTCTCTGAGAAAATAGAAAACCTAATTTGCTGAAAAAATATGATTCTGCTCTAACTGAATTTCAAATGGTTTGGTGAATGCTTTTTGCTGTGTATAAGCTCTTGTATCATTTTTCACTTTGACAAGATGATTTTAATCCAAGTTCAAAGCCAATTATAGGCTTTATAGGTTAGAACTTATTTATTGCAAAGTTATTGTCTATGTAAGTGGCTACATAGTTAATATTAACTAGTAACATATACTGCAGTGGTGAATAACATGAATATTGATAGGAATGTAGATTAAAATTTCTAGCATCTCACTGAAGAATGTCAGTCTTTCAAACTACTTATATTCTGGGGGTCCTTTCATTCTAAAATTTATTTATAATCTTCCAGTGACTGCTTTGATTATTTTGTCAGTTTTGCCCATGACAAGCCTGTTACAAAAGGAAAGGCAGAGGGATCTGTTCCATATTTTTATATCAGTGCAACTGAGTTCCAAAGTATTGGCTTGCTAAATGCTTTTTAGTTGTTTCTTAATGTATCTCTTTTTGAAGTCAATCTCCTCAATTTCATTAATCTTTTCTTTTTTTCCCCAAGGCTACTGACTTTGCTGTGATTTTTTTTTTACCACTTGACTTTTAGCCATTTTCCCCTTTTTTATGTCACATACACCTTTATTGGAAAGGCATCCTTTCAGAAGAAGGTTGATACAGTGTGCTATTACCTCAATGTTTTCAACTTGATTTTTTAAAATGGATTTAGCATTTTTTGGAAAGACTTTTTGAGAAAGGGGCCCCAGTGAAAGGATCTCAGAGTGCTGTGAAGGATCTCAGTGTCCCTTGAACGCGGTGGAAGTTGGTCTCAGGTTATGGCCTCGGGTTTACACCAGTCCAAACCAAAGAGCAGTCCCTCCCTGCCTCCCTTTCTCCGTGCCCTGAGCAGCACCATCCCACCTCTCCTCTCTACCAGGATCTTGAAACAGCACTGACACCAACCTGGCTGATCTGTGCTTTGCAGATTTAGTTTTCAGAAGAATTAGTTTTCATTCCTATGGGAATGTATTAGTGCAGTAGGAATGTGAAACCACAAAGAGAAGCAGGGTACCTCCTCTCTTGTCAGAAGCAATTATTATAATTATAATTATTATTATTAATGATGAGGTTTTTGTAAAGGTGATATTCTACTAGTAAGTCTTGTACTATTTTTTTACTCTCCCTAAAGTGTTAACTAGGAAAGTCCATAAAATAACAGCATAAACTAATGGTTGCAGATATAGTCAATCTAGAATTGTCAATATAGTCAATTTCTACATTTTCTTTATAACTCCAAGGAACAAAACCACCTACCAAAAGGATCAAAGAGAAAAAGACTAGGAAATGCCACAAATGGATGACCTAGAGAATTGGTATTTCCCAGTTAAGAACTATTCCAGCACCAAATCCCCTCTGCCGATGTGGCTGCAGCAGATTCTGTGCCATCTTGTGTGCTGTGCATGGGATGTGGTCCTGCTGATAAAACATCACCTATCCCATGTGGCTGCATGCTCTCAATGGTTCTTAGCCCTGTGGTTTGTGGTGGGATCCACACCTGAGGTTCTGCACAAGGTAAGAGCCTGGTTAAAGTCAGCATCCTGCTAACAACAGACTTGTGTTCCAAAGAGCTGAATCTGCTTCAATGTGTTTTGGGGGGAAAATAAGTGTGTAAAAACTCAAATTATTGCACAAAACAGGGCACTCTTTACTGCACCAAACTACTCATTAACTTCAGTGATTATTTTGTTTTTGGTGGTATTAGTCATTTACTTGGCAAAATGCCTTTGCACTAGAGAATCTGGTTGGAAGAACCACTGTGAAATGAATACCGTGAAAGAAACAGAATGTGACAGTGGAAATCTATTTCAAAGAGTAAATTTGAATGAAGAGGCTGTGACCCATCAGAAGGAATCTGACCAAATTTGCCAGAGTTAGCAGTTAATTTTTTTTAGATATCCTTTATCTATATCATGTTTTCAAACCATGCAGCTACTGTTTATACTGCAAGTACAATTTCTGAGCTATTCTTAGAGGTGTAGCTGACTTGATATTTTTGATGCCTTTTAGTCCAGCAGCTTGTTTACACGTAGTACAGATAAATGCAACAGCAACTTCGTTTATTTTATTTTAATCCTAAACCTCATCTCAAACTCCCCCTTTTTCTCCCCCTTTTTTCTCCCCTCCTCTCCTTCCCTTCTTTCCTTTCCCCTCCTTTCTTCCCACCTTTTCTCCTTTTTCTCCTCTTTTTTTTCCTCCCTCCCCCGCCTCCGCATCCTTTCTTTGGCAGTAAAGATTTGCTGCTCATGTAAATGGGGAAGAGAATTCACTTTTAAAAGTCGAGCTACAGGTGGGTTGCAAAGTGTAGTAATGAAGGAAAGATTAAAAACTCCTTTAACTAGAGCTGGAGGCTTTACGCGGACTTGGGCCGAGCTTTGCTTAAGACCATCGGATGCTCCAGAGATGTTTGAATCTAAGCTGGAGCTGCACTGCCCTCCTGCGCTCACAGCGGAAAATGGAGAAATGTGAAACATCTCCGGCACAGAGGAAGCGCCTGGTTTAATGCCACGAAAGAGAAACAAAAGGAACACGATTATTCCTGTACCCGCCTACTTAAAAGATCACAGAACCGAACTTATTTTGGCTAATCGGAGCAGATTCTGCTCTCAGGTTCTCCCAGAACATACAGAAAAAGTGGATAGTCCAAACCATTTGGAGTGTTTTCTCCAACTATGCATTACTTGTCTAAACATTGTGGAAGTTTTGCAGGATGCTCTGCTTTCACAGGCAGCCAGTTCAGGCTGCAGTGAAGTCCTGTGGAAAGACTCCAGCAGCTCTGAAGACCATCTTGTAGCTGATCAGATTCCAAAGCCATCACTGACAACACATCCAGCACTAAAAAGCTCCTAACACAGATGGAGGTGGCCTAATTATTTCCTATCATCTCCCTGCATGCTGGGTTAGGCAACTGATAAATTTCTGGAAAGCAGAAAAGAAGGGCTCATGACACAGCCAGGATGTACAAGACAGAGATGTGCACGCAGCCGTGAGCTGCTGGAGCTGGCAACCACAGCCCACAGGGCTGAGCCAAGGCACTCCAGCAGCACAGGCTGTGTCAAGCACAGCTGCAGGGGACAGCCCAGAGCCTGGCACATGAACTGCTGGGTGCCACAGTGTGTCCCTAGGTCATGGCCAGGTGGGCTGGCTGGATGGGGGTGTTCCAGCAGCCCCTTATGGAATCACAGAATGGTTTGTGTTAGAAGGCACCTTCAGGATGTCAGCTAGCTGAGCCCCCCTGCCACAGGCAGGGACACTTCACTACACCAGCTTGCTCCAAGCCCCATCCAACCTGGTCTTAAATGTTTCCAAGGATGTTTTTGGGCAACCTGTTACAGTGTTTTACTATCCTCATTGTAAAAATGTTCTCCTTATATCCCTTTTTCTTTAAAACCATTCCTCTTCTCCTCCCTCATCCTGCTTGCAGAGTGGGCTTGCAGGCTCCTGGAGAGGTGACACATGCGAATGGTCCTTGCCCACACCTCCACACCAGCAAGGCAGCTCCATCCCACAGCTGTGCTAGAAATAAAATGGTTCCTGAGCATTAGAAACACAATGAAAGCCCAGGAACAAGAAGAACAACTAATTTTAAAAGAAGTCAGTGCACTTAAGAGGAACCAGAGTGGCCTGCAAGAGCAATTAGGTAGAATGGGAAAAACTATGTAAATACATAGGAAGTAACATTGGCACAGGTTGCCCAGAGAAGCTGTGGCTGCCCCATCCCTGGAAGTGTCCAAGGCCAGGTTGTTTAGGACTTTGAGCAATCTGGTCAACAGAAAGGTGTCCCTGCCCATGGCAGGGGGGTTTGGAATGAGATGAGTGTTAAGGTCCCTTCCAACCCAAAGCATTCTGTGAAAGATGTTGCTTTTTACAGAGTGCTTTATACAAATCAGGGGTTATACAAATCAGAGGCTCCCTGAAGGGTTGCATACTTTCTCATTTAAGGACCTTAAACCACATATTGGGTAAAGCCTTCCTCCCTCTATTGTACTGGTATATTTTGGTAATGTCACTTCAAAATGAATTGGTTCTTCGAGGGCACGGAGTGACACCTGCACCAAACAGAACAGAAATAAAGTATGCAAGCAAAGAAAGCAGGAAACAGGAGACCAAGCATAACTTTATCCACTGTGGCTGACAAGAGATAATCAGGACAGCTCCTGGGGAGGACAGATCTGGGATAACACAGCAAAGTATTAATTCAGTAGGGTTGCACCAGCCTTACTGTAATGGTAACATAAAAGTGGCAATTGACATTTTTTAAAGTTTTTTGGAGACAGACTCTTTTTCATGGTTTTACAGTCAGATCTTTTCTGGAGAACAAAAGTGAAAATAATATTGATAGAAGAATCATTTATTGTCAGGTATTTCTGAATATGGAAGCTGGAAGTCAAAATAAACCACTGAGACTCCATCTTAATTTTATTGAACTACTGTACGTCCAGATGAATTTGTTTGGAAATTGGCTGTTGGCTCAAATTCTACCCTGGATCTGGATCTAGATTTCTAGTCTCCAGCTACTCTGACAGTTACTCAGTTCTGGGGCTTTGAAGTTCAGAAGACAGAATTTCAGCATGCCAATATGGTCATTAAAGAAACCAAGTTATTACTACCCAAACCTGTTCCTGATAAATTAACAGCAAAACTGCATAACTGTTGTCTCCAGCATGCTCTGAATGTTGCCAGAAAAATGAACCAGTGGTTTGGAGAACTTGAGAAAAGCAGGAAATCTTGCTGCTCATGTAATTTGGACAACAGCTGCTTGAGCATCTGCCTCAGCTTTCAGCTGTAGGGTTTGGCTGCCAGTTCCAGTAAACAATTTGAGTGACCTCAGTTTTGTAAAAATGCATGAGCATCACTAATCTCAGTCTGCAGAGGCAGGTGACTCATAGCACCGAGTGAAACTTCAGAGGAATTACTCTAAATTGTGACCATTTGTAATGATTCACAGGGATATTTCCTGTGGGGAAGAACTCTGGAACAAAAGCTTGCTCAATGTGACAGCAAAAAATACTATGTTTACAGGGTTTCTTAGGAGCAGATCAATAAACAGAAGCAAGAGATGCTGAAATTCTTACATCCACCGCACAATAAGTTCAGTCTTTCTATATTTAAAAGACCCTTATAAGAAAAATGGGGACAGGCTTTTTACTGGCTCCTGTAGTGATGGGACAAAGTGTGATGGTTTTAAATTAAAAGAGGGCAGATTGAGACTAGGTAAAAGGAAGAAATGTTTTGTGCTGGCGGTGGTAAACACTGGGACAAGTCGCCCAGAGCGGCTGTAGATGCCCCATCCCTGGAAACATCAAGGCCAGGTTGGATGGGGCCCTGAGCAACCTGATCTAGTTGAAGATGCTCCTGCTCATTACAGACACGTTTGACTAGATGATCTTTGGAGATCCCTTCTAACACAAACCATTCTATGATTCTAAGATCAGGGAGTTTGTAATCCAGATGGTTTAGTCTGGTGCCCTGGATGCACTATCTGCACCACACTTGTGGTTTGAAGCGCTCTAAACAAGCAGTTCAGACCCTCAGTTCAGCTGCAGAGCAAATATGGTATGCACCTAGAGTGGAGACTCTGGCTTATTCTCTCCTGAAAACAATCCAGTGTGCATTCACCAAAAGGGGTCTGCAGATCCAAATGACAAATCAGAAATGGGATCACTTCAAACCTCTAGTGCTGCTCCAACACAAAACAAAATGCTTTGATAGATGAAGCCACTGCAGTTGAGATTGTAACTTTCCACTAATAGAGATTAGACAGAAAAAGTGTATCTTATGCTTTCCTGAATAGCTTCATTAATTTACTGGTTTTTCCTAGAAAAAGCAGTGCATTAAAAGCAAAACATTAAGGAACTTTCAAGACAAGTACTCTGAGCAAGAACTGAAAAGCTTTCTGTCCATGGTAAATAAAAGAGTGTGGAGTTTCACGCTGACGTGGATGAACTCCTTTCCATACCTAAGCTGGCTTGCAGAGACTGCTGCAGTCTGGACATACCCAGAGCCCACAGAGCAAGAGCTCTTCCCAATTTCCAATCCTTACCACCTCTTTATGATGATGGTGTGTTTCCCACTGCACTGACAAAGAAAATGTTTCAGGTTTCATTCCCTATGTGTTTTCAGATGTTCAATTAATCTTTACAGAATACCTTGGTGAAGACTAGCTATTAATGGCATTTTCCTCCTGTTATTACACAAAAAAAATTCTATGAAAAAGGAGTAAACTTTTTCTGCTTCAAACAGCACAGACTATTGCACAGTACTTCTGCAGATATAATTAAAATTTCAAAATAAAAATAATTACATGATAGTTGCTGTACAGAATAGCCAGCCTGAAACAAAATATGTGTTGCTTTACCCTACAACTTGAGAGCAGTAGGGTTGTTCAGATCTTCAACCAAAAATCATTTTCTAAAGTTACTATCACTGGCCTTAGAAGTAGAGAATTTGGAGAGGAATTGCAAACCACAGTAAATACTTGAGTGAGTATTGATTTTAGTATTGTTTCCTGTTAATTCTTATTGTTAAAAATACAAAACTGAAAAACATTCTTCAACATTTGTGGCTCTTTTTTACCACTGGTCATGCAACAGGGTCATGCACATTAGCCAAAGAGAGAGTAACAAACAGTTGCTGCTTTATTTAGGTTGGCAGAAAGTTACATGTTCCATTTAAAATGTCTGAGATTTAACAGGTCAGCCTCTTTTGAAAATTATGAGTAGGTGTTTTCGGAGGGGGAGGGTGTTTGTTATTATGTTCTACTGTTTTGATGAGTATTTTTGATAGGATAGATATTTGTTCTCACAGAAAAAGTTGCTGAAAGAAGAGTTTGGGAAGAGCCTGTAAGAGACCTGACCGACCATTTGAAACAGTTACTGAACAGCCAAATTTAGAGCTATTTTAACATTGCTCTCCAAGTAGATGCGCTCACAGTAATTGTGCTGATTTTGGAAGTCACCAATTTGAAATGTTGCCTCTGAGACTTTACATCTGCAATCTGCTTCAGAACTAGGAACCTGTTTTCAAGGCTGATGACTTAGGAAATCTGTTTTGTTTCAGTAGACTTCCCAGAGGATTTTATCAGCTGAAATAGCTTTTCCCCTTCTACTTAAAACACAGTTTGGGTATGTTAAGTCCCTGCACAAAGAGCATAAAATGTGTGTTAGTTCATTTTTACTTTTAGTTAACTCCTTCACTGTCAACAAGAGCTTTTCCTACAGTTAACTACCTTGTACTGAAGTCAAGACCACCCATTTCAAGACTTGTTTCAGGGACGGTATGTGCAACACTGCTGAGGCATCAGCTTGCCCACAGCCCTTCCTTCCTTGCTGTTGCAGAGGGAGAACACCTCCAGGAACAATTCTGCAGGGATAAGAAGAGTAAAACCCAGACTAAAACCCAGACTTGCAAAGCCAGCTCACCAAGGCAGCATTGTGTCCCTGGGTCCTTCAGAGGCTCAATGTGTGCCTATAAATACTGCCTGTCTGCCTTAACCCTGAATTATACTGCAGCACCTAAGTAAAGTGCCTTTGTATTGCCAGCTCTCATACCCAATGTCTGCAGGCCAAAGGCAGGCAGGCAGTGAGTGAGGATGAGTAAATCCAAGAGGAACTTGCTGCTGCCCTTGTGCCTCACAGATCTGTCTGTGAGCCACCATGCAAACACAGGTATCATCCCAGCCTGTGTCTGTGGCTTGGAGGTGAATTCCACATGGTTCAACAGTGCAACAGCTGCTTTGTTAGTATTTTATATATTGTAAATCAAAGGAGCTTACTTCTCTCACTCCTTAGTGCCTCAGCCCACAGACTAAGCAAGAATTTACCATATTGCTGTAAAAAGAAAAAGGAAGGCTCAGGAGCTCTTGTATTCTTAAGTCTCAAACTGATGGATTGAAAGTGGAGGAGCCAGTAAATGTGCCGAGGGTTTGGTGGCATAGGTTTGCTCATGTTTAAACTGTGAAACATTTGCAAATGTCTACTTAAAGGCAACATTAAAGACAACAGACCTCTTTTGCTTTGTGGCTTTGCCTACCAGCTACAATGTGCCATATCAGAGTGTGAGGGCTGGGAGGAGAGATGTGAAATTTAGCAGCTTAAAAAAAAAAAAATCAAAAAACCAACCCAAACGTTTTTAATCAGCTTGAGAGCCCAGTGGATTTGTGAAATCGTTTGGGATTAACAGGCTATTGATTGCTAATAAAACAATATTTAGCTTTGTCTGATGAACAGCAATGGAAAAAGGTGTGGGCACCTTGTCAAACAAGACCCATTGAGGACGGATGATGGGTTAAGTGTGGGGGTCTGAGTGGCAGCGTGGGTGCCCAGGCTTCAAGGAGAACTTGTCAGTTGTTAGTGAGGCTGGTGAAAGGAAGGACGCCAGCGCCTGATGGCTGGGGTAGTATTGATGCAAGTTAGCTGACTAATCAGATTGAAAAAGTCCCATGGTATTTATGTCACTTTAATTTTCATCAAACAATTGGAGACGACAGCACTCTATTAAGAAGAGGTTGATCCAGAACTAAAGCTAAATAAATTAGGGTCTCAGTTTAATCAAATTATCCCTCTGCTGGCCTTGGATTAACTGAGGGAGACAGCGTCAGTCTAGGCACTTTTCATTGGCTGGTTTGTTTTTTTTTTTTTTTAAGAAGCTGGTACAAAGAATGGGAGATTTAACACACAGCTACTACTCATAATACCTCAAATAAGCACCTTTTAAAGAAGCAGGAATTAATATTTATCAGAAAAATTTGCAGTTTTACTGAAGGATATTTCCATTTTTATGTTAGGACGGGTTTTTTCAGTGAAATGAACTGAAAATGAGGCTAAAATTTGTCAACAAAAATCTAGACTGAGAAAACCTGAAACAAGCTGGCACAGAAATGGAAACACCAGCCTAGTGCTACCTAATGATTGCTTGTTAGACTCATAATATTTTCATTTACCTGCTCTAAAAATGATTTGATTACACATTTATATTTTGCTATTGTTTACTTACATTTTTTGTGCAGGGTAAGAGATTTTTTTTCCTCCTTCCTACATTCTTTGCACCTTTAGGTGTAAAAATCTTTGAGGTATCCAGATTGTCTCTGAAAAAATAATTTTCGCAAGCTGCCTTCTCCTGCAAAGTTTCCACTAAAAGTTCATAGCAAGAGATAGTAACCCTCTTTTCAATAGTAATAACATGAAAAAAATCCTGTATTTATAGTTCCTCTACAAAGATTTAACTGAACTTAAAAAATTGGCTGGTTTGTTTCCTGAACTCTTGAAATATTCCAAATCTATGTGTTGTCACAATCATTGTAAAAGTAACTCTGGTTTTCTAGACATAGAAATGGAAGTAAAATAGGACATCCTTTGCTGGAAGCACTGGACTGAATTCATACCAGTTAACCACAAAATTTTTTGTGAAAAATGCAACGAGATGAATAAACACCTCCTTCCATCTTTGTTGCAAAAGTAAAAATAATTTTGCGAGAAAAGCAGAGTAAATGGATGTGGTATTGTGCCTGAGTCTACTTTCTGATTGCTTCTTTCTCTGACTTCTGACTGGTTTTTGCTGCCCATGATCATCAATGTTGTTCCTCATTATTCTGAGGCAATCACAACTTAGGGAAAGCGAAGCTAAACAAATAAATACTTGTTTTTTTTGTTACATCTGTCAAAATGGAGGTAATGGGATCAGCTGTGATCTAGTTGACACTCACGTAAATCATTTTCACTGCACGTGTAATAGACGTGAGGAGTATGACTGGCTTCTGTTGGTCCCTATTCTCCCATAATCTGTAAAATTTCATAGTCTTCCTCTGCTTGCATTTCATTTCTGTTCTTATTAAGCCCTTGGAAATGCAGCCACTGAGCACCTGGTTCCTTACACAGCTATGCACACATATACTAATGCTCCTTTCATTTATGATTTCCAGATTTCAAGCTCAAACAATTTGATCGTTTCTTTTTTCTTGCACAGTTCAAGATTCCACTCTTTGATCAGTTCTGGTGGACATAACCTTGCAGATGCTCATCCCTGCACAAAAAGGTTTGGTTTTTTTTTCCCCCAGGTAACTCATCTATTTATTTCCTTTTAAAGTTTGCTAAATGCCTGACATCCACTCTTGTGACACATAAGCATCCTGCAGATACTATAAAAAAAAGTTAAGGTCCAAATAGTTGCTTTTGGGGGTTTGTTTTTAATGCACAACCTTTACAGTTCTGCTAGTTTGACCTGAAAGCTGATCAGAATGCCACCTGTCTTTGCTTGTTTTCTTACTGTAGATGAATAAAGATCATATATTTTCATGCTAAAGATGTGATCTAAGGTAAATGCTTCATTTTACTTCAAAGAGGGATAGGATTTTTCTTGTAGTTTTTCTGCACAATCATTTATTCTAAGTTCAGGTATTTATTCCCTGGAGAAAACAGATATTTTCTCCCCAGAAACACAGGTATTATGAGACAGAAAAGTTTGAGATGCTTACAGCTGCTATCTCTGTGAACAATGGTTTAACCTCAACATGCTTATGAATTCTTTTATCTGCATTTACCCTTTGGACAGAAACAGTCAATGTAACTCTGAAGACCAGTGATTTTCTAAGTATCTTATTATTTTTGTAACATTACCTGTTTGGAGAAATCTCAGTTGGATTCCAGTGACCTGCAGCATCTGAAACTATCCCATTTTCCTCAAGCTGCTCCACAATGCACATTTTATGGAGGCACTTCTGTAGAGGTATAAATGTGTGTGTGTAACATACTGAGTCCCACACTTTGTAATATAAGCCCAATGCTAGTTCCAGGGTGAATTTTCGTTAAAAACTGAAAACCAACAAACCAAAATTTCCTAAGTAAATAACACTCCTTCCCTGCCACCCATCCCCCCCAAAAAATCCAAAACAAAAAACCCAACAACCCAAAACCTGCCCCTGTCCAGATAGAAGTTTATTTTGCAGCCCATACTTTCCTTTGGCAGTCCTTTCCACTCCACTTCAGCTCCACATCTAGGCTTACCTTCTCTCTCAAGCTTAAGCCTAACCCTGCTTTGAGGGTGAGCCCTACAAAATGGTCTGCTGGGCTTTGCCCAGATAAAAAGGTGCCTCAATCAGTTTTCTTAGTATACTAAGGGGAATATGGTCATCATTACATTAAACTTTTAAACTGACTAAGCATTTAAATTCAGAATAGCAATTCTGCTTTCAGTACTACTAACATTTCCTTATGATAAGAATAAAAAATTCCTTTTGACTACAGTTCATTTCCTCTGCGTTGGCACTCACATTTTCTGATTTATGCTTCATTTAAATCTTTCCAAGCTTTTATTATTTTAACAGAGTCTAAATTAATCCTTTGGCTGTGAGTGCAATAAAGGGTTAAGAGCTCACTGTCATTACTGATGTTTCATTTGCAGGGATACCATTCTGCAAAAGGTGAGGTTTCTGCACCTCCTTCTGTTGCACCTAAGGCCTCTGGAGGTGTGCTTTTCATGTGATGTGGGGAAGCTTTGTGAGAACCTCTTCATCTCTACACATCTTAAAGGCTCAAGGAAAAAGCCACTATCTGTTTTTAGACTTCTGGCTACAGAGAATCCATCATTAAATCAATAAAAACGCAACAAACTGGGGTAGGAGGACTGAATGTAAGTGTATTTGCTTTTGGGAGTGTCATTCTTGGCACTTACACGTATCAGGCCAGCTTTAGTATCCAAGGAGTGTAAAGCAAAATTTCAGACTGTTTGGACTTTCTGGATAGAAAATGCTTTTGAAAAATTGTCTTCAGTTGTGAGTTTCATGGTTGTGTGCTGTTGTCTGCTCTGTTGGTGACCTTTAGTGGTTAAAATTTAAAACATACAACTCTAACTACACAACTGAGAAGTAATTTGTTTTGTTAATATGAATTTTGAAATATCTAGTCTCTTTTTTTCTAATATATTTTACGCAGGGTAAAGTCATAGCCATTTAATAACAGTCTGTTAAAAATGGTTTTTTTCCCCCTACACAATTTATATTAACATATTTCTTTGTTTTTGAATTATGACAAGCACAGGGACCACAAAAAAGTGACACAGGTAGAGAATAAAGTTACACATGCTTGGAAATCCAGATGAAACAAAGCCCACAAGTGATATGTCGATGCCATATTTTGTGTGTGAACATTCTCCAACAGTCTCCCCAGTGTTGTGTTTCCAGAACTGAAAAAAAGTTTGAAATGCAGTAAAAAAACCAGGAAATATTTGAAGTTTCTTCCCCTTGGCCCAGATTATGAAATAGTAATCCATTACATTGTAAATCTTCCTGTACCATGCAAATCCCTTTACAAGGATTAGGAGATTGTAACAAAGATGATCATATTTCAAGAGGTACCAGTGTAAGTTATACATTTCTGCTGCAGATTTCATGCAGTCCTCACCCTACACATTACATACAGTGACCCAAACGAACAGGTGCTTTACATTTATTGAGAATCTTCATTCACACAACAATAAAAAAGAAGGCTCGGTTACAAGGCTGTGTGGCACATTCAGCCTGTGCTCTCTGAGGGGACTCAACAATAGCTGAGGGTGTGCAATGGAGCAAAGACTATGCAATCAGCGACCCCCTGCCCCTCGGGGGCGGGAGGGGGGAGAGGAGAATTTCAGTAAAACACAAAGAAGCTGCTGTTTCTGCTTTTGCTGCTATCAGCCTGGGTGCTGCTGACAGCGCAGTGCCTGTTAAATCTATTTCTGCTCCTAGCTGCTTGAGCAAGAGTAGAGGGAAACTGTGTTTTATCATTCTGCATCACTTCTGTTCCTTTTGGGGGATCAGATCCTACTTAGGGGGCATAAGGCAGAAGCCTCAGACTTGGCTAGATTTCCTCTGTACACTAAGGGAATGCAGCACTTAGCCAGCATTTTGCACTAATTCTAATTCATTGAGTAGTACTGAATTGCTATGTAGGAAAAAAATTCCATGAGAAGCACTTCGTTCACGCCACTAAGTAGTGTTTGCAAAACTGGTGGTATCTTCTCATACCTGTAGAAGTCTGAATAGATAGAGGATTTTTAAAAAGTACAGGACAAAATTTGGGAAGGAGTATGACTTAGTAGCTCTTACAACCTTCTCCAAATCTGGCATTCTGATATCTAAAACCAACTTCCAAATGTAGGTTTTTCATGTCCCTTTGGACTTGCCTATAACTAGGCAAGCCTAATCTGTTTAATTAGTACCATACTTAAAAGTCTTTGTTAGCTTTGAGAGGTAGGAGGATGAAAGAGAAAATTAAGGTATATGGGACAGATATGCAAGTACAGCTGAGACAAGGTGGTGTTTGGTCACAGGTCGGACTGGATGACCTCAGAGGTTTTTCCAACCTCATTGCTTTTGTGACTCTGCGGTTCTGTCTGTCGCTAAACTTTATTTAAAAGCTGACATTTAAAAGCGCGTGCTGTTCCCTTTAACCCTCCCGTGGCAGCCGCGCCGTTTGCGAAACACAAAAAGCCGGGCGCCTGCCAAGTGCGGACGGCGGATTCCAGCTCCGCGCTGGAACACGGAAATAAATCCCGGCTCCGCGCTGGAACTCGGAACACCCTCCCGTGCGGGGGATGACCGAGGGACGGCCCCTCTGTCCCACCGCCCCTCTCTCCCGCAAGATGGCGCCGGCCCGGCCCCTCAGTCCGGCTGCGGCCGCGGCCGGAGGCTGCGCCAGGGGGCGCGCGCGGCCCCGCTTAGTCCCCGCCGCCGGAAGCGGCGCGCACGGGGCGGCGGCGGGACATGGATCCTGAGGAGGAGATGCCTGAGCTGTCCGACGGTGAGGGCGGCTGGGACGACGACGAGGAGGAGGAGGAAGGCGCTGCCGTGGCCCAGCAGACCCGCTGCCTCTTCTGCGACAGGTGGGGGGGCGTGGGGCGAGGGTCGCGGGGCCCCGTGAGGAGCGCGCTGCTGGGTGCCCTGCGCTCCTGGGTGCGCTGCGCTGCGAGCGCCCGGGCTCGGCCCGCGGGGGGGAGATTGTGAATTCCTACTTTGTAGCCTCGCTCTGTAGCTTCTTGATCGCATACACGGCCTCTGTGGAGCCAAAGAGGTGCTGGATTCAGACTGAAGGAGGGAGTAATCCCCTTCCCTCGTGCTGAAGCAGGGTGGAGGCGCTTCTCTTTTTCTTTTTCATATTTTCCCCATCGCCAATATCGCCAGATGAGAGTTTTTATTTCGATGCAGCAGATCAAACTGCACCACCCACCTCGTGTTGGTGTGGTTTTTAGATCTCAGGTTTAACGCAGGCTTTGCTCTCAGTGTTTGGAAGTTAACAGGGTCTGTGGTTTTGTCATACAAAACTTTTGTGTTCATTGGCTTTTGTGTAATAGTAATTTCATTATATGAACTTAGACACTTTGAGAGTATAAATTGTAAACATTCCAGCTCTGACACTGCCCCACCACACCCGGCTTAGGAGAACCGTGGGAACCAGCACCGTTTGCTTCTAAAGAGGTGTGTTTTTTGTCAGGCTCAAAATGTTTGACAAACAGGCTAAAAGCTCTGTGAGGCATGTGAGCCAGTGCCTGGTCATCATCCTTTCTCAAAGGCAGAAAATGCGTTCTGAATTGCCCAGTAAGTCAGAACAGAGCATATAGCACTCATAAGTTAGAACTTAATGTGTCAATATTGCATATTTAATATTTTGTTATTTACAGGTTATTTAGTTCTGCTGAAGCTGTGTTCTCCCACTGCAAAACAGACCATCAGTTTGATGTTAGTGATGTGATCCAGAAACACGGTAAGTTTTTTCATGACATGTCATTTCCTTTTGTGTATGAGTATTTAATTTAAAATAAATTGCAAATATTAGTTTGTTTCCAGCTGTTCTTCTGGTTCACAGCTGAAGCTTCCAAGATTGAATAAGATGAGCTATTGTAGAAAATTGCTTATACATTTTCTTTACTGGCTGCTTCATTCATGCTTTTTCTACCAGTAAAGCTCTCAACCAGTGACAAAGGTAGGATTGATCTCTGCTGGCTTGTGCTGATTCCTCACTGCCTACTTGATCAACCTGAGCCAGACACTACATGATTGTTCTGATCTGATCTGCTGGGAGCTCATGCCTGAGCAGTCAAGCTGTTGCTGGACTCAGTATTTAGCAGAGCCCCATGGCTTGTGTCCTTCAGGTGATCACAGGAAGGCTACCCCCCTGTGTCTTTTAGTCAAGTTTAAGGTTGGCTGTCACCTGAAGCTGTAATTATATATTATATCTTATATATTGTAAGATCTAGTCTGGTCCGTTTTCTGTCTAAAATCCAAGAAAAAGTATTTCGAGTTTATCTTTGCTGTCCCTGGGGAGAAACACAGTTAAACAATATTATTTTTGCCAAGGTGGCAATTTTAAATCAATATTGGTCAGTGTTCTTGATGAGTAGCAGCAGTTTACGTTTTTAAGCAGAAAGGTAAGAATATGAACAGGGAAGCACAACAGCCTAAAATGTCAGCAAGGTAGCTGGTAGGAGATGTACTTGCTTGCAAAATGAATGAAATCCCTGTTCATAGTTCCCATTTGGATGTGTTCCATTCTTAATTTGTGGCAAATGTATTTGCCCTGAGGGTGGGGATTTCCTAGGTTAGTCCTAAAGAGAAGAAGAACATAGATGGCAAACTTAAAATAGGAAGACAGCTGTAGATAGTGATGTACACCCAAGGGGAAGTTTGAAACAATTACCAATTGAACAGGTAATTAGTATTTACGTAACTGTAAAACATGTGGTCTTTTCTGTAATACAAATGCTCTCCCTTTTTTTTTCTCTTAGGACTCGATTTTTATGGATACATTAAACTAATAAATTTTGTCAGATTAAAGGTAGGTGTGCCTCATACTGCTTCTGTGTTCTGGCTCTGGAGAATAGTGCTGTGCTTTCAGTTTGCCCCTTTCTAATAATTGCATGAAATTTTGTATTGAAGTTTTAGAAAAAAATTACAGGAATTAAAGCAGCTGTTGATCAGTGTATCTAGATATGAGGCTGTTTTAATTTTAAGTATATTCAATTAATGTGAAGGTATGTTTTCAGAAGGGGATGTTTTCAGAAGGGGATGTTGAGATTTGCACAAAGCCTCCATGCTGTGTAGTATCATCTTGTTTTATTAGGGTTTTTTGGGCCTTTAACTCTGCTGTGTCACTTCAGAAGTGGGTTCACTTCTCAAGAACTGAAGTTTCTCAGTCTTGCACGTGTGTTGGTGTGAAAGCATTTCCTGAGGATGTGAGCTGGCCAAGCCCCTACTTAGTAAGGACAATAGATGATCCTTTAAGTTACAGAACTTAAAACTCTGCTAAAATGATACCTGAGTCAGGAAAGCTAATGGGAACCTACAATTTTAAGATAGGCCTTCATATATTTTGTGTGTCTTGTGACTTTGTTCCTTCATTATTCTCTAAAAGTTTAGGTTAAAACTCAACACCATCTAATCTTACCTAGCAGTTTTTACTTCAGTCTTCAAATCTTAAATCCTCAAGTAGTTATTTAATGCATAACTATGTAAACACAGAAAGGCAAAAACTGAAGTCCAAAACTGGTTTCTCTTTTCTTAACCAAGTATTAACTGGATACAAGAGACAGTAGTGTTTCTGACTTTTGTTCCTACAGCATTGTTCATGTAAGAACACCTGACAGGATAAGTATCTTGAATTTATTGATTAGCCAGACACCTGAGTGAACTTGGTTCCTGAGAGCGGTGCAATCCTGCAAGTATCCTTCAATATTTGTCAATGTGCTGTACATTACTGCTTGCACTGAATTCCTTGATTCTGGAGCTGCCCGGGCTTTCCCAGCCTTTACTACAAGGCTCCTTCAATATTTTACTTCCTGCTTATTTTACTGTGTGAAAGAACACATCTTTACCTTGTTTTCTTGAATCAAATTAAAGGGCTGGTGTTTTCAAAGAAACTTAGTTTACATGTTCTTCTCCTGTCTAGAAACCAACTGGAGCATATTTGAGTTCTCTCAGCAGCCCACTGCCTTGGGAAGGAGAGGAATATTTGAAACCAGAGCTGGAAGATGATCTCCTGCTTCAGTTTGGTAAATAACTGCTTCATTATGACTCCTCCTTTGTGGGGTAAATGTGGTATTGTCGGAGTTTGTGATGTGTGAAGCATTGTCACTGTTACTCAATTGATTTATGTATCTGAGAAAGTCCATGTACTAATTATATCTAATTTAATTATATCTAAACCAAATGTCTCTTCTCGAAATAATCAAACACTGGTATTTAAGGAAGCCTGAATTCTGGATTTATTTGCCTTAACTTAGAGCTTGCTTCTAGCGTATTTGCTTCTTCTGCCTGGGCTTGTGTTTTGTAGTTAGCCCCATCAAATTCAGTTGTGCCTTTTGTAAAACAGTCAGCTTGTACAAAGTATCCAAAGACAGAAATAGCATGAAATGTTTATGATCAGCTGTGAAGCCATACATAATTGGTAGGTATTCTTTTTCCTCCCTGTTTCATCAGACATAGAAGATCTTTGTGAACCTGTGAAAGTTTTGTCTTCTAATGGTTTAAGTGATTCCATGGTGCTCCTAGAACAATTAAAACATGCAGAACACAGAGCCAGAGCCGCAGAGGCAGCCTTGGCTAGAGCACAAGATGATCTTCAGAAAATGAAGTAAGTGTCTGAAGTTTTGGAGTGTTTTTATTTGATGTGTTTTAGATGAAATGTTCATGTTCAAAGACCATTAGAAATTGAAAGAAGCAGTAGAATGTAACTATGAAATAAACTTTAGAGTGGAACAGTGGGTTTGACTTGTCTGTTGTAGATGGTTAGTAAATGTTGTGTGGATGGTTAGTAAAAACTGCACAAAAACCTGCACAGATTGAAAAAACAAAGTATGCTTAGGAGACCTAAGCAAGCACATCACTCAGAAATAGGTATTTTCCTTTAGACGGCTCTTTGTTTTTGAGACACCTTTTATTAGTTCTTTAGATAGGAATTTAAACACTGAGGATGCACACACTGGAGAAGAGAGAGAGAGACTGGCAAATTAAATACAGGACTCCAGAGATGTTCAGAGCTGGCTTCAAACAGTAGTTGTTAGTAGAGTTCAGTTACAGTTTGGAGAAACTCAGTAAAATTAGTAAAGCAACTTTTTTCAGCTACTTTTGTTTTCAGTGTCAGATGAGGGTAGTAAGAATACACAGTCAGGACATCCCTGTGGCTACTTCTAAATCTTAAGGTCTGCAAAACATGGATCGATGATGCTCATGGATAACACAGAAATATAAACTTCATTTAAATCCTCTACAAGCATGACATTTCAAGATCACACTGACTGGGCGCTGAGGAACTGAAATTATATTTAAGAGACCTAGAAAAATAATTCATGTTCTTTTGTGGAAGTTAATCAGCAAAAACCCCTATGTTGTAAAATGCATTTGAGGGTTTATTGTACATTTTGACAGTACACGCTTGGAGCTACAGGTAACTAAGTACACCAAAATATATTCATATATTCAAATCCTCTCAGCTGTGAACAGTTCTTTATGTCAAAAATGAGTTTTGTCTTCAGGTGAGTATGAATTTTGTAAGTTGTACTTTACAGCACACAGTGCTTTTCTGGTATCTGTGTGTACGTTATGCATTAATTGATCATAAACAGCAAGAATTAAAGAAATTTGTCATTGTGCTTCAAAAACTTGGGGATATTTTCTGTGTGTCTTTTTGCCTTCTTCGTGTTCCATTCATTTTCATTTAAAACAAAAAAACCTCAGGTTATCAGTATAAATTTATTTTGAGTTCTCTAAACTTCAGTGAGGCTTATAGAATTTTTTTGTAGTATATCAAGTTATCTGATCTAGTAAGAGGGAGCCTTTAATTTTTCTTTCTCAATGCAGCCTCTTCAATTCAGCAGGGGTTGGCTGGCAGCAAAAATAGCCAGGTGTAGATCAGATGAAGCAGTACAGTTTTAAATGATGGACAGATGAGCCAGTTGCATTGTAGTAGTCTAAATGCTGTAGTTTGTTTAGTGGTTTGTGCTGGAGGTTACTCCACAGAATATCATCTGCTGCCTTTCAGGTAAACCTCTGTGAAATAAAGGCAGTAACATTTCTATAAATCAGATCAACTCTAGCATTAGATGTAACTTAGAGATTTAAGAGCACAGCTTGTCTATTTTGCGATTTTAGTCTGTAACCTCTTTAGAAGTGATGGCTTTTGTTTTTACTTATCTTTTTTCTTGATTAAGAAGCCAGCAGGACAGCTCTGTCTCTGGAGTTTCTTTGGTGCTTTTGTTGCATGCATACATTAGAGGAGCTATTGGCTTAAATAATTCCAAATTAAATCATTTGAATCTCACACAGTGCGTATTATACTTAATTTTATGTCATAGAATCCACTTTATGGAAGTTTAAAATTGTATCACATAGATGTTTATATAAATTAAAGAAAATGCAAAGTACTGTGGTAAAGAGCAATATTAAAAATAAGATCCAGACTGTTTCTGTGTAAGCAAATATAGGAAGTTTCTGAAACTGACAAAATTTCAGTACAAAGTCCCTTACCTTATTTTCTTCCCCATCTAAACTAGCTGAGCAGGGAAGTATTTGAAATGTTAGGAGTGAAATGGTATTTTTAGTTTTGTTGTTCTGTAAGGAGAGTGTTGGTAATGAGATTGTTGCCTACAGTTTCTGTATGTGAAAGTCCCATTTGAGAAAGTATGATTGCTGTTAAAGGTGAGTGTCAGCGACTTTAGAGTGGTCTAGGATGCAGCTTATGTTGCTGTTGGACTGTAGACCTTGGAGGAACATTGTCTGGCTGAAGTGGGTTTGCTTTTTCACTTCATTGTGGGTGTAGTATGATCTGGTTGTTAATGTCTAATAGTGTTTTCATTATAAAATGAAATTATTTGTGTGTTTTATCATCAAACCTGCTTTGAGGAATGAGAACATGGAATCACAGAGTGGTTGGGTTGGAAGGGATCTTAAAGCTCATCCAGTTGCAAACTGCCTGCCATGGGCAGAAACACCTCCTAGGTTGCTCAGAGCCCCATCCAGCCTGGCTTTGGACACTTCCAGGGACGGGACATCCACAGCTTCTCTGGGCAACCTGTGCAAGGGCTTCACTGCCCTCACAGTAAAAAATTTCTTCCTACTGTCTTGGAGTTAAAAGCCATTTGTCCTTGTCCAAGGTCCCTCTCCATAAATTTCAGTATTTTAAAAAAATTTTAAAAAACTCCTTCGCCTTGCTTTACATGTTGACAGAATGCAAGACCAGAGAAAGTAGAATATATAAAAAAGTAGAAAAATTAATAACTTTTTGCAATTACTGAGGGTTTCATAAATATTGAGAGGATGAACCTCAATATGGAGAAAATTGTAAAATCACTTCTTCTGTTTTGGAAAAAAATCCTGTAACCAGTTTCCTGCTCATTTCAGTATTTCTTGTAGCTCTTCTGGATACTACGGGGCGCAGTGGGGTCAGCCTGGAGGCTTCTTTTCTCCAGGCTGAGCAATCTCAGCTAGGGAGGAGGGAAAATAACCAGCATGAAAATAGAATGATAAATTGAATTTTTTCTTTTCACCCAAATGCCTCAGTTGTAAAATGCTTCCTTTTCCCTTTCAGTAGTCACCCAGTGGTGTGCAGGCTGCAGTTCTTGTGCTCTTTGTATTGAGTCAGTATCTGCACTACACAGCCTGAAACACCTTGACACTGCGGTGCTGGCTTTTATACCAGCAAGCGCAAAGTAGATAATTCTGCCTTAAAAATAGAAACTACCCCCCAATATTTCACTGCTGATAGTTGCTTGCTATAAGCAGAAAGCTGGGCTTGCAAGAGGGTGCTGGAGGGAGTGTGGCGGTGCAGCAGCCCCGAGGAGCCTGCAGAGGGAGGATGTGCACACCCAAAGCTGCTCCCATTGTTGCCCAGCCCCTGGGCAGCCTGGATTCCTTCCTTCTCCCAAGCCCTTTCTCTCTCCCTGCCCAGCCTCCTTTTCATGGTCCCATAAACACGTCTCAAGGGTATCTTTCAAATTGATTACAGACAATTTGCTCAGGATTTTGTGATGAACACAGATGTCAGGAGCAGCTCGTCATCCAGCGCCATTGCAGACCTTCAGGAGGACGAGGATGGCGTTTACTTCAGCTCCTATGGGCATTATGGGATACACGAAGAGATGCTAAAGGTTAGAAAGTCATCCCCACTGCATCTTAGTAGGACTAAAGAGGAGAGGCAGAATGAAGTGGGCTGTGTGCCCGTAAATATACTGCAGAGCAGCTGCATTTTTAACCCTTTCTGTCCAGGAGAGGTCTTTTGGTGGTAGTTAGGCTGAGAGATCATTTTTTAGTTTTACTTCCTTTGTATAAGTTCTGTTTACAAGAAGCATTAGGGACAGAAAATCATTTATGGTTATGCTTGATAATACAATACCTGTGCCACAGCCCTACCTTGCCAAAAGCAGCTTTTTCCTGCTTGTTTAAAACATGAAGGATAAAACATAGTACGGACAGTGAATATTTTTCTTTAGTTTTACATTTTCCTCATAATTGAAATTTGTTAGGCAAGACCATTTCTCAAATATTGTGGTTTTCTCTTGGATAAACAGAACATGTTACTTGTGCACTGTTCAGTGTATTGGTAATGTGACATTGAACAGCTGGAGCAGTATGCTCCTTTCATATGCTGAAGTGTAAAAAAAAATTGATACTTACAACTTCTCAAAGGCAAAACCTATGTATGCCCTTTTAACTTTAAAATAAGAAAAAACAAGCACAAAGCCCAACAGCTTAAAATTATCTTGTAAATTAAAATGTCCTAATGCTTCCTTTCAGAGAAAATGTCGTAGTTGTGAGAGTTATAAGCAGTTTTATCATTTTAAGGTATAAATGAATAAAATTCCTGTCTAAAGTCGAGGCAGAATACAGATTTGTGAAGTGACTTTTTGCCTGCAGCTAGCATGTAAAGCTTTCAGCTTTGTAAATTGTTTAGTGGCCCCAATGCAGAAGTACACATGGATCTGTGTTAAGAATAGTGTGACTGTGAGGTTATTATTAAGGGGAGGAGATTTTACAGAAACACAGAGATGGCTGCAGTAGTAGAAGAATGTTTTCTGCAATGTATAGTCTGTAGAAATACAACTGAAATGTAACTTGAACATAAATAAAAATGATAGGTGTTTGGTTTTGCAGCTGTATAATGCCATCATTTGAGATAATGTAGGCTATAGGATGAGGAAGCCTTTCTGTGGGCAAATAAAGTTTGCAATAAATCTGCATCTCTGCACAAGGAGATTGGTACAAAATTGTATTTTACTGATTTAAGGGTATGTCTGTCAGAATGCTTTTAAGAAGACTTCTGACTTTCCAAAACATAGGAAAATGATTGGTTTTATTGTGGGCACATTGAAATTTTTTCTTTATGCTGGGCATTCACTTTAATTTTTTTTCCTATTTACCTTATTTACATAAATATAGTGGCTTACTACATGAACATTTTTAAGAAAGCAGTCTTGCTGTCTGAATTGTAAGCCCATTTCTGAAACTGTTCAGTCTTGAAACCTTTTTTTGCTTATGCCTGGTAGTAAGACAAAGTTTCAATTTGGGGTTTTTTTCTGCAAATACTTCAGAGGTGAAGGAAGAATATTGTTACTTCGCACTTGCCAAGTCACTGATGTTTCCCTTGCTCTGCCTTTTTGCTTGAGAATTTCTTGGCAGTCATCTTAATAATTTTTTTTTACCATTTTACTTAAACTAAGAAAACATTACATGGAAAAGTCGCATGGGAGAAGGAGATTGGTGAATAGAAACCCAAAGTTCTTGGCCTGTGGCTACAGCTGCATTGAGTGGGGGCAGTGCTGAAGCAATGTGAGGGGCAGGATGCAAGGCTGAAAGCTTTCCAGCTGGCTGCTTTCTCAATTCATTATTTATTTTTAAACATTTTGGTCCTCCCAGCAAATCTATTATATACTGCAGTAGAGGTGAAGTACTAAAAATAGTTGCTCTGAACATCATAGCAAACCAATATGGTTTTAAAGGGTCATGGTTTCTGTTATTAGTGTTAATTGTGCAGGATTTTAAAGCAGAATTTTCTAAAATAAACCCCAGCTGCTTCTTCGGGTTGTGTGTGTGATAGTACTTTTACATATAGAACTGGATTTTAGGATTTTCAAGCCTCAAAGTAATTTTTTGTCTCCAGAATTTTTGTTATCATAAAAATGTTCTCATTGCTGGTTTTGGTCTTGTTATTTTATTAAAATAGACTTTGTTCTTTCTCACTGTAGAAAATTTCTGTTTCTCTGTTGTTTCTGGAAATTCTTAACTTGCTGTAGTAGAAAAATGCCCTGGATTTAATAAAAGTACTGGGATTTTATACTTCAGCGTTATTTGCACTAGACAAAAAATTGCTGAATTTTTTTTTTATTTGTCTGTAACACTTGAACTGCCACAGCAACTCTGAAACTATACTTGGCTGTCAGTTTGTGTACCTGCTGATGCATGTTAAGAGAATCAATGTTTTAATAGATTACCTTGCTGGTAAACTGAGCTATGCTGTGGGCTTTTTTATACTAAGATACTTTATATGTTTTGTTCTAGGCTAGAAAATATTCCAGCTTCTCTGGCCCTGTTGTATTTCAGTCAAACTTACTTACTGTGTTGGACTTTCATCGAATAAGCTGTATTAACTACTGGCTTGTGACCAGGATTGCAAATTTGCAGCTTGTTCAGAAATAAAACCAAGTTAATTCAATGCCTAACTTTTTTTAACAGAAATCTCAGTGTCACAGGAATGTCAGAGAACAAAATGATGCAAAACATTTTATGAGCTTGTGGTTCAAATTTTCACTGTTTTCTATTTAAGTTGATGTAATATTGTCACTCTCTTACTGCTGTTCCTGGTCGGTGATGAACAGGTACTAAGAACTTTGAAACATTCAAAAGAAAAGGCAGAATCAGGAAACCATAAAATAGCTTCTTATTTTTCCTCCAGCTGAGGCAACTGGCTTAATTTGCTGCAGTAAATTCTGCAATATTATCATACAGAAGTGTCATGATTGCAGTGCCCATGTAAGTACAGTGTGTGCAAAGCATCCGTAGGCCAAGTTGAAAAGCAAGTTGTTGAGCATTTTTGAATTTTATGCTGTACCTAAGTAGAAAAAGTGAACCCTCTTTGTTCTTTGACTGATAGGATAAAGTCCGTACGGAGAGCTATCGTGACTTCGTCTATCAAAACCCACATATCTTCAAGGACAAGGTGGGTAAAACTGCTCAGAAGATACAATAATTTCTGTGGTTTATTTTGTCTCAAATGGTAGAAAACCTGCAGGTTAGCTACTCTGTAGCTCTGGGAATGGAGAGGCGCAGTGCCAGGATTTGATCTAGTGCGCTCTGGCTTTATTAGGTGGTGGAGAGCTGTTGAGCTGATGGAGCGTGCAGCGTGCTGATAAGGGCAGTGGTGATCTCTATTGTCATTGTGCTGTGTGCCATGGTGGGGGGCTCATTAATTATCTTGGCGGGGTGAAGTTGAGCCTCTCGTCGTGGATATTGGGTGGAATCTCTCTGAGGGCTCTTTACCAGGATTAAGTGAATTTCTCTGTATGCCTGATACAGTAAAAATGTCCTGGAAGCCCTGTGTAATTAGTGCTGGGAAAGAATTCATGTGGAACTGATTTTTTTGAATTAGTGCTGTTTCGTGTCTCCAGACTGGGTGGTTATTATTAAAGGGCTTGGAATTGTGAACTAGTACTTCATTTACAGTGAGGAGGGATTTCACTGATAGGATCTTACAGTCGTTATGACCTCTGTACAGTAATAATCCTCTTCTTGTCTTTGGTATTTCTGCTGCCTGGTTTTGATGTGTTTGTTGTGTTTTGAGCTTATAGAGCCATAGGATGCTTTGGTTTGGAAGGAGCCTGCAGGATCATGCAGTTCTACCCCTTCTGCCCTGGGCAAGGATACCTTCCACTATCCCAGATTGCTCAGAGCCCTATCCAACCTGGCCTTGAATGGGTTTTTTTCAGGGATGGGGTATTGACACCTTCTCTGGGCAACCTGGGTGCTGGGGCCTCACCACCCACACAGGGAAGAATTTTTTCCTAGTATCCTATCTAAGCCTACTCTCTTTCATTTAAATCCATTCCCCCTTGTTCTGTCACTCCAGGCCCTTGTAGAGAGTCTCTCTTCATCTTTCTTTTAGGCTCTTTTCAGGTACCAGGTGACAATTAGGTCACCCCAAAGCCTTTTCTTTTCCAGGCTGAACAACCCCAATCCTCTCAGCCTTTCTTTGTAGGAGAGGTGAGAGAGATACAGTTCTGTCCTGACAAAAAGTATTTCAGTGTTTGATGATGCCTGTTCATTCTTTGTATGTCTTGCCTCAGTTTTCAATTGGCAACTACAGCAGAAAAAAAAAAAGGAAATAGTTGTCTTCCCTTTTTTGCCTCAATTCATGTCACAAGCTCGTTTCTACTAAACATTTCTGAGCTCTTTGATTATAGTGAGAGAACAAGCAAAAGTGTTGTAGAATTATGCCGCCAGGTGACTGTGTAGGTGGGCTGCTCATCTAACAAAGCAGAAAGATCAATAAAGGAAAGAAAACTTTCCCAAGAGAAATTTAGTTTCACAGATGCCCCTAAAATTAAAACTGCAGGTTTTCACAGGGTAAGATTGATCTGAAGTTACACAAAATGTGAGGCCTTGTGGAACAGTAATTTTTCGTGATTGATAGTGTTTCTCCTGCGCTTTATGGATACTCTGGAAACATTCAAAACAAAATGTGGAGTAACTCTCAAGAGTCAATGTTGCTTCAGCCCCAGGAGTAGATACCCATGCTCAGGAAACAGCTTATGCAGTGTGTGTGCTTACTCTGTTGTAAAAGCATTCAAGTTCTCTGAGGAAAGCTCAGATATTGCAACCTGTACAAACTGATTTCTGAACATGGTTTTTGCAGCAGTTTTTTGATCAAGATGTTTACCTCAAATTCATGGTGTATCCAAACCCATCATGGAGTGTTGAGGTTGAACTGAAGGACAGAATCTCGATTGGTTTGAGTTCCCAGTATCCTCCACCCGTGTGACCAGTGCCCTGCTTAACTTGTGTGTCTAGCAAATGATGTAGCTGTCTCTTGGTACACTGTTATGGAGATAAGTGGAGTTTTCTGCAGAAATCTCACTTTGAAGTGACATACAGACTTCTGCTGAAGGAACTGTGTAGGATACTTCGCTTAACTTAATGTATTGGATAGTGCTCTCAGGACCATACTAATGAGTGAAAATTCCAAAGGCTGTTTTCCCTTAAATTTTAATTATAATTTTTCAAAAATGATAAAAAGTCTGATACTGTATTTCCTAGAACTCCATTATGGTATTCCTCCCTGGAAAATACATACTGGTGCTTTTTGTTTTTTTCTGAATGGACAATTGTGAGGTAGTTTGGGAGGAGCTTGTTCAAAGAGCTGAATTTTTATACTCACATTTGATGCAAGTCTGTGTCCTAACCTTTAGGATACTAAAGAGGTGTGATTGTATGGTAATAGCTGATAATAGAGTATCTAGGTTTGCTTATTGTGCATATTTTATTCAGAACCAGCCAATTTGTTTGTTCTGTCTCAGCTTTCAAAATAATTTATTAAAACTTGAACTAATCCTACTTGCTGCCTTTGTTTTTGACCTGTCAAATATATTTGAGATGAGAATGGGACAATTCAGATTACCTGGCAGGAGTAATGAAGGTGTCTGTACTCAGTAAAAGGAAGTGTGGTCCATTTTACAATGAGAGTATTTTTGAGTGGAGAAATAATTTAGTAAAGCACAGTTGCCATGCTTAGTTTTTGTTGTAAGACTGAAATTGGAGGCAAGCAGCATTGCCATATTCAGGGAATAAAATGAGCTTCTAAACCACTGTTCTACTAAGAGTTCATTGATGAAATGAATTTAATCGGCCAAAGTCCCTGGCCTCCTGTTTTTCTGAGTTTAAAGTAATTTTTTCTGTTACTGAAAGTAGGATATCAGTTTTGCTTAGACTGCAGAGGGAGGATGTGAAGCTGCAGTGTGTTGTGGTGTAGTGAAATCACCAGTCCAACTGCTCCAGGTCTTTGGTGAGAGGCCATATGTGATCGCTGCAAGAATGTGTGGGCTGTAGACCCTTGTCCTTAGGCTAATTGATGATCACTCTGCTTGTCTTTCCCTTCCTCGCATGTATTCCAGCTTGTATATTTTCCCTCCAGTGCCTCTTTTTCATCCCATCCCCTGCCTAAGGCTTAGATGAGTTCCATCTGGGTTTTTAAGTGACCAGGGCATCTGTCCAAAGTAGTGTCTGTTTTGATTTTTTTCCAATTTGTGGTGATTGCTCTCTTTCATGCAACTGTACATCACAATGATGCTTTCACAGTGGTTTGTTTTTGGCTGTGATTTCCAGCTGTCATGGCTCAGTGATTTTGTTAACTGCCATAGGTGAAATGTTAGAATAGGTGATGTTGGAGGGTGTGAGACTTCAGCAGCTGCAAGAATATTGATTTTTATTTTCTATTCCTGTCTCCAGCAGAATCAGTTTAGGGATTTCTGTAGCCATAACATGCTCTCAGGTAACGTCTGAGTTGTGGAGTTGACTTACTTGAAACATAGCTGCGAAAGAGTTGCAGGTGGAGCAAGTAACTCTATCCACAACTTCCTTTCCCTCTACACAAGCTGCTGTAAAAGGTCATAATACTGCTGGTTTTTAATCTGTTTCCAAGTTTTAAGTGACTCTACAGAGACAGGTGGCAGTCAATTCTTCAGTCACTGCTTCCCAGAGCACCACAGCAGCACCTCCCTTATGCTGTACTGCTAAGGATGAGCAGCTGGTTTTCTTCATGCTGGCTTTGGGATTGTTATTCTGTATCCATCATCAGAATGTATAGAATTGTATACAAGGAAGGCAGGCAGGGCTGAGGTACAGAGCATTCCAGTATTTAACTTTGCTGCTCTTTGTCAGGTGAAATGCAAGGCTTTGTTGTGCCACAACAAGAGTGATCAGTAGCTGATAAGCTGGAAAGTGTATCAGCAGCAGGATGCATTATTGCCTTGAAATGTTTTCTAAAATGTGGTTATAGTTCTCAGATATGGGATTGATTAGTGAGGGATTTGATGCCTTCTTTGGAAAAATGTTTAATGTAATGAAAGCTGTGATGGCAGGTTTTACAGCACACTGCTGTGAGGCGAAGAGACAGTGAAATCAGTTTTAAATTCTTGCTATGACTGGTCATTCTGACTCAGTCTTCTTGTTACCTTAAGTATATTGTAAGTTGTACTTTAATGTTTAGGTCTGATGTATGGGAAAGTAAGTTCGTTACAGTTCTGATTCTGTTCATGCTTAAATGCTATACATGATACGAGTGGCTCTACATAGTGTTTAGAAAACTTATTTTGATTTTCAGACTTCAGAACATTTTTGGGTTTAGTGCTTGGAGTTTTTTAACACCATTAGTAAAGCTTAGCTATATCAGATATGAGTCTAGCAATAAGACCACTGACGATCTGGCCAATGCAATAAAATGCACCCTCAGAATCTCCAGGGATGCCTTTCAGCCCCAGTAATTCTGTGAAAACGTCAAGCCTGGAACTCAGCTTAAAAATCTAATGTAACACATTCTTCAGGTTTTTAGCTGTTGAAAATTTCCAGCAGTTGGAAGAAATACACTATTATGATAGCAAGGCCTGAAAAATGCTACTTGGTAAAATCTCTATGAAGCTTAAAACTGCTGGCAGCTCAACTCTACTTCGTCATAAATTCGGTACTCTTTTCTTAGTTACTCCATATTTTTTAACTTTTTAGTCTTCTTGTAGTAGCTGATATATGAAGTACAAAAACCCAGGCATTTCCATGGATCTTATTATGCTGATCCTACTTTTTCCAGCTGTAGTGGTGAAATTCACTCTTTCATGAAAACTGTAGGAATTCCATCTCAACTGGATTTTTTTTGTGCTATTTTGATTATAAATAGTGCTAGACAGAAAATATTTCCAGGTGTTCAATCTGTGCCAGTGACTATTTTAAAACTTAAGTAATCTTGAGCCATAGCTGTTTTGAGGCAGCATGGCCATGTCTGGCAGAGAATTCCTAAATAAAGTTTCTGAATAGAGTTTTAATTAAAAACTGCAGCTAGAATAAATTTCCCCATTGCAAGTGTAAAGTTCAGTTATTAGTGATTCAGTGATTAAAATTGCTCAGGCTATAATTTCCTTTTTCTCCTCTTCATGTAACATTTTAGGTGTTTCCCACATAATTGCATGCTGGTGTTTCCCATATGACTGGGTTAATCTGCAGCTGGAATTAATGGGCTTCATTGTCTGCCTGGAAAAGGTGGTAGAGTGGGAAGTTAGAACTGCAGTTTGACTTGCATATCTCTGCATGTAACAGTGAAACTTTATGCCTTTTGTTGGAATATGGTATCTCACTGATGCAGAAAGAAATGTAGAAAAATCATAGCAAGGAAAACAAGATCGTTTTGCTTTCATTTTCTTCCTTTCAGGTGGTTTTGGATGTTGGCTGTGGGACTGGAATACTCTCCATGTTTGCTGCCAAAGCGGGTGCCAAGAAAGTGATTGGAGTTGACCAATCTGAAATCATCTATCAGGCCATGGACATCATTAGGTAGGCGAAGTTGTGGTTGTTAGTTTTCTGTTTTTATAGGAATTCTAAATAATTTCTACAATTTGTCTGTGTTACAGAAAATAAAAGGCCTACCCTGTCAACTGCTCTCCCCTAATTCAGCAGTGCTGAGGATGCAGCCTGTCTAGTTAGGTCTCTAAAGGTGTTCATTAGTATCAGAACTAGCATGGAACCCTGAGGGACACCTCTGGTACTTGGCTACTAGTTAGGATTTGTACTCCTCCTCTCAACTCTTCAACCTCGTGGTCTAGACCCATCTCCTCATTCATCTATCCACTCCACATATCACTAATTTGGCTATGGAGGATATTTAGGGAGGCTGAGCATATGTAAAAATCAAGCAATGACGTCTGAAGGCTTACAAAGGATTTTCTCGGATGAGCTAGGAGGAGTGTAAGTGTCCATGTGCACTGTTGATAGCTGAAGCCAGTACATTTTTTCATTTAGGTTTATTTTCTAAGAGCAGCTGTGAAAATAAACCCAGGTAGATACTGAACAATTTGGGAGTGACAGGTTTTTTTTGTGCAAGCTCAGGAGGCACAGAAGTAATGTTGTCTGTGCAGAGTTTGTTGGGTAACACACGTTAGTGGTGCAGCACTGCACACTTGGATGCTTACTCAAATATCTGCTTGGGAAAAGTACCGTGTTAAACCTTAAGTGCATGTTGGACTAAAATACTTTTCTGGCACAAGAACTCATTCCTTAAAGAGAATTTTTCCCCTGAGTCCCTGACATCTTCAGAATAGTTGCAAATGTGAAATAGTGTTTTATATCTAATGTACTAGATTACAAGTTTAGGGCTGTTATAACTTTCAACAAGTGCACAAAGTCCTTTGAGTGTTATTTATACTTAGGGGAGAGTAGAAGTAACAGTCAATATGTATTATCTTTGGGGAGGAGAAGGGCAGACCTCTAAGAAAAGCAATGAATCAAAACTCTTAAACTCTTAAGAGTGATGAATTGCCGCTTGAAGTACGCAGCAAGTCATCAGTAAGGCTGCACATTTGTAGGTACTTTCTGCTATAAAAGGTACAATTCACATTAAAGTCTGCAGTTCACATCAAAACAATTTATATTTGTCTGTTTAAAGCTACTTTGCCTAAAGGAATAAAGCTGACAAAGTTGCAGTGGAGTAACAAATATTTATTGGAACACTAAACAACTCTGTAGCTTAAAAAATGACTGTTGGGACATGCTTCCGCCTGTGATTCGAGTGTGTGCTCAAAGCTTTTGTCCATCTGAGAATTCAGGTTAATTTCTAGCATGCAAATTACTGGAAACAGTACAGTTCATGTGTGTAGGTGAACCAGAATACGTAGCCTAAGTAGCCTGAAAAATAAACTTACTTTAAACTAAATGATTGCCTTTTCTTTTTCTTGCTGTGAGTAGTCCCTGTAAAATTTCTGTCACAGTGAATTACTTCATTTTGTCATTCATCACTATTAAGCTAGAGAGTTGAAGTAGACTTCCTAAATAACGGCTCAGTTTTTCCTGCAATGTGTAAACTACATTGGTTGGTTTGGATTTTTTTAAACATTATAATTGAAAACAAGTATGTAGTGAATTAATCCTTTTCCTCTCTGTTGTTTTAAATCATGTCCTTGGATGTGATCATTTAGAAAGTTATCTTTAGATATCGTTTAGTCCTTCCTAAATTATTGTTTTGGGTGGTAGCTCTAACATTCCTCACTTTGAACTTCTGATTTTACTTCTGTTTAGAGCATTAAATATGATATTAGTAATGAACTGCTGTCTTCTAACAGAAGACTGTCTTGTGTAGAGGATTTAATTGATCTTTGCAACAGCCCAAGTGTTTGAGGAGCCTTTTGACCTTTTCCTTTCCCTCTCTTCATACTGATGGTTCTTCCATTGTCTTTTAGATTGAATTTTTAATGTCATTACTGGTCTGCATTGAAGGCCAGAGAGAATGTAAGAGTAAGATATCAGGAGAGGGAGGGAAGGGGCAGAGATAAGAACTATGGTGGAAAGATAAATTTCTGTGCTGAGAATACTTTTCTGCCCTCTGTAAGAATAGCCATGGTAATAAAGATAAGTGCAAGAAAGACTAATATGGTTTGCCAAGAAGAAAAACAGTACATTTCAGGCATTTACACACTTACTAATTTCACTATCTTGTAGTTCTTTTTTCAAAACCTGTAGTCCTGTCCCAGTCCCTCCCTCCTATGCAGGATGGTTGTACCATGATGTGCATGTGAGGTAATCCCTGATCACTGCAGGTACTGAGCACTGCAGGTGCTTTTGCCCCAAATCACAGTGGAGAGGTGCCTTTACTGTGCAATAACTGTAGTACTGATTTAGAGGGAAGCTCTGTTCTCAGTGACTTTGCAGCTGGTTTGGTTAAATAAAAAACCAAGTCATGCAAAACAGCTTTGTAAGGAAGTTAATTTCCACTGCTGTCCTAGTGTGGTGCGTAGGCTCTGATTGCTGTGGAGGTCAAAGGAGGAGAAATGGAAACAAGCAACTTTTAAATAAAGAGGACTATCAGTTTTAAATTGTCTTCTCTGTTTTCGTGGTTTCTGAAGCTTGCTCATTTGCATGCCTGGCACGTTGGAGATATACAGATCTACTGCCTGCCATCTTCTCCTGGCACTAAATCTGCTGCAATTTTTAGCTACTTGGAAATGTTCCCTCTGAAATATAACTGAGGGATAGTACATTCTAGTGCTTCTTGATTAGTTAAACCAGAAAGTTTGTGAGGGGAAGAATGTGAAATATAGATGTCAGTATATCCCTTTTGACAGCATAAATTGGAAATAGAAACTAATTTGTTTATGTTTTGACTTGCAGATTAAATAAACTTGAAAATATTATTACATTAGTCAAAGGAAGAATTGAGGAAGTTGATCTGCCTTTGGAAAAAGTGGACATAATTATATCTGAGTGGATGGTAAGGTGCATGGCTATTATTTTCAAGTTATTTTCAGGAAAAAATGTGTTTTATTTCATTGGAAAAATTAATCTATAAATGATGCTAGTTTTTTTTAACGAAGAATCTATCATGGTTCCAATGGTGTCTTTAACAATGTCTGAGATGGATGGGATGGCAGTCCTGATTATGTGGTACTTGGACACAGCTCCTGGTCCCTCTTGTTCAAGTTCTTTCAAGTCAAGCTTCTGTAAGTATGGTTGAGCTACTTTAGGTGCAGCAAGTTTCTGTTACATAGTTGGTTTGGAAACTGTAAAGCACTCAGTTATACTGTTGTGGCTGCTCAGGTAAAAGTAATGGAGAAATATTGTATTAGTCATCTAGCCAGCTCTTTCTGATGGGTAAAAGACCTTCAGTCTGCAAATTCAGCTAAGGACTCTCCTGACTGTGCAGGAAAGGTGATAAGGAGGGGAGGTGCCGCCTCTGGAAATCTGGAAATACTGAGAGAGCTTGAAAACAACATTGCTTTTCATTGCTGGGTTTCAGCATAACAGTAAAAACACTGATTTAA
This sequence comes from Irena cyanogastra, assembly GCA_013397155.1. Taxonomy (NCBI): domain Eukaryota; kingdom Metazoa; phylum Chordata; class Aves; order Passeriformes; family Irenidae; genus Irena; species Irena cyanogastra. The sequence goes on along the minus strand of VWZV01014406.1, from coordinate 540,680 downwards.
AAGTACAGAGGAATGGACAGCAGTGTCTAAATGAATCATCTCCTGGAATCCATTGGATTTCAGTTGTTGGCCTGTTACCTTTTTCATGATAACTGTTGTTATCAGGTGCCTAATAACTGTTATACACCTGTCCTTGCTACCTGCCATTAATCCTAATAAAGAAGTCTGTGTTACAAAACCCACTGCCAGCCTGAGTTTCATAGTGACATAGGAATGCCTGTTCCCTGTCAAAAATGTGGTAGGAAACATCTCTTTGAACTGTTTTTTTTTTGTGAACTTCTGCTATTCAGTATCCTCATATCACAGGCCTTCAAAAAGCACTTCAGAACACAGGTTTTCTTCATGCTACTTCCAGCTGCTGGGACTTAAAAATTCCTTTCTGCCTGAAATTTAAGATCAGGAATGAAAACTTACATTCCATGTTACTTGTTTCTTTGTGGGGTTTCTTTTTTTTTTTAACAAACTGTGGCTGTTCTGCTATATATGATGGCCTTTGATGGGGAGGTCACGCACTCACTCTGGATCCATATGTATCTACCTGTTTTTCAGGGAAAGATGAAAATAAATTGGTTTGCCTTTTTTATATATATTTCTTTAATATTACATGTGTGAGTGAACTAGAAATCTGCAGGTTTTCCTCCACTGCTGTAATGTACCTTATTTGAAGCATGAGCTTCATTTAGTGTTGAGGTCACTAGTTTCAAGGATAGTTGAAGCCATTGGTTTAAACCAGTGATTTAAAAATAGTACATTATGGTTGGTGATTTCTGACAGTATGGTGGTTTCACTAGAAATGTAATTATAGTTTTTTTCAGAGAAACTTCGGATCAGCTGCCTAATATGTGCACCAAGATTAATGTTCCCAAAATCTCTTTTGGAGAGATTTTCTCTTTCTGGAGCCCAAGATTTGGTTTTAAAGGGAACCTGGATGGGTGAGCTGAAGTCATGTTGTAAATCAGTGCCTCTAAGATGAACTAAAGGATTTCAAGACTCAGCTCTTGTAAGAAATTAAGTATTGAATGTTGAATATTTTTCTTTTGTGTGCTGATTTACCTTTTTTATGCCATAATTACATAGCCACGTGCACTTCAGTTAATTAGGTATTCTAAATATTTAGGAATGTTAGGATTTTTATAGGTTGCTGCATGACAGAGATAAAGAGGACAATGCTGTGGAAGTAAGATTGATAGCTGGACAGTGTACACACTGTTCCAGCATTGTTCAGAAAGGAACATTATGTTGCCTAATGCAGATGAAGATTCTTCTTTGTCTGGCTTTCTTGTGTGAATTTGCTTTTTCATTTCTTTCCCTGTATGATACAGTGTGAAATCAGTTCTTAATATGTGAATGTAAATGCTTGGAAATGTTGAAGCATGAAAGTGAAAAAGAATTCAGTGTATGTCAGATTTTACCTCTTTATACAGAGAATCTGTATGGACTGGCAGGGAAAATTCTCATGTTTTTCTTTGTAACAAAAATATTAAAAGTTGCAGTTTATTTCGAAAACAAACTACGTTTAGATTAGTGAATGTCAAACCCTTTGTGGAGCCATAGCTTTGTTTTGCTTGGTGCAGAATGTTGCTTAAGACTAGTACACAATAAGTTGGTTTTTTTTTAGAGCTGTGTCTGGAACATCAGAAAATTAAAAACAAGTATGAGGTGAGAGAGGAAAAATACTGCATTCTCCCAGGATTGTTTCTAGATTAGGCTTTCTGAAAAAGCTGTCACATAAAGCAGTGTCTTGCATTATGAGCATCTCAGAGTGATGGTTTCTGATGATCGTTCACTTAATTGGAGAAGTGGCCTATGACTGCCACAAACTGCTTGATCTTCTTCCCCCTCTTTCATTTATAAAGCTCTTCCCTTAAATTATAGAAAAATGGGAAAATTATCATAAAAATTTTACACAATGGGCAGGTGTGTGTGAGTGCATTGTGTGTCTATGTAGAAATTTGTATTTCAAATGCATACTTACCATCTTCCAAAATAATACTTTCCCAATTTAAATTCCTTTGGATATGTTTTTTTTTTTTAGTGTTCCAGGTTTATAGGCTGAATGAAGAGCAGCCGTATCTTTGGTGGTTTTATTTAAGCCTGTGAAAGAAATTAGCAGTGAACTTGTTTGTAACATTCTAAATTCAGTTTGTGACGTCTGAAGTTTGTGTGTTTGACAATGTCGACATCAGGCCAGGACATTTCTGTGATTGTGTTCAATTCAACGCAGTGTGTAAAACACTGAGGAAGGCAGTGGGAGGTGTGAAGGGCTGTGTGCTGTTCTCTTGGTGTCCAAAAGGCAGGTTGTTGAAGACTGAGGGCCCCTTGGACTTCCAGAGGCCCAGATAAAGCTGTTCAGACTTTCAGTCCAGAGACAGCTGGACACTGTTTATGTCAGAACTTCAGTGAAGTCTGCAGCCTGACACAAGGGACTTCTTGCATGCTGTGAGCCAGGAGCACAAGGGAGAGCAGGTGGGCTGAAGGGCCACTTCACCCAGTGAACCACATTGCCTTGAGAAAGAGTACAGGAATGGCCAAGTAATAGTCTGTGCTGATAACCAAACAGATTCTCTAAGAAGAAAGTCTGTCAGTTCTTGGAGAATGGTTTTTTGGATGTAAGAGTGGGTGAATTTTACATAAAATACCACTGCTGAGCTTGTCTTTGTGGAGATTTCCCTGTCCAGGACTGTTTGATGGTTTGTATCAGGGCTACAAGCTTCTGATGCATTATCCTACCTCCCTAGAGCCCTGATATGTGAAACCTTTAAAAGCCTTAATTTGTGTAACTAAAAATTTGTATATTGGTACCAGGCTCTCGTATTTTGTTACTTGTCTGTTTGTATCATAAGTCACCTACTGATACATCTCTTACTTCTTAGTCAGGGTGTAGACTTCCGTGCATTCCTGGGCAGGAAAATATGACATACAAAAGTGACTGAATTATTGCTGACGTATTTAGGTAGGGTAATTGTAAACTTCATAGGTTGCTTATTGAAAAGATGATGAGTGCAGAAAGAAACAAAATGTATGCAGTGCTTTTCTGGAATGTTCTTGCACAGCTGCATCTGTGTGCAGATTTTTCTTACCATCAGTATTGTTTTTGCTCCCTTTCTCTAGCTGAAGCTATAAAACCAAATGTTGCTAGTTTTATTCACTTGAGAATATCTACATTTCTTGTTTGTAAAGGGGCTTTACTGTGGAAGACAATTTCCTGAGATGGTTGTCTCAAATACAGTGTTAGTGTACAACATGTACTCATAAATTGGGTTTTCTGTGCAGTGCTTTATGGTACTGAATATGCAGTAGAGTTATACAAGATACAACTGGGGAAGAGATAGACTGTCAGATTAAAATACACTTAGGATGCAACCCAGTACTTGTCTTTTAATCATGTCTTTGGTCAGATAGCTTATATTTTCTTTTCTCCTTTTTCTTTTCTTACTTTTTTCTTACTGTATTTCTTTCTATTTTTTGACAAATAATTTTGAAATTACATGAGGATGGGCTGTGAAGAGGCATTCAAGATCTAGGGAAAAGGAAATGAAGTGAGCATGTCTGAAACACTGGAAACCATCTTCTCTCTCCTTCCTCCTTTCCCCTGTTTCTGTGAGAGATACACAGTTATTTCCTTGCATGATTTTTTTTTTTTGTCAACACCAGTAATGGGGATCACGTTTCTTCTCTTCACATCTTCCCGTGTGGTGTTCTTTCCTTTATTTGTTTAAGGAAACAACAGGGTGTGTGTAATGACAAAGTCAAGCTGTGATTCTGTGAGCTTGCTCTGTCAGTAATGATTTACTACTTCTTTTTTTCCCCCTCTTTTTTAAAAATTAAATTGTACATGAGAGATCAGCATGAAGGCAAACTTAGCATGTGGGAGATGGTGCTGCAGCAGAGCATGCTGAAATGTTGCTGCTTGTCATTTAAATGTGCTGCAGGTTTGGAGGGAACTTTGTCAAATAAAATGTAATTTTTCATGACATACAGTGGGCCACATCAGTTTTGTGCATTTGTTAGTGCCAGATTAAATTTTGTGTTAGAGATCACAATCTGTTGTCCAATCTGTGTTGCATACCTTCTGTAACTTGCTTTACTGTGTAGGCCAGTGAAAATCCTGTAGTTAAAAACTTCAGTTTAAGACAGTAATGCACTTTTTTACACCACTGGGGATTAACAAAGCTAAAGTCGACTCTCTGGGCCAGTGATTTGATAGCTGTTTTTCATCTCATTAAGTATTCTGTATTGGGCCTTACAGAATCTGGAGAACCACGTTCAGTAATGTTATAGAAAATAATAAAATGCAAATGGAGGGGAAACACAATGCTTATTCAAGTAATTAAACAGTTCTTCCAAATTCTGTCTTTCAGCTGTACCAAAAATTCTGCTAATTCTTTCCTGTTGTAAACATGCTAATCCACTTAATTGATGCTTTTAAAGAGTTTAAACTCTTTTTCTCCACAGAGATTATCATGTAAATACTGAAACACTAAAGCTAAAAGAACTTGAATACTTATATTTTGATCAGTTGGTAAAATATTTTTATGTTGCTTTGAATTAAAATGAAAATGACTACGAGAATGCTGTAGTATTTTTGAATAATAGGGAAAAAATTAACAATGCAGAGTATTAAGGCGTCAAAGATTTATGAGCCTTTTAAAATTCTCTTAGGAACACAGAACACAGATGTAAAAGATCTATAAGAAAAGTAGCAACATTCACATTCCTAATGGGTTCAGGGGGCTCATTGGGTGTCTCCTTGGGCAGACATGAGGCAGGGCAGGTGTGTGCTTGAACAGAGTTGCTCACAGTGATGTGTACTTCTGTTCCTGTCCAGATCTGTTTATATGGGGCTTTGTTGTTAGCTGGAGAACATTTCATTTCAGCTTTGCAAATACAAAAAATAAGGAAGTTTATGTTCCTTCTGAGAGGGAAATTGCCAGCTTTTTAGTAGAAAACACGTAATGGGACAGCATAAAATTTAAGGTGTTCTGTGCATTTGGGATGTCTTTAACAGAGAATGTCACCTTCTGTGTGTCTTGGTTTAGCCACCATCAAGACTGTACTAATAATATGCAGCTCATGGATTTGTATCATAGAGGTCTCTTTGCACTGATTGATTTTGAGGATGTCACTACATGCTTAAGAAAAAATAAAGCCTTGACCATTTTTGGGGGTGAAGCAAGAGTTCCCCACAGCATCCCAGGGGAAAATGTCAGGTGAGATTCTCTTTCCAGAAGGCTCCCCTATAGGTGGGGCAGCAGGCTGTGAAATTGCATTCTAACTTGCACTACAGATGAGCACAGCACACTGAGCAAAATGTTTGGGTGTAAGTAATAAATTACTTGATTCAGTACTATTGATGGTTTATGTAACTTACAGGAATGCTATAATGAATGGAGGGGAGAGAGAACTGGGAGTGGGGGGAGAACTAGCAGTGCCAGAGTGGAAAGGTCAGAGAAAGGATGGTGAGAATTTTTCTGTATTTCTCCTGAGAGAGTGTCTTCCAGCTGTATTTCTTGCACAGGTTGGCAGGCATAGTTAGTGGGCAGAAAGAAGGAATTAAAGAGCTGATCCTTAAAGATGTCACTTTGTGAATTACTGACTCTTGCTAGTGACTAGTCTTCAATATGTCCTAGAGGTTACCTTTAAAATACTATGAAAACAACTCATTTTCAGTTAAAGGCATCTAAAATACTTTTTGTGAGGTAAACATATTCTATTTTTAAGCCATAACAGTATAAAAAAGAAAGCTGTGGTTCCATGCTGTGATTTTGGCTTGCTGTAGGCATCAAATTATTCCTGCCTGATGCAACTGGAGCTCCAGGGCTTTTCAGCTGTTCAGCAAAGCTTACTAACAACCCTATTGCTCACAAAGTCTTCCTTCTGAGACCTGATCTAAGGATGTACAGAACTTGGGCAGTGAAGTAGAAGAACAAGCAAGATGGGGAAGAAAAGTTTTCAGCGGAGGACTGTTACCCAAAGAAACAGATTGAGAAAAGGACATGGTGATTATTTTCACCCTGTGTTCTCTTTGAATACAAATATGTCATGCTTCAAGTTTCTGGGGTTTTCAGTTTTGGTTTTTGTTCTGAAGGCTGCAGAAAATGGCATTTATAAGCAATTCTGAACTTTAAGCATTTTTTAAAGATCATTGAGTCCAACCCAGCACTTCAAACCATGTCCCCAGGTGTCACATTCACCTGACTTATAGATCCCTCCAGGGCTGCCCTGGGCAAGCCTGTTCCAGTGCTTGATAACCATTTCAGTGAAGAACTTTTTCCTAACATCCAGTCTGAAACTTCCCTGGTGCAGCGTCCTAGCTTTCCTTTGGTAAATTACTGCTGACTGGGCTTGTAGGGACTGCATGTCCCAAGTCTGGACTTCAGTTGTCCATTTTGTTCTTGCCAACTAAATCAAGTCATGTGGCTAAGCTGTGTTTTAAGCAAAATGAAAAGGAGGTTGCTAAATGAAAATTCAAAACCTTTGTTGGTGTTTGTTTTGATTGATTTGGTGTTGTGAGGGTGTTACAGTAATACATAATATGTTACAGTATTGAGTAAGAATGATGCTCAAACTTGTAGGACAGAAATGGTACAAAATCAGTATATCTGTTGGAAAACAAAGGGCTGTAAATCTCATAAATGTGCAGTTTGTTTAGAAGTAGTTGAGGAAGTGGATGTTCTCTATAAAATGCCAATTTTATTTAATACTTCTATTTGAGTTTTTTAATATCTCAAATAGTCAAATAAGGAACGTTTCCCTGTTTCAGCAAATGACTGATTGAAGTTTACAATAAATTATTCTAAACACCATTAGCAGTATCATTAACCTGCCACAAAATTAATTCCAACACAGAAACGCCCTGCGCAGATCTAGTTGTTACCATTTTTATCCTGGAAATTTTGCAAGTCTGGGTGCTGCTAAATGGTGTAGAACACCCAGAGAACCGATGTTTGGTGCATGATTTATTTCCACCTCTCTTAGTGAGCACTGCCCAGGGTGATACAGGGCACCATGAGGTTGCAAATATGAAGAAGCAAAGATGCATTCCATTTGGCCTTTCTCTGACAATAGTTTTCGTGTTACTTGCAGATCTGAAGGGGAAGGCGTCTTTTCTTTTTACTTGGAACCTCACAGTTATTACTAAAAAATCAATACGTGCAGCTTTTCACTTGCTTTGAGTTGAATTCAATGTCTTTTGATGTTGTAGGACTCTTGTTGGGTAATTGTTGGTGTGGATGGTGTATTTATCGTCTCTGTGTGCTATATACTTGCAGTTTGGGAAGTTAAAGATGATACGTTGTATAACAAGTTTTGAAGTGACAATGCTGTTGTTGAAAAGTTCTCTGAGTGTATGGGCTTATAATGTTCTTAAACTGTGTTGATAAAGCCTCTCTGTAGAATGACTAAGTATAAGAAACACAATGATTTCTAAATTCTGTCCCTTTTCTGTAAACAGGGTTATTTCCTTCTCTTTGAGTCAATGCTGGATTCTGTCATCTATGCAAAGGACAAGTACCTGGCAGAGGGAGGCTCAGGTTGGTGCTCAGTTCTTCTAATAAATTTAGCTCTGGGGGGAAGCTAAATGAACTCAGAGACTTAGAATAAGCTATGCATGGATGAGAAAGTTGCCAGTCTCAGTGAAAAATGTTTCCATTAGTAGGAGCTTCAAGGCATTAATTTACTGTATGGGCAATAGAAGAACATTAGACGGGGTACCAAGGTCTCAAATTAATGGTGTTTTTAAGAATAGAGGGGGCTATTTATTCTTAAGTACAGACTAAATTTTTCCTCCCTATTTCTTCCCACACATGTGGGCATTTGTTTTCCCCCCCCAAAATCTAAGTCTCTGCGTAACTATGAACGAAGGAAAATAAGTTCTGTCCTATAAGATGTGATGCTGTTTGAGTAAGCTGCTGTGGATTAGAGCAAAAATGGATAGGGTGTTTTCCTGAAGGAGGGAAGTTGTGTGGGGAGGACATAGTTTCAAACATTTGAAATAACAAATGGAATTACACTGTTCCGGTTCAGCATATTTATCCTGGTGGTAATATGCTCTTATTTTTATGGCTTGAGGGTAGGGTTGTGACAAAACAAAAGGGTTTGCTTTGGAGTTTTTACCTATTTAAGTAGCTTAGATAGTGTCATCTTAACAGTGTTTAAATGCCTGTAAGTATTTATTCCCCATGTGATGCAGTTTTGTGCATGAGTTCTGCATGTGCTTAATTCCTTTGTCAGTATTGTATTTCATATTGACCTTTTCAATTGTAGTCATCAGTCTGGGGTTTTTTTCTCCTTTTGTGCTAACCATGCACACAGTTTCACTACACTGACCTAATGATTGGATTAATGACTTTGTCACACTGCTTGCTGCAGTGCTTCCCTCTGGTTGCAGTGAGCTTTTGTATACCACTGACTGCTGCAGGAAAAATGGGGTTCATGCAGTTGTTCACAGAGCTGAATATACAAGCAAGAGATGTCTTAGAATATTTAATAGCCACTTGAGCAGCGTGACAGAATTAGAGCTTTTTTGTTTTCAGTAATGTAGAATAGTCCAGCCACATCAGCAACACAGGTGTGTACTCTGTGTAGATAGTGCTGATAATTTTACACTGCAGTACAGGTAAATCCAGGGACATTCCCTAAAATCATAAGGAATCATTTTATGTTTAGCTACTACTTCCAAAGCCTTCTGAAAAGGGCCAGAAATTTCTGACCTCTGTTTAAACTGTATTGTTGGTTGGTTTGCTCTTTGTTTCTAACTCCCAGAGATTCCTTTGCAAGATGGGGTGTCTTGGTTCTGCATTACACTCATCCTTTGGGGTCCGACAATGGCCTTGGGCCTTTCTTTGATTCTTGACAAAGCATGCAGTGTTGTACAGGCACTGATGGGATTTTCAGTTCTGTCAGCAGTTTCATTAAGGTGCCTGCAGTTACAGCTCCTCTGCTAGCTTGTCCAGCAGGTGAATGGGTGTGCCCTGGGTCCATGAGAAGGGTGCAGCACAGGCTCTTCTGCAGCACAGCTGAATTGCACATCCAAATCCAGATGAGCCAGAACTAAGAGTTCGCTCTGAGGTGAAGCCTTACCAGAGAAATGCTCGAATCTGCTTAATTTTGTCTAAAGCCACTTGGTACTATTGAGCCCAAGATTATTATTACAGAGAATGTTTGAAAGCTGAAAAAAGCAATAGCAGCAGCTGCAATTTGACCAGATCTTTCAGTGACTGCACTGGGAATAGAACTGAAATTTCCAGATATGTGTTCAGTCAATCATATCGTCGTTACTTCAGTTCAGCCTATTGCCATGCTGGGGTGGATTGTGCCAAACTGTCCAGGGTAATGTGTACAGTGCAGAATAGCTATGTTCGGGAACATAACATTTTTGCTGCCCAGGGCCCCTCAGTTTGTTCTTTAGAGCTCTTGCTCAGATATAGATTTCTTCACACACTTGAGTCCAGTTTGCGTTGTTGAGGGGCGACAAAGGTAAGGAAGGTGTCATTCAAAACATAATACATCCAAAACATAATGCTCCTTCACATCAAAATGATGATGGTATTCACGTGGAGTTATTGCTGTGTATCTGGAGGATTGCTATCTTCCCCTTCAGCATCCTGAAGTTTGTGAGGCATTGCTGAGGGCTGAAGGATTTCCCATCATATCCTCCCCACCACGTGAGCTGTTCTGGTGACGGATGGCTCGTGGGCACCGAGTCGAGAAGGACACAGATGGTCAAAGCGATGAATCTGGGAGAGCTCGGAGGAGTGTGTGCTTTTGTCCAATCAGCATTTTGCTCATTTCACCTGTGGGAAGGAATAATTACTGAATTATGGGCTTAATGGGAAAAAAATGACAAGTCTGTCAGGATTGCACAGGAAAGTGTTACAGTAAGAGCAGAGGATTTCCAGGAAAATCAAGGGTAATGGGGAAATGGCAAATGCAGTTTTATGCAGTTGCTTTTAAATATGTACAAAACCTGCAGTGTTTAGATGATTTAGGCTAATATTCAGATAGCATTGCTTACATTTTCAGTCAAATCTCAGTACAGTATATAGGACATGGGTGGGTCTGTAAATTAGTGAATCCCTGTAGTCTTCTGCCTGAGCCCTGTTGGTGTATCACAGATTTCTTTTTGTGAAGTCTGAATAGACATTGCCTACTTTTGCTGCTATTAATAGTGAAAATGCAGATTAAATTGAAGCATTTTGTGTTTACATTTTCCCTTGTTCTTAAGCACTTTGTATAATCAATCATGAGTTCCACTGCTGATTTAAGGATTTGCTGTGAGAACAAAGATTTAATAAAAAATGATTATGATCCAGTTAAAAGATTTCATGCTTGATAGGGGTGATGAAATTTCTCTTTGGTTTACAGAATGTAACCAGAACTTTGGGATAGTCAGAGGAAGGAAGGTTATAAAGTAGTTGATCACGTATTGTTGTGGGTTTGATTTTCATTTGCAATGGCACTACAATGCTCCTGTGTGTTCTGTAACCAAGGACTGCCAGTCTTTTCATCTCTCTTCTCACCCTACCATTGCATCCTATGAAACCCATTCCTCTAAAAAATAATCCCTCAAAGGCTCTTATCCCTTGCTTTTGTTGTTGGTATCACACTGTCTTTTAATTTGTGGAGCATCAGTGGTTGCTGTTGAAGGTGTGAATGCTGTGAGGCAAAGCCAAGTGCTGTATGTACATACACAGACCCACCCATGTTCTATACATACACACTGTTAAACAGCAGTGGGAAAGCTTGCAGAAACAGTCTTCTCTCAGTGATGGCTCCAGAAACTACCTGCAGATACTCCCACCACCCCCACAGATGGTGATGTTTTGTGCTCTTGTGACAGCTGTCAGGTGTGCTGGAACCAAGGGATTTGTTTTGGACAGGACAGTTTAACTGTCTTCCTGTTAGGATTCTCATCAAACTGTTTTTGTACTGCTGAGTGAATTGTAGGCTGTTCCTGCAGACACCTTCTGCTCCGATTTCCTCAGCTGCAAAATAGGAGTGATGATAGTTTACCAATGGGATTCCAATTTCAGCTTGCTGAAATTTATTTATTCTGCTTTAAACAGTCAGCAAGTGAGAAAAATGTCAGTGTACTTACTTTAATGTCTTTATAGAACAAAAAAAACTTCTTTAGGGAAGTTTTATTCTTTATTCTTTACAATCCCTAATTATAAGACTATTTCCTTTGGCCTTAAACTGTTCTCACTATATGAAAGGTCTAATTTCAATTTGTTGCCTCTGTCTTCAGTATTTTGCAAGGTAGAAAATACTGCTTTTCTGATCCACCAATGCTATACCAATGATTTATTCATTTTGATAAACTGTAATTTCAAGCAGAGCTGAAGACAAAATTAATTTTACAGTTCACCAGATTTTGGGGAGGAAGAGAGAAACTTGGCTTCAGTTGTAATAACACTGCCCCTTTCTTGTATTAATATAAAATAAAATTAACTTAAATAGGATGTTTTAGGTGACATTTTGCTCTGAAACCAGGTCGTGAATTCAATGTGTATGCCTTTAGAGGCTTTAAAACTCTGAAGAACAAAAATTACATGGGAATTTCCTTGCAAAAATAAACCTAGCTAAATATAAATCGATCTTCTTTTACTATTTGTTAGGGTTATAGGCAGCCATGTACATAGCAGCTGTTCTTTGTGGGTTTTCCAGTCAGATGAGACTGCCAAGAGATTGACTGACTTTGTTGGCAGCTGTTAAAAAGGCAGATGTCAGTCTTCCACTACTATTTGTAAAAGCTGCAAATAGTTACTTGCTCTGAAGATGTTCTTGGGAGAAGGAAAAGCACAAATGTGAAAATAGTGTAAAATGATAGCTTTATCCTGAAAGTGGGAGGGAGGCAGGGAATCCATGAGGTTCTCTTCTTTCTGTGGGGCCACTTCCAACTCTTCAGATGCAGACAGAAAAGTGGTTATTTCCAGTACTCAGAAACAATTTTTTAGGTTGTAAGCTAAGAATCAGCCAGAGCTGATAGCAAACAGGAATAAAACTCTTGAGTAAGAATACATGCTTTTTTTCTGAAAATAAAGTCTTTTCACAGAGGTTTCCTGTTATTGAAAAGCCCTCGCCTGAATTTCTGTTTGAGTGTCTGTCTACCATTGTGAAATATATTTTAGGTTAGTCTCTGTATAGAAGCCAGAATAGGCTGTTCCAGATTATTTTCTTCAGACATCAAGTTTCCAATCATTTCCTGGTAGTGGGAGTCAACTACAAAGATTGTTATGAATAGGAAATGCCAGACTAGTGTGTGAAAATTAAGTTTTTGTGTGTAGTCTCTTTTGTGGACAAATGGGACTCTAGAAAGTAAAGTAGCAGAAGAAGTGTCTTGTCCAAGAGCTAAAAAAAGTTCTTTTTAAAATTCTTTTGAGATGTTATCACTTTTAGACAAAGGAGTAAAAAAATCCTCTGTTCACTACTCTGTTTCTGTTCTTACAGTTTATCCTGACTTGTGCACCATCAGTCTGGTAGCTGTTGGGGATATGAAAAAACACGTGGACAAGCTGCTTTTCTGGGAAGACGTGTATGGCTTTGACATGTCTTGTATGAAGAAAGCTGTCATTCCAGAAGCTGTTGTGGAGGTGCTGGATCCAAACACACTGATATCTACAGCCAGTGTCATTAAGGTACCATATTACTTAATGCTTAGGAGGCAGATGAGAAATTTCCGTGGTTTATGGAGGAGGGCCAAAAATTCACATGGCACACACAGACTTTGGCATCTCCAGAATTATAGAAGTGCAGTAAGGTTCTTGCTGCTAAGACTGGAAGGTTTGTATTAATTGCTTTTTTTAACCAACTCTGAGCTTTTAGTAAGGTAATTTTCCCATATTCAGACTGTTCTATGATTTCTTCTATCCAAAGCCAAATTTACTGTGGCAATGCTCTGCTGGTAACAGTGCATGCATATCCCTTTCTAATCCATGCTGTCATGAGCAGTCACTGTCCAGCTCAGATGAGGGGCTTATCAAGTTTTGTCATCCTGCAGCATGTAGCATATGTTGTGCTGAATGGCTTTGTACTCATTTGTTCTTGTTTAGCCATCATGGGTTTTAAAATAACTTAAAATCAATGCATGTGCTTGTTTGCTGGAGTTATAGTACAAAGTAGTAAAATTAATGAGTAGAGGAACAGTGGCATTATAGGTAAATTGTTTTAATCAATAGCTATTCCACAGAACAAATGGATTATATTTTGTAGGGAAAGTTTAAAAATGTTCCCATTCATCATTATGATTATTACAGAAGATACTTTGGTGTGTTTGCTCACATCAGGTGCTGCTTGTTCTATATAGTTCATAATGTAACTTTTCAGGAAGAAAAACATTCCCTAAAGAAAGACAAGGTGGCATGAAAATCCATAAAAGGCTTTAGGTTAAAGATCATCCAGTTCCACCTCCCTGCTGTGGGCAGGGACACCTTCTACTGTCCCAGGTTGTTCAGACCTCCCTGCAGTCCAGCCTGAGACAGCCACAGCTTCCCTGGACAGCCTGTGCCAGAGGTTCACCACCCTACAGTAAAGAATTTCTTCCTAATGTGAAATCTAAACCTGCTGTCTTTTAGTTTGAATCCATTCCCCCTTGCCGCTCCATGCTCTTTGGAAAAGTCTCTCTCCATCTTTCTTTTAGGCTCCCTTAGTTGCTGAAGGCCACAGTTGGGTCACCCCAAAGCCTTCTCTTTTCCAGACTGACCTGTCCCAATTCTCTCAGTCCTTCCTGACAGGAGAGGTGCTGCATTACCTTGATGGCCTCCTCTGGACTCACTCCAACAGCTCCATGTCCTTCCTGTGCTGGGGCCCTAGAGCTGGATGCAGAAATCCTGCAGAGAGGAGGGAAGAATAACCCCATGTACCCACAGAGGCTGGAGACCTCCTATCTGGAAAGCAGCTTTGCAGAGAGGAATTTGGGGATTCTGGTTGACACCAAGCTGGGCATGAGCCAGTAGCACACACCCTTGTGGCAGAGGCAGCCAACAGCCTCCTAGGCTGCATTAGGAAAAAGACTTACCACCAGCAGCTCAAGGGAGATGCATCTTCTCTTGCACCCCAGGGAGCTGGCTGTACCCCAGGGAGATGACTTCTGGAGTGCCATGTCCAATCTCAGGTTCTCCAGGGCAGGAGTGAGATGACTGTCCTGGAGTGAGTCCAGTGAAAGACTACAAAGGGGTCCTCCAAAGGTCTTTTGCAACCTCAGTTGTTCTGAGATGGATATAAAGCCAGCCTGGCAAATCAAAACCCCCTGGTTTTAACCCATACCAGTTTGATGCTGCAGTTTACCATGTGACTACATGAACAAGGGGTAAAACAGGTCCAGGTGCCTGTGAAAGCTGCTTAACTCTCAACAAGGGCCAGCTGCCATCAAGAAGCAACTTTCCTGAACAGAATGAGCTACTATGTGTAGTTCCATACCACTACTACTCGAAGTGTCTGTTTATTTGGGCATGTGAGGAAGAGGAGTTTCAGGTGTTTTATCACATGGGATTAGGTAGTTTTTTATTCTCTTCCTATTGTTTGGAAAGCTGAAATAGTATTGCCTTATAAAAGTTGTCTCATAATGAGAACAATTGAACAACCTTTGTCTCACGGGAGATCTTAATTGCCATTCCTCAGCATTACTGACAGAATTTTATTACCCTTTTTGACAGCATATTGACTGCAATACTGCATCCACTCCAGACTTGGAATTCTCTTCAGATTTCTCCCTGAGCATTACAATGAGCACACAGTGTACGGTAAGACAATTTTCGTTTCTTTATACATGGTTGGTATCACGTTGGACTAAGAGAAAATCCATTAATTATCCTTCATTTGTCATCAGTCTTTGCCTTGAAACATTCAATTCTGCAGTACAGATGAGCTCCTTCTATAAAGAGAGATGGATGTAAAACTCCAGTAATGGTGTTACGGGGTAATACAGGTAGATGAGGAAAGGGAAGGGTAAGGAGCCTTACCACTGGGATTTTTCTGTTTTGTTCTCTAGCCCATTTTCTGAAATACAAGAAAAGTCTGGTGTTAGCTTGCATAAATAATGCACTGAGCTTTCAAACTCTACATTATAAGCAAAGGCAGGATGGCCTAATTTTTACAGTAATGTCAGTAATTTGCTTTTATATGCAATACAAATTCTAAGTGCTTTCTAACAATTTATTAAAATACCGTCATCAGATTTGACAAAGAGCATCATGCTCTGAAATCAGTAGTAAAAACTGAAATTTTTGCCCTCTGGAGTATTATGAAACTTCTGGGAGTTTCATGCTTAAGTCACATCACAAAATCAAGTGTAAAGAGATAATTTTTAGCTTACTTCTAATATATTGAGATGAATTCTGCTACAGCTAGTTTATTGGGCTTTTGCATGAGTATACAAAGAAGAGCTGCAGGCTTCCTCTGACATGGACACAAAGAATATATTTCTGTATGATATAAATTGCTTAGGGTGATGACAAAATCTTGGATGCCTGCATCAGGCAATGTAATTCCTGGTTTGGATGTTAGGTCATGCTGCTGAATTTGCCAGCGTATTTGCAGAGTAACAGTCTCCATAGGAGTTGGTTGGTGTCAAAAAGTGAAATTTTCCCATATATATAGTTTAAATCATTATAGTTTTTAATTAATAGGTGTGTACAAATACTTCATATTTACTTGTCAGTTATCACCAAATTAGATGAATACACAGTAAGATTTTTGGGTTTATTGAACGGAAGTCTGTATATTTTACTGTGCATACGAATGAACCCATCCTGTTTCAAGGTATCATAGGATAAATCTAGTTGCCTCAGAGCAGGGTCAGGTTTGATTTGAGATCATGCTCCACTGCAGCTGTGGTTTAATTTTCTTAATATGGTCATATTTGATTAACTGATTAAAGAGTTACAAAATTTTGGTCATCTTTCTGATGTTTGGGTAAAGTAAAATAGCTTATTTTATAAACATTGTTTTCCCCAGCACTAGGCTCTTACAAAAACTTCATTTCTGTTCTGCGATTCTGTGGCATCATTGGCATATAAATCAAGATGTATACCTGCATTTTATGACTTCCAAGAAGAAGGGGAGGGAAGTAGGGCAAGAGCAGTGTTTCTGAAATTTTGCAGCGAATGCAGGTTCTAAAAAATGATCAGAATGCTGTAAAGTATTTTGCACTTCATCATTTAGGTTTATTGACACTTTGAGTGAAATTTCCACGGTTTCTATGATGGATTGTAGAAGTTTAGTTGAAGGTTGACACTTCATCCATCATATCAGGCTGCCTAACCTTGCAGTAAATGAACAATAAAAGTCCATTATTTATGTTGAATTTTTGAGGAGATGCTTTAAGATTGCAGTTTGTCTTTTGAAAATAATATTTGATGTTTTTTCCTTTTTGCATATGTTTTGTTGTTCTACTGACTTTTCACTTTCTGCACAAAAAGAGAAAGTTGCCTACATTTCCCAAAATTCTAGGGTTTGGTACTTGTCTCGTAGGATTTTTCAGGTTTTTTTTTAATATGAACATTTAAAAATATCTTTGCTTTATTTACAAAAAATACTCCACAAAAATGGCAATTTGGGTATCCCTCTTCATATGATTGTATTTCATTTCAAAGCAGCTTTTCCTCAGCCATGGAAGTGTGGAAGCAGATTTGGTTGTCTTATTCCTGATGTTGCCATCAACATTGCTGATAGCAGAACAGTGTTACCATCAGAACTAGGACTGGCTCTGTTGAATAATCTGTCCTTAGAAACCAGGCACCTGAAAAATGTAGGGGCACATGGTTCTGTTATTTGTTCTGGGGATCCTCTTGCAGACCAGCTCGTGGTTTGCAGTGTCCCTGGCTCTGGGGGTGGGTTTCCATGCTCCCTCCCAGGGCACCGTGTGCATGCAAAGCAGTGTGAGGCAGACATTCCTGCAATGAACTGTGTCAGCAGCATGGAATGCATGGCTGCTGTAGCTGAACTTGGTTTTGCAGAAGCTTTGCACTGATGGGAAGCAATTTAGCAAGTAGTTAAAGAAAAGGGCTGTGGGCTTTTGTGGTTGGAGTGTGCAACATAATGTTAATGGTTGAAGAGCGAAACTCTCAGCTGGCATCTCCAGAAGTAACAGCCATATCAGGGTCTGCTGCTTCCTCCCAGCAGCCTGTTTCCCTGTCTGTGCTAACAGGACAGGATGCTGGAAAAGCTGACAGGAGTCAGAACCATAATTGCAGTTTTTTAGCAACTCATTTGCTAAACATTTGCTCTGGTCATGGCTTGGGACACCCCCAGGATCCCTCAGGCAGGAGAGGCCGCCCTTCATGGTTCTGTGGCAAAACTATAGAATGCTTTGACTTGGAAGGGATCATGAAGATCACCTAGTTTCAACCCCCTGCCTTGCCAAAGGGATCCCACCCCTTGGATCAGGTTGTTCCAAGCTCCACCCAGCCTGGCCTTGAACATTTGCAGGGATGGGGCATCCACAGCTGCTCTGGGCAACCTGTGCCAGAGCCTCACTATCTTCACAGTAAGAATTTCTCCTAATACCAAATCTGAATCTCTCCTCTTTTAGTTTAAAACCATTCTCCCTTGCCCTATCACTACCTTCCCATGTAAAACAATGTTAAATTCCTCTCAAATCTGTCCTTAATTTTTCCTCGGCTGACTGTTTTCTGGGGTTGGATTAAAGTACTGAGGACATGAATGCCCAGCCATCATGGTGAGCTTGTGTAAAATAGAAGAGCTGTGCAGTTCACAAAAAACTAAGGGCGTAGCATTGACACATCTGATTTGTTTGTCCTTCCACCTGTTTGAAACTGCTGTCATACTTCTATGTGACCAAAAAACCCCTGAGCAGAATATTGTCATGCTCATAAGAGATGAGCCTATGTCTTACTGTCGGTGCATCTCTTAGGTGTATTGCAGATGCTCCTGTAATACATTGAGTCATAGCCCTAAAAAATTATTAAGGCTCTAAATAGTTTTTTTCTTCCAGATGTTCATGAAATTAAATAAGTCTCTCAAAAAAAAAATCTAATACACATAAGAAATACGAAATGATTGTGCAAAAATAAACATTTTAAATATGACCTTTTATGTGCTGGTTAGTATTTTAGAAGTTCTGAGACAGGATGGTGGGGTAGTTAAGGGTAGTTTTTTTAAGAGTAGTGGGGTAGTTTTTTCTGAGAATATGTTGCTTCTGTTAATTTTTTCCTTCATTCTTCACATGCTTTGCCACAAAGAAGCATCCTAGCATTAATTTTATATATCATTATTTTAGCTTTCAAAGATTGAGGATTTTCAGAGTGTGAAATGGTTGCATGAAATCATATGAAATTGTTCCAAAGTACTTTATTGCAAGTTGATTTGATTTTGGTCCTACAAAGATAATAGCAAAAAAAAAAAAACAAAAAACAAATCAATTAGCCTGCAGAAGTGCATTTTCCTAATAAAGAGCTGGAGTTTGCCATTGCTGATTTTAATGAGACATCTGGCTAATACCACTTAGTAGATGCTGCTAGAAAAATACTCCATTAATTGTATTCTAAGTTGATCACTGTGTGAGCTTTTGAGATAAAATATAATGGTGATTACCCTCAGTATAGAAATCAATTGACAAACTTTCTCTTTTGTTTACAAGCATTTCCCCTGTGAGTCCATCAAGGTTGATCTTTCCTAGCTGAATAACAATATCCCCTGAGAGGAAAATGGCAGTATCTCCTTCATTGCTCCCAGGAGATTTTGTCAAAGAGCACGGGATGTGTATAAAAAGTGGAAGGGAGGAAGGGGGTGAAAGAAGGATAATGAACTAGAGGACGTGACTGATGTATTAAAACCTGCAGAAGGAAAAAGGAAATTGAGTTGACTAGAGAAAATTATTCTGACTAAGGAAAAAATCTTTTCTTGTTAAAATTTTCTTAAGTGTTTGGCAGTTTCATTTCTTAATATGAGGTCTTCCACTTGGGAGCCAACAAGGAATATTACCAAATGAATCTTTGGTTCCAGCCTTAGGTGAGAAACTAAATTTTTTAAACTAGAAGTTGGAAATCTGGTTTGGGTACCGCAGTTAAATCCAGCTTGAATGCCTGATTTCTGAGTAAAGGAAATACTGCTCTACCATGTTATAAAGCAGGTTTTGTCCTTCTCATCTGTTTATTTTTCTGTAGCCTCCTCTGCAGTGATGTCCAGATTATTAATCTTTAAAACAAAAAAAATTGCTGGGTTTTAATTGCCAGGAGTTTCTTTTCCCTGTGATAAAAACGCAGCAACTCTGCTGCATGGATGACAAACATTCCATCTCCATGCTTGGATAAACTCCATCAAAAGCACATTATCTCCCACTTCTGTGGCCAGCTGTCTAATTGTATTTGTTGTAGCCACTCACTGTTGGAACATGATACTAGTGAAGAGCAAGAATGATAAATTACTCACTGTAGGTGATAGTGATGATGATAATTTTTAATTTCCTTGTTCCTAAGTGAATTGGTAAGGCTGCCTTTGAGTTCTCATAAGGAAATGAGCAGTCTCATTTGTTTTGTCCTGTTAAAATGCTGCATGTACAGCCAGCCATTTTCTTTAGGAAAAAAGCTTTAGTATTCAGATGTATTTGAATTAAAATGCAGACTTTGCTTTGCATTTCAGCTAAAGGCTCTGAGTGGAAGAGTGTAATAATGTGTACTCATTTACTGTGTGTTAAAGCTTTTTGTGGTTTTATTATATTTGGTACATGTTACATGAATAAATGGGGAGAAAAATAATCTTGAAGTCTGGGAGGGAAGCAAAACAGTTTGAAGACAAGTGAATCTTACTGAGAGGACCTACTTAAACTGCAGGTTTTCATATGTTTGCATGGACACCTTAGAAACCCTCAGTAATGAATGAAGACCTTAAGCTAAATGAACTCTTCATCAAAATGTGGGGTTCACAAAATTGGGTAGGAGTTTGTGGCTGCTATTTTAATTTCAGGAATATTTTTTTCTTAGTTGAATGAACTCTTTGTTGACCTTTGTAGGATGTTGCTCTGCAGTCTCAGTAATGTGTATCTATTAATGTATATCTAATCCTTAATTATATACATTAGGTTTCTTTCATTCCTTATTTGGCCACCTTAGTTCCCTGGGTAAATATATTGGCTTTGTTGTAGGGTTGGAGTTTTTGTCCTCCTAGTTTGCCTTTTCTTCTGGAAAGTTATTTGAGAACAGGAAGAATAATATTTTGGTAGTGTTTCCTAATATTTACTGTCCTTTGAGGCTTGAACATGTGTCAGGATGGAGCTGTAATTATTTATTGCTAGTTTAGAAGTCATTATTTTTGTTTTCCTCTTTCATGGTATTCAGGAGACTGACACTTGAAAGATTTTTCCAAAGAAGGTTTAAATTCTTACTGATTAGTTGTAGGTGAAGTTGTAAATGAGCTGTCAAAGGTGTTGCAAAAAGATGAGAGAAATTGCAGTAGGAGAAATAACAGCTATCATTATGCTTAAAAAAATAAAAAACAAGAAGAAGAAGAATCCAAGGCAGTAGTTGTAAAGCATCATTTAGAATTTATGGGGAAGTTACTTGCTTGTTCCTTTTCTTTAGCTTGACTTCTTATAAAAGAGATGTCACCTTTAATGAAAATCTGGCCAGCCCTATTTTTCATTTTAATATGCATGTGTCTTGTGATTGTTTCTAGTATGCCACTTGTGTTTTTTTTTTTCTTATATTTTGCTGCATGTGATAAATTACACAACAAGAGGGGAGGACTGAATCTTACTTCAGGTTGTAGACATTGGAATTCTCTTTCTTTGTAGTATTGCATATTTAATAGATGCTTGTGATTATTATAGCTACTGCAATTTGTTCAAGAGTGAAATGAAAGGAAAATGTTTTGAACTTCACTTTTACATAACTATTTCTCTGAAATTCACTTAAAAGATACATAATTGTGCATTTCAGCATAAACACCAACAAGTTACAAAAAGAAAGAAGGGAAGGTGTAAATTCCTTAAAAGAAGATAGTAAACAAACCCCCAATATTGTAGCTAATTTTTTATTATCAAGTATTTCAACTTTGATTTGTGTCAGTTTTTAGATTTGTGAGATCTTGTTTTTAAATACAGAAGACTAGTGATTGTAGAAAAAATTGAAGAAAGCATCATCTGTGTGTACTTTACTTCAACCTTTTTTTTCCTTTTCCCCAGTAGATCAATGTGGGGTACGAGATTGTTTCTGAAGTGGTGCAGTGCTTACACTAGTACAGCTTGAGAGTGGTAGTGCTTGTTTTGGTTTAGGGGTTTTTGGAGTGTGTTGAAATAGACCTGTGTGATGCTGTCAGAGATTTTAATTTTGTAGAGCTCTTTCAGGGAAGACTGAACCATTGGCTCAGTTGGTCAGACTATGGTGCTCATAATGCCAAAGTTGAGGCATCAGTCCCATGTGGGCCATGAACTCAATGATCCTTGTGTGTCTCTTGCAACCCAGAATATTCTGTGACTCCCACTGCTTCATATAAAAGCAGAAATTCTAACGGTTTATATCAAGCTTTTTGCAAAACCCTGAGAGGACAAATAATTAGAACTGTGTCGTGCCTTTGTATCCTTCAATACTTTTCTGGAGGTGTACATAGAATTCTTTAGACTGGAAAAGACCTTCAAGATCATTGAGTCCAACCTCTAACCCACCACTTGTAAGTCCAGCACTAAACCATGTCCCCAGATGCCACATTCATATGACAAATCACCCCAGGGACGGTGACTCCGCCGCTTCCCTGGACAGTCTGTTCCAATACCTGACAGCCCTTTCGGTGAAGAAATTTTTCCTAATATCCAATCTAAACTCCCTTCGTGCCACTTGAGGCCATTTTCTCAAGGCCTCTTTTCAGGGAGTTAAAGAGTGAGAATGTCCCCTCTGAGCCTCCTTTTTTCCAGACTAAACACCCTCAGCTCCTCCTCATCAGATTTGTGCTCCGGACCCTGCTCCAGCTCCATTCCTTTCTGTGAAGCTTCTCCAGTACCTCAAAGTCCTTCTTGAGTCATTCCACAGAATCACCTGGCGGGCTTTAGGAAGGCTGGGTGTGCTCTTTGTAAGCAGTCTGTAGGTATCTGTGTAGCTGGCTTGAGATCCCTTTGGCCTGGAGCAGATAAAATATGACAAAACAGCTCAAAAGCAGAAAGATCTCAGAACACTGACAATATAATTAAAATTTTAAGCATAGCCTTGTGTTTGAATGAGCATATATAAATGTATACAAACTATATGAAACAATCAATTTCTTGAGAACAGCTGGTGAATTTAATACCTCCTATAGGGTGTCTGTTCAGAAATAAAACTGAACTTACTTCATGAAAATAATGTCTAATTTGGATAAATTGAGTGTCTTTCAGGGTGATTTTGCTGGCAGGGCAATACGTGCAATCTATCACACAAAATCTTCCATGTGAAATCAGGGAGAGGAAAAAAAGGGAGTTAATGTAGGCTGGAGTTACTGGGAGGCTTTGGCATAGAGTTGAGATAGATATGGTTCCCTGGATATATGCAAATAACTGTTTCTGTTGAACAGCAGGTTTAGACATTTTCAGTTTCTTATTTTAAAAGGGTAAGCCACAGGCTATGTGCATCAAAGTGGGATATATTAATTCAGTGCTTTTTTGCTTTTTGTATTTCCTCATCTGTAAGTGGCTTGTAGAATAGCTGTCATAGGGAATATTAGACAAATTTTGCAGGTGGTCAGTAACTACTGGGTTTGGTATTAGACTTATTTTCCCAAAGGTTTAAAATATGAGAGATGGAGATTAAACACACTGTTGGTAAAAACAAATTACATAGTTTTAACCAATTCCAGAAAGAAAATCATCAAACTAAGTGTGTGTGTGGTTGGTTCTTTTAGTTGGCTCAAAAACATTTTGAAAATTATTAATGAAAGATACTCATTAGATTTCTCAAGAGCAATATGTGCTCTTACAGTTAGTTTTCAAGACATCATTCAAGCTCTCCCCTCAATGTATTAAACTTAAAAAATACAATTTCTGTTCAGCGAAACAGGACTTGGGTTGTCTCTTGACACAGCTCACCAGAGTGTGTATTTCAGTTTTGGGGTGCTTCCACTTCCCAGTTTGAACTGACAGAATTTTGAGGAATTCCCAGAGCTGTTCACAGGAGCGTATCCTCACAGGAACTTGAGCAATAATATTTTTCTATTTTTGGGTTCTTTTGGCTCAACAAGTATTTCAGTGTTCAATATCAAAGGACACCTATCCATTTTAGCACATAACAAGAAGAAATTAATGGATCAATGTAGAGCTCTTGTTCTCTGTAATCCCTGGAGCTCTGATTAAGGTGATCTTTGTGATGTGTAATAACCATTATTACTACTCTGGGTTAGCTATTCCAGGTCAGTGTTTCAGGTTGTTTCAGATAGGGAAACCACTGATACTGTAAAGAATAAAATAGTTATTTATCTAGTAATTTACAAAAGGTACAAATCCTGTTTCCCTTAACACAAGAGAGGCAGCAGGGAGTACTTTCTTTGCTTGTAACTGAGTTTCTTTTCAACGTGAACTTGACCCCAAAAAATAGTTCTCTGGAGCCTTTTCTCAGGGTAGCATGTAGAGTGTTTCTGTCACCTCTTGTTACCAAGTGTATAGGTACTTGAATCCACCTTAGCTAGGTCTGTCTGCCTGGAGCTCTTGGCTTTTTGATCCAAGATGTAGCTTGATTGTCTTATTTTCTCTGGAAGCCAGATTATTTTTTCTCTTTAATGTATTTTTGTTGTCACAACCTTGTTTTCCTGCAGTAATCATGTCCTAGGTCTTATTTGTAAGTATACCAGCAGTATTGAGCTGATGGTTGGAAAATATTTTATATGACTTGGTAGATCTCTGACTAATGTCCAGAAAAGATTGTGCATCAATAAAAGTAGTCTAATGGGTCAATAGAACTTTGTCAAAACCTTCTCAGTCTTTACTCAAAAGGCATATTAGAGACAAGGCTTTAATTCACTTGGGAATGAGATTCTCAGATTGAGTGATAGGACTTTTCTAAAGGGCTAGAAGAGTCACTGTTTCCACTGTCTGATGCTCATTTGTCATGAAGGGCTCTCAGTGTCTCCATGGTTTGTTTTGTGTTTTAACTCTTTAGCCACATTGGAATTTGGAACTTGCCAGGCTTGTCTGGAGTGCCCTTTCTTGAAAAGCAGGTGCTTTATAGTTTTACTGTTTTAATGCATTGTGTTCTTCATTGTGTTGGCAACATCTGTTTTGGATTTAGACTAGAGAGGAAGAATACCAGAATGACTTATTCATATTATATATTTCATAATGATAAAACCCTATACCCTAGTTCTGTAAACATGTTTCCATCACTTTTATTTCCATCGCTATCTTGTGTGAATCTATATGAAGGGTGTGCTATAGAAATTGCCCTTTTTAGCTTTTCAGAACAACCAGTTCTGGACTAGGAGAAGAGCCCTGGTGCAGTAAGAGAGAGGTTACCATAGGTTGTTTGCAGTGAATTTTCATGGAACAGGCATTGTATGTACATTCATGTACCATCATTGCATTGCTACATACTTTGTTTGAATGCAGCTGATGTGGGGAGAGTCCCTTCCTCCCGTGGCAGGGATGGAGAGGGTCCCCAGCTGGGTAACTTCAGCTCACTGTGGTTACTCTAAAGCTCTCTTTGAGTCATTTCTTCAGGCTGATGTGATAGAAAAGCACAACTGCCTTGGCACCAGGGTCTCATGTGCTTTAGCCTTTTCACAGGACAGGAGGAAGCAAATAAAGGTGAGCGTGGACAGGATTTCACAGGTGGGACTGAAGTGGATGTTTTGTTAGCATCTTCCAGTTGTTTATTTGGGTTTTTGAGACTCTCACAAGCCATTTTCTGTCAAAAAAGCAGTCCAACATTAAAAGACTGAGTGACTAATAGTGTCAATATAGTGTTTGTGTGGGAGCATTTTATATCTATTAGTATTAGGAAGAAATTCTTCCCTGTGAGGATGGTGTGGAACTGGTACAGTTTGCCCAGAGAAGCTGTGGCTGCTGTGGCTCTGGAAGTGTTCAGGATGAGGTTGGATGGGGTTGGAGCACCTGGCTTGGTGGATGTTGTCCCTGCCCATGACACAGGAGTTGGAACAAGATGATCTTTTAGGCCCTTTCCAACCCAAACTAGTCTATGATTTCTTTTTCTATTTGAACTGGAAGAAAAGTCCCACTAATGAATGGGGCACTGAAGAGAGAGGCTCTTGAGGTTAGTAGTGGGATGGCTGGAAGGAGAGAGAAGGAATCATTTGGAGAGTAACAATTAGAAGCTATTAGCTGCTGGAAGGGACAGCAGGAAGCATTTTTGAATGTTTTTCCTTATCTGTGTGTGTAGTAGAGGAAGAAAAGGATTCCCTGCCTGGTTGTGCTCTGCCTCTGGTCATGAAGAGCTTCTGTGGAAATTCCTGTTGAGCCACACAGCATGTGAACAAATCATGCAGAATCCCTCCTACCTGGTGCATGTTTACTGAGGGTCGTGGACAAGACAAGGACTGAGTTTTGTGCTTGTGGGTTTGCACATCTGAAAGGCTGTTTTCTCATGTATTATTCTGGTTGCAGTTAAGGTGTGTGGGTTGTTTTGGAAACTCATACTAAAATCTGATGTGTAATAAAATGCAGTTACAGTGGGCTAAATATTCTCAAGTAGAGCAAAGGTGTAATGGCAGCTTTTTTTTGTTTGTTTTTTTTTTTTTTGTTTTTAAATCTAGGATTTCTAGCATACTTGAAAGCATAAACATAAGCTTGTTCCTCTTGGTAAACACTTGAAAAGGAGTAGGAATTCCAATAAATGCATATATGAATCACATAATTTTTCTTGAGTGTTACTGTTATTCCTTTATCATATTTACGTTTTCACCTCTTTTTTATAGGCAATTGCTGGTTACTTTGATGTATTTTTTGAGAAGAACTGCCACAACAAGGTGAGTATTTGAGGTTATGCATTTTAAAAATGTCTTTGAGAGATGAGGATTTTATTTTGTGTCAAGGTGTTTGGCAGTGAGTCTGTTTTGCTGTTGCAAAGACTTCATTTACATTTGTGTTTGGTAATTGATTGATGTAGTGTGATATGAAAAAGATTGTTTTTAATCAAACTCTTGAACTCTCCCATTGCAGGTCTTGTTTTCAACTGGTCCCCTGTGTGCCAAAACACACTGGAAACAGACAATTTTTCTCCTGGAGAAGCCAATTCCTGTAGAAGCAGGTATATTTAAATTCAGTTGGGGTGCAACAATGGTTGTGTTAAAGTGCTGTTACCATTAAATCTAGATATTAAATACTACAAAAATTACGTAAGTGTCAAAAAGAGCTAGTAAATAAATCCTTCAGCTGCTGTTGAAGGAAATTTTTTGTCTCACCAAAGCAGGGAAAATTCTTGTACAAAATTTTTGTTTAAAATTAAACATAAATGTATGCGTAAGTATCTTGTGAGTGGGCATATATCTTATACTTGTATAGCTCCATACTGGAATTTTGGTGAGAAAAGTTCTGTATCAAAGCATTTCTGATGCAGAAAAATGTAAGACCAGAACACTGCTGTTGACATTCTCTTAATTTTGACATTGCTAATATTCTGAAGTAACAAATTGTCAAGTGATTGCACAGGGTTCCTTGTAGCCCTCCTGAACTGTCCTGTATTTAAATGGATCATGAGTATATGCATAGGTTACATCTGCCATGGTGGGGTTACTCTGTAAAATGAAAACAGTTTTAAAGAACTCAGAGCCATGAACTTGAAGTATTGGATAGGTTTGTTTGATACACTAAATTTTTATAAAATGGTAAAGTACTGTAATAAGTTTCACCTTGAATTTGATGCAAGTAGAAGGGTTTTTGTTGTCATCAGGGATAAGCAAAATTCAGATGATAAACTGTTGAGGTGAAGTTTTGAAGACTATGAAGTGTGATGCTTGTTAGTGGTTTAATTAGTTCCATTCTTGAAGTCTTGAAAGCACATTTTATACAAGTAGTCAAATATTTCTTTATAGACACAAGTATATCCATGACCCTCATAAAATGGTCATGCAAGAGGATGGACATGCAACAGGTCAAGAATTATAAGTCTTAACCTCTTACTCCTATAGAACTTTCTTTCAGACTCTCACAGACTTTTTGTAATCCAAGGAAATGAAGTAGTTACATTTTTATGCTGTTATTTTATTTGTGTCCATTTGGTCACTAGATATTTGCTCACCACTGTTGAACTCACACCCAGTGATGAATCAGTTGTCTTTGAGAGCCCCTTTTCTTTACAGACTAGCAGGACCAAAGGAGGAGCCTCAAAATGAGGCTCATTTCTGCTGGTCAGTTAATAAACTCATGGTGGCCCTGACCTGAACAGTTTGTAAATAGATGAGACATGTTGGGGGAAAAGCATAGAAAAAGTTGTGTGGGTGCTTCTGCACTCAATTGAACTGCTTTTACAGTTGCCTCTTCCAGATACTAGATATGACAACTTTTTGCCAGGATCTTCTTTCCTAGAGGCACTGAGGTTTGTGGTACCTGATAAGTAATTTCTGTCTTTCATGCTTTGACTTTATATTCATAAACAATTTTTATTTGCACTTACTTAAGTCTTGTCACTTCTTGGGGTGCACCCCTGCTTTGGTGCATTCGTACTTGGCGTGTGTTCCCTTCAGACTCTCTTTCTAGACAAGGCTGACTAAGATCTCCTTTGCTGCTCATTAAATCTCAATGTCATAGAGTGAATTTTTTTAAAGTGCAATGACATTTATTAAAATATGCACATTATTTCATATTACAGAGATCATTTGACATTTTTCAACTGTGTGAAATTACTGGGAGGTGTGCTGCAGCCTAGAGTTCTGGTCTAGATGTGGTGACTTTCTGAAGGCAACTACAGAAACAATGTGCTCTGGTTGTGTGAACATAACCAACTTGACCTTCAAGATCACTTATGCTGTAACTCCTTCCTTCTTTTTTATTAGCTCATATTTCTTAACATTATTCCCATAACAAATCTTGTTACAGCTGTGTTTCTCTTTCTTTCTGCCTGTCTCCTTCTCTCTGTAATTATTTGAGTTCCCCTTTTCCATCCTTTTGCCCATTCTGTCTGGTTTTATATCTTACATGAAACTACCACTTAAATCTAGGACTGTCTGCCTTTTGCTTCTAGTGTTCAAGAAGATTCTGAGATAAACTCGTGATGTAATTTCCTTTTCTAATCCCAGTCTTAATTTCTGTGGGATATTTGTTGATCCTTGATGACATAAGCCCATCAAGCAGAAGGTGCTTCCTGATGCTTATATAGGAATGTATGTTAATTTACGTGATTTTTCTGGAAAAACCATTCCCTCTGACTTTGATCCTTCTCCTTCATTGTTCCAAAAATCCTTTTCCTCAAGGCATGTTGTTTTAAGTACAGGTTTCCCTATCTTCCTTTTTTATATTCTTTTCTTTGTCTAAATAGTTACTTGAATATTCATCTTGATAATTTGTGGTTAGCCAAATTTTTTTGTTTCTTCAGTCTTTCCATTTTCTCAACTAAACAAATTGTTCAAACTCATTTTGCAGTCTGTTTCAACTTGCACTTCAAGCTGTTTCTCTTGTCCCACTTGTTAATTAATTAGCACTGCTTGTTACCACTTCTCATTCAGCCTGGCATGTTGAACTGAGCTCCAATCTGAGTGCACTGAGCTTTTAGGGAACCTTGTCTTCAAAAGGGCTTTCCTCCATGCAGGTTAACTGGAGGCAAAAGTAACTGTATTAGATTAAACATATTTGCATCATTTGAAGCCTTTCTGTCCTTCCCTGTGTTTACATCAGCCCTCTGTATAAATTCTTAGATGTGTTTGGAGTTTTTTCAGGAACAGGACAGGACTGCTGGGATACGTTCCTTGAGCTTTTATTGCAGCATCAGCCTCATTACATGGTTGAGGCAATTGGAAGATGGCAACAGCTCACATACACCCAGCAGCAGCCAAAGATTTCTTTGTTACAGAGCATCTTAAAAACTTTTTAGCCAATGGCATATTGCTAAAGCTTACAGCTAATTGTTCTAGACAATCACTAAAAGTGCACATACACCTGCTTCACGCAATGCTTGCTTGTATCCTTTCTTTTAACAATACACAATACTTCATTATTAAGCTTAAAACCTTCTGCTATCTTGCTAAGCATATTTTTCTGCAGTCTTAAGGTCTATCTTAGCCGAGCCTAAAACTCAAGCTATTGTTTCATGTCCTTGCTTGCTGTACTATTGTAACTTTTCTACTTTTAAACTCTGCAGCTGCAGCTCGTTCTAATTTCTCTGCTCTTTCTGTTTCTAAGGCCTGCTTTCCCAGCTTTCTGAGAATCTTCTTACCTTTACTATTTCCCACATTAGATTCAGAAATACATTATGGCAGTGGGAGAAACAGCAAGGAAGATGCACTTTTGACTAAACATATTCATAGAATTATTAAGGTTGGAAAAGACCTTAAGGATCATTGAGTCAAGTCATTAACTCAGCATTTCAAGGACACCACTAAACATGTCACTGGATGACACATCTACAGTTCCCTGGGCAGCCTGTTCCAGTACTTCACAACCCTTTCCATGAAGAAATGGAAATTTTCCTAATGTCCAATCTAAACCTTCCCTGGTGCAACTTGAGGCTGTTTCCTCTTGTCCTGTTGCTCGTTATCTGGGAGAAGACCAACTCCCACCTGGCTACAAGCTCCTTCCAGGGAGCTGTAGGGAGCCAGAAGAATTTAGAGAGCCCTGAGCCTTCTTTTCTTCAGGTTGAGTCCCCCCCACAAGCTCCCACAGCCGCTTCTCATCAGATTTGTGCTGCCCCAGCTCAGTTCCCTTCTCTGGACACACTCCAGCACCTCAAAGTCTTTCTTGTAGTGTGGGA
This sequence comes from Irena cyanogastra, assembly GCA_013397155.1. NCBI lineage: Eukaryota > Metazoa > Chordata > Aves > Passeriformes > Irenidae > Irena > Irena cyanogastra. The sequence continues at coordinate 510,849 of VWZV01014406.1, read as the reverse complement.
CCCAAAACTGACCCCAGGATTCAGGGTGGGGCCTCAGCAGTGCCCAGAACTGGCTGCCCTGGTCCTCTGGCCACACTACTGCAGATCCAACCCAGAGTGCCATTGGTCAAGATAAACTCTTCTTTTTTCTAGTAAATATTGGAAAATAAACAGAAATAATGCAATTTGAGTCTTACAATAATCTGACCAGCGTTACCACGGTGGCATTTGCTTGTAGCTTTTTAATAGGTTGTGGAAGAAGAATCTGCTAGTGGAAAACATATTTAAAATGTTTCATTGTTTTGAAAGCATTTTTCAGACAGGGCAGTGGCTGTTTTTCCCCAGTGAAGAAAAATGTTTCCCTCAGATTTTTAGTTCTGAGTAAAATAGTAAGGCTGACTAAAAATCCCTTCCTTATCAGATGCTTTATAGCTTTTGGGGCCATGCCTGGAGTGGTTATAAAGCACTGATTGTATTTGGTTTTGCTCTGTAAAAGAGGTTGAGCTTTCAGATATCCAAACCTGCTGGATATTTAACTGGAAAATGCTCCTTTATGCCACGGCAAAATTGTTTTGTTCTGCAGTGTGAACAGCTAATTTTCTCAGCTGTTTGATGCCAGGGTATTTGTTGTAAAAATAGATCTATTTCCTCAGCCATAAAAAGGACTGAATGTTTTGATCTATTCTAATGATAGCAGAATCAAGCAGTTGCAAGCTAAAGGATGGGTCTTGGAGCTCATCCTGCCTCCTGTGCTGGTCCTGCTGCAGCCTGCACTCCATGTGCAATGTTTGTACATCTCTGGGATGAAGTGGGAGAGGGTAATTCTGGGTCCAAAGGTCTGGACAGCGAGGCAATAAAATCTACACCTAATTAGTACTGATTATTTGCTACCGAGTTTCAGCTTGATACCTGTGTTAGGTAGCTTTGTATATAATGAGTATATGCAAATAGATATATTTAATGGCTAATTTCTGTTCATTTCATTTAGATATAATGTGTGAGTGGGGGATAGCCTCTTACTACTCATGTGTTCTGAAAAACCAGTTTTCTTCCTCATGGACCGTGACAAGAGACTTCAAACTGATTTTCAGTCAAGTAAAGCAAAATAGCATCAGCATGTTGGATATGCTTTAACTGTTTAGCAAGCAATTAAAATTAAAGAAACTGGAGAAAGAAGCAATATATCCTGGGTTTTCTCAGACAAAACAGTGATCTATTGTAGACTCCCTACAGAGTACAAGCCTTCTCTTAGAGTCCTTTTAATAGCTTGAACATGTCTTTATTTTGGAGATTGAAATTGAGATGTCAAAGCAGTATCTTTTTCTCCTTAATGGTCCAAAAATGAATCTGTTCTTTTTGTTGTTTGTTGAAATATTCCTGCTAAGCAAATGAAAAATTACATCATTCTCATTTGGTTGTCTCAAGAATTTACTAAATAAATCAAATGCTTACAAAAATTATTTTAAAGGGCCCACAGAATCTTTTCAGTAGCAATTCATTAAGTTAAACCCAGCTCTATATGCAGGCAAATTCTATTAGCAGTAAAACAGCCTATTGTCAGCATTGTGTGCTCTTGATATTGCTTTGCAGTGAAAATAAAACCTTGATTTGTTTTTCTGTGGTGTTAAAGGGGCTAGCACAGCAAAGCTGGAGCAAAATTCACATGACTAAGCTCCTGTAAAATCCTTGATTATCTGTAGCTCCCCAGTCTATGTAATTGGAAAGCTGTTTATAAATTTACAAACTGAAAGAATGTTGATTTGTTAACTTAGCACTATTAAAAGTAGGAAAACAACACTGGCACGATTAATCTGTCTGACTGTTTTGATCCTATACTGAAATACTTCAATATTGTGCATCCCAATTGGATAATTTGGCTCCTGATTAAGATTTTAGTGTATATCTTGCCTGTCTACAGCTGCAACATGACTTCTATAGAAATCTGTCTCTTGTTTATTTACAAGTGGCACCTCCAAAAATGATGCTGGCTTTTAAAATCTAGTAAATGTTAAAACCTGAATTTTGAGGTCACGTTAAGTCTGGCAAGTCTTATGTTGTATTTATCAAAATCTCCATTTTAAAATGATCCTGCTGGCTTTTCAGGAACATTTTTAGGTGTGCATTTCAGGGTGCTAGACTGAGAGAATCTCTTCTCATGGCTGTTCTGTCTCACTGAAAGATAATAGAAATCCCATATTTAGACAGGAAAACTTGGATGGACTGATGACACAGATGTGCCACTCTGGGTGCCTCCCTTTGCAAGTTCTGCAGCTGCAAGGGAATATAGTTCAAACAGCAACAACAATCTGTTTTTCTCAGAATTTTGTCACACTGCTGAGAGAAAGCTTGGGACAAGGCTATAGAGTTTAGAATCTCCACTACAAAAAGTGATGAATTAGGCTAGTTCTGGGTTAGTGAGTTTGGCCACTGCAGCTCTATGTTGTGGAGGACCTGGCCTTCATCATTCCCTGTGGCAGCTCTTCGTGGTGCCTGAGCTGTCTGGGAATCTCTGTGAGCTGTGGTGCACACACGTTACCTTAGGCAGCTCCGCAAGCCTGTCTTGCCTCGCTCAGCTGGCAGAGCAGACTCTTTGCAGCAGCCTCCTTCCTCGGTTGTCTTGAACAGTTGAAAAGTGTCAATTTGGTACAGAAAATCCTCAGAGAATATACTCAGAGCATGCATGGAGAAGACAGACCCTCAGGATAGTTTCAGCAGAGGGTGAATGAATAGTGGTGCAACAGAAGGAGTTGGCAAACAGTTGATAAAAGTAGCCAGCCCAGAAGAGCAGTATCACAGGTCAGATGGATGATATCAAAAGGCAGTGGCTGCTCCTCAGAACAGAAACTGTTGGATCACACTGGGTTGGAGATTCAGTAAGAGAAGTGGCCAGAGGGGCAGGTGGCAGTGTCTGCACAGCTGCCTGCAGTTTAAGAGGATGAATGGGAAGATCAAGGATAAGTTCCTGAGTTTAAGGGAAATGCTCTTGGTCTCACCGCAAACTGTTTCAGTCTTTCCTTGTTTTCCATTGTCAGAAGATAGGTGGTATATGGAAACCATTTTCTACCCAGAGTGATGTTTTTGAGACTTGCTGTTTTTTCTGTTGCATGCTAGAACTGTGTTGCATTAGATGGCGGGTCCAGTTGTTTAAACTGGTCATGTTTAAATTGTCTGCTTCCAACAAGGACAGCCTTGTTGGGCAGAGTGGTATCAAATCGTGCTGGTTTGTGACTGCACAAACCCACTCAGTGGTTCTTCACAGTGTAGGGGATTTGTAAAGGTACTTTTCACCAGCAGTTCAGTAGTTTAAGTGTGTTTACCCAAAGCCCACTGCAGTTTTCTAGCAGCTTTCTGAAACAATTCCAGTGAACTCATTTCCATAAGATTCTTAAATTTTAATGGTGTTCAGAATAAATAATGGTTTGAGTGCTGTGTTCTTACTTGTCCCACTGTTACTTCAAAAACTCTTCCAGGGGAAGAAAAGAAGGAAACCTGGAAGACCTTGATTGCTGGCTGCCTTTGGTAACTTTGAGTCTTTTTTGAGATCAAAGAGGGATGAGACACTAAGTTGTACTGAAAGGCAGGGTAGTTCCTCACAGTACAAGCTCATTGCCATGGATCTTTCCAAGCTTTAAGTGGATGTTATGGATATGCATGCAAGGGACTTTGTAGAATCTTTGGTTTTGATCAAATCCTTTATAGACTGAAAAACCTTGATTTGTTGAGCCTGAACACTCTTGGTGATAGAGGATCTCTGCACTGAGAGATGCCTTGGCTCACAGGCTGCAGGCTGGCCCTGTGTGTGATTGTATTGCACAGACATAAGTGACAGATGCACTTGCTTACGGTTTTACTGGTTGTAAAAGTCAGAATCAAAATAAACTGGTTCAAGTGTGCAGAGCACTGGTACTGCAGAGCCTGCAATCAGACATGCATTATGTGACAGGGAGTCAGTATGAACATAGGGATGTCTTTTTTCCTCTGTAAGCCAAGCTTACACAGCACTTCTCCTGAATTCTGCTTTTTCTATTTGGGGGAAAATTTCAAGCTTCCCCAGGGGATAATAAAAATGCAGAATGGGGATGGTAATGGATTCAGTTTTGTCCTAATCAAACTGCAGTGGCACTGTATGGTTTACTTGCATTCAGCTGAACGTGATAAGAGCAAGGTGATGCAGCTGAGTCCCAGAGACAGCTTCCTCCAGGCAGCTCCTAGGACAGAGAAGGGGGGGGAAAACATCCGTCATTTTCTATCTACATGACACTGATTAATTGTTCAGAATGCCTTTTGGTTACTGCTGTTGTTTGCTTCAGCCCTTGGAAAAGGCTGCTCAGAAAAGCACATTTAATGTGGCTACAGCATAAAGAATAGCTGGGAAAAAATGAATAGATTGCTTTGTTTCTTTAACTGTCTTTACAAACAGAATTTGAAGGTTCTGTTCTCTGAAGTCAGTTATTTATGAAATTATATTTAAGTTTTTGCTTCATTTGTTTTATTGTTTTGTATTAATGTTTTAAATGCGAAGATTAAAGTGTGGATTAATTGAAATCATGGAATTTTAGTTCTCAGAGGCTCTTTAGTCTTACTGAATTGTTATCATAGGATGTTAAAATAAATAAAATAGGTCATTTTGTAGCAGTTTTGAAAATCTGTGTGTTCAAATCAGGTTAAATTTCCTAGCTGGAGTGAGACTATAATGTCTTTTTTCTTTATCTTGTCCTTCTCTCTGGAAAACCTGTCTCTGTTTAATCGGTGAAGCCGTTTTCACAATTCTCTGCAAATTGCATTGCGTTATGTCAGTCTTTTGATTCCTAATAACAAAGCTGCACAGGAATTGCAGTGGAATCTCCAGCTGACTGTTACAAGATGAAAAAAAGACCCAAAATGATAAAAAAATTTTCTTCTTCTGATCCTTAGTACTGCAGTCATTCTTGTTGATAAACCTTCTTTGATATTTATATTACAACCTTTAACAAAATGTCCTACATTTATAATTTGGACTTTCTGTCAGTTTACTGTTTGTGGATGCAACTAAGAATTGTGTCAAATGGAGACCTCCAGAATGCTTCCTGAATTTGAAACCAGCTTAGTTCTGAAATTGCTATTTTCATTTTTGCAGTAAGAAAGGTTTTTAACAGGATATTAACAATGGCTTTTAAAATCACAGTGAGTAATGAACAGCTGGAAAATAGCTTGGATCCAGTGAGATAGAGAAGTAGCAGCAGAGGATGTGGCTGGTGTGAGCAATGAAGATGAATGGGTCAGGGGAGGTCTGATGGAAGAGTAGCAGGGAACTTCCTGCTGTAGGTTGGGATCACGGCCTGCTGTAATGTGTTCAGCAGAATCCTCTATGAGGATGTAGCTCTTCCAGGTTTAAAGTGGTGGGATGAGGTGGCTCAGCAGTGGACTTCCTAAATGTATACATTTACAAATGTGTGTGTTTATATTTTGTGGGCTGCTTATTTCTAATTTACAAATATTCCTTGAATGAAAGGTCTTAGTAAGGAGTGAAAAGAAATTGAGATTAGGTTTTTTCCTTCTGTGTAAAAGCATTTGCTCGGGGTGTAACTGAAGGACATACCTGTCAACTGTTATGATACTGACACTTTGTAAAACAAAACCTGCAATTAATGATATATATTCTTGAAATGCCACAAAGATTTCTGTGGTAGTTTCCTGTCAGATAAAAAATACCCGGTCAGAACTTAAATGAAACGCAGTGCAAATACAGAGCACAGGACTATACAGCAGGAAGGGAATATGCTTTTGTGACTGCATAGTTTTGGTCCAAGATGGTGAATATATCCAAGGGATACAGTGGTTTTTCCCAGCCATAAGTGGAATATTTGGCACATCAGTAATTTGGGTGGACCTCTGAGAAGTGAAGCATCAGCCACAACTCAGCACCTCTCCAGGTTTAACTGCAGTTAGTTTGACTTAGGTTTGTTGTCAAGAGCCTCGAAAACTTAAAACTTCTGTGGACTTTTAAAATTCTGATTAATTGGGAACAGCTTGTCATGCAACATGGATGCAATGCATCTTTGCTGTTACTGTGAGTGATTCAATACTGTAACTAGAGCAATTCCTTCTTGTTTTTTCAGGAGAGGCCCTGAGAGGAAAGATCACAGTCCGCAAAAACAGAAAGGATCCGCGGTCCCTCTTCATCACCCTCTCAGTGAAGGACACCCAGCAGACATACAGCCTTCAGTGAAACTCTGTCTGTGTCTGGGAGGGGTTCAATTCAAATGCTGCATTTGACTGCTGATAACTGTTCTGGAATACCCAAAAATGGTAAACTCTTGGGTTTGTATGTGTGTACACACACAAGAATATGGAGAAGTTACGTAGAGCTGAGATTTATTACAAAGTCAGATCCTGCTGCTTCGCGTGGTGTGAGGAAAGCAAGAAGGATGGGTTTGAGTTACCTGAGACTGCTAGGTGAGAAAAAATGAGCCTAAAGTCTTGCTGTAAGGAACAATAAATATGATCTCTCAATAATGTTTTATTCTTCCATTGGCAAAATCCTTGTATAGTATTTTTTTGTGAAAGAAACAGCTTAGTCATTGTCAGTGCACCTCAACAGTAGCTGGAAAATCCCAGTGGGAATAATTTTTGAATTCCAACTGCAGGATTGAGGCAACAAAGACGGTATTTTTACTACACTTCTGCAGTTTAAAAGTTGTACACATTTCAGTTACATTTGTCTAAATAAATGAACCCAGTGTGATATATAATGCAGTTGCTGCTTTTCTTGTGTTCTGTGTAATTGGAAATTCTGTCTATCCTGTGATGGCTCATTTATTTGTGCCTACACTTTTCTCTCTACTAACCTGTTGGGGCATAGGTGGATGGAAGTGTGTATCTTAGCAGCTTTAGGAAAAACACAACAAACAAAACAAAAAGCAGTTGCTGGAAGGGTGGGTTTGGTTTGGCTTCGTACAGAAACACTGGACATGCAAAGGTTGACTGTTCAAGGGAGGGGGATGTGCATGTAGGTATTGATTTTAATTCCCTTTAGGCTCCTTAAATGTCCTGAATAACATGTGGATGCTCAGGAGCTCAGCTCACATAACAGGAATGCTCAGGTACTAATTTTAGATCCCTCAGTTTATGCAAGTGAGACTGCACACAGTTAAATTCTATCTATTTTCAGGATAGGCTTTACTATAAAAAACTTCATTAAAAAATGAGACAATTGCACAGGAAAAGTCAAAGATGCAAGTTTTATTTCCCAGTAGTATCTGAGAAATGGGAATGCTCTACAGTGATAAACATGTGTGACTCTCAGTGAGCTGCTAACACTTGGCTAGCCTGGTGACACATATCCATTTTGGTCTTGTTTAGGGCCCTTCCAATTTGAATTTTTTTATACTTTTGCAGATTCTGTGTGTGTGTAAATGTTGCCATAGAAGGCAAGAAGAGAAGAAAAAGAGTGCAGAGGGAGAGCAGTGCAAAGCCTGGTAGAGAGTTTGTGTAGCCTTGGGTTGCAGGGCTAAAAGTTAAAAGAAGCTTGAAAATGTGTAAATGCTGTTTTAAAATAAATAAATAAATAAAGAAAGCCCCCCAAAAACCAACTGTGCCAAGAACAGAGGATTTGGTATCATCTAGCCAGAAGGAAAATATTCTGAAAAGATTTCCATGAATGTAAGTGTAAGAAGGGTCATTTAATAAAGGCACTGGGTTTTCAAAGAACTTCAGATACACAGGTGGACATTGATCTAACGGTGACTGTCTCACAGCATCCTATGGAAATAACCCATCAATTATAGGGGGCTTTTTTCAGTCTAGCAGTTGAATAATATGGGATTCATCTGACAGCACAATCAGTTATATACATTTCCTAACTGTAACTCTAAGAATTAAATATTGTAGGAAACGGGATCAATAAATACTCACTTAAAGGGATTCTAATGATTGAATCTGAGGCAGAGAAGTGGAGAGTAACTTTGCAGTAGAAATGCCCTTGGATTTGTCCAGTGGGAGATAATAATCCTTCATACAAATGTGATCCTTTTTTCTATAGCACATGGTCAGTGTGGCCAAAGATGCAAATAATCTGTAGCTGAATTAAAAACAAGTAAGTAAATAAATTTTAAAAGTAGTGTGGAAATGGCTGGTATTCTGCATAGTTCATGGAAACATTTCTTTCTCCAGGTGGTAGGAACAACTTGCTCATCAGTCATTGGTGTATCAAATTTTTAAGTATGTTTTAACAATTGGGGTAGTCAAAATTTCAGACCTAAATGTATTACTTCAGTGTGCTCCTGTATTAAGAGCAGAAAGAAAAAAGTAAGTTGTAGAGAGCCTGAATTTCACTTAGCATCTGACAGCATTTGTCTGTTACACCAGCTCGTCTAAATTTACCTCACAGGACTTATTTCTTTAGCAACAGCATTTTATGTGACAAAACCTTTTTTTTTTTCCTTGACTAAGCAGTATGGAAATTATGTATCCTATGAGTTAGATCTCTGTAACTCTGAAATTCAAATGAAGTATTTATTTACCTGCCTCTCTCAGAGGTCTGTTTTCTTCTGTTCTTCCCTCTCCTTCCCTGGTGCTGCTGAGGACAGATGCAGTTTTTGATGCAGAAGCAAACCCCACTGCTGCTCTCCACAGCTTATTCTTCACCTCATGATTCTTGCCTGACATGATCCACGGAGCTCTTTGCTGCTGGCTCCTTTCCAGAGCATCTCTTGTCTCTGGCCTTTGGGTTTTTCCTGCTCTGGGGTTTTTTGTTGGTTTTCATTTTGTTTGAACTTCCAACGTGCTCTGACAGCATTCTGTTATTTCTCATGACTAGATCTGTTCCGTCGTAGACTGGTTCTCTTCTCCCTGATCCTTTCATTTGGGATGTTGAACGTGCAGCTGGTTCTTGGGAGGTGAAACAACCCCTGTACAAATCTAATCTTTGCTTCAGCAACCAGTGCTGCTCAGAGCATGCTTGATTTGCAGGCACAGCAGAAAGGGGATGCAGGTGCAATAAGACAGATAAAAAAGGTTGTCACAGGCCTTGAAATGTATGAATAAGTTGTTGTTGCTAATGGAGAACTGCCAAAGCACACTAAAAAATCTGATTGGGTCTGTGATGCATATCTAGGAGGCTATAAAGGAAAAATACATACGACTGGTATTCAGGTCAGTGGTCAGATGCATAAAGAAATACAAGATGGAATTATGATACCTTCCTTAATGTGTAGATTCATGCATAAACAAAGCCTTTTCTCTGACATCAGAAAATTTAGGACCCTTAATGCACTTTATTAAATTCATTTTGTGAAACTTGCACTCAGCAAAGGGCAGATGAATACATGGAAGTAAAGGCATGTCTGTTTTCCAAGAGGATAAAATTTGCCTGACCCAAATTGCAGGTGGCAACTACAAATCTAATAGGAAAGTGTCTTCATTTGCAAAACCACAGAACCTGTGTGGTAAGTATTAGCAGTGTCGTATAAGTTTGTATATGGGAGTGATTTTTGGGCATTCAGGGTATTTTTTTTTTTTGGAAAATATGTTTTTGCCATGCTTAATAATGAAGTCCAGCACTTCTGAAGAACATTGCATGGACAGAAGTTTTAATGTTTAATCCCACAGTTAACCTTTTTCTTAAGGCATGTTCTTTACCAGCAGTTCTCAATCTCTATTCATGCTGAAACAATTTGCATTTTACTTAGCCCAAAGTCAGAGGAGCTAAAATTGACCATAAAAGTTGTTTTAATATTCAGATCAAACCTGAAGGTTGGCCTGCCTTCTACTTGCAAATCTGTGCTCAAAGTCTATGTACTTGAAGATAAATAACCCACCTGAAAATTATATGAATACTTACAGCTCTACTTCTTATTTAGATGTTAATGGTATGTTAGTTTTTGAGTTTTTTTAATCTTGTCTTCTGCAGTGCTTTTAAATATTTTGCTAAGCTGTAAAATTTTGTTGCTGCTTCTGCCCATCAGAGAGCAGCTAAGCAAAACTGACAAACTTGGAAGCTTCTGGTCCTTGGTTACTGAATGACTCTTCAGTGAGCACCATGCTGGGGTCTCTTAATAGCATTTTTGTGTGTACACCTCAGTTTGACCTTCTAAATTCTGTCCTGTGGGGTGTGCTGTAATGAGACAGATCCAGCTTCTGTGATCCAGAGAATAGCAAAGCCTCAATTTCAAATAAAGCTCTACAGAGGATTCGGAGAGCTGGTTTGGGAGATACAGCTTCTAACTAAAAATGTAGGCTGCTAGTGAGGTTTGAAGAGTTTTATTTCAAGGATGTTTCTCTGCTCTCGGTTTAATAGTGCCAGAAGTTCCCAGCAGTAATGACTCTTAGCATTTTCTGTCCCTGGTTTAAATTATCTGAAGGAAAAATTGTAGAAGTGTGTCTTCCCTGGGGCTTGTGGAATGACAGAGCCTGGCTGTGGCTGGCTGGAAGAGGTAGGAGGGGGAGTTGGAAGATCAAGGGTTGAAAGTAAAGGCTTGTGTGGAGAATAAAATGATGATTTTATTTTCAGAAACCAAGTTTAGAGGTACAGTTTGCTTCTGCTTTTGCTGCATGGATTAACTGCATAGTAACGGCATTTAGGAGTTTTCAAAGGCAACCAAAAATAAAGTCATGGGTCTATATATCTGAATACACAAACTTTGAAAGGAATGGCAAAGACATTTTACATCGTTTTGTTTATCTGGGTATTGACAGATGTTAAAGCTGGTGAAGTAGTGACATCTAATTAAAAGACAAATACCTTATTACTTGGAAAGGGAAATTAGAGGGAAAATCTGGCTTTTAATGTTATGTGCACTGCAGACAAATTTGCAGAAGGACTTACATGATTAAATCGGTGTAGAAAACATCCAGTTTGAATTGCTTTTATATATCTGGACAGAAACCTGAAGATGGTTCTGTTCTCCCAGTTTAGTAATGAAGTTTAGACACATACTGCTTGATATATTTTTTGACCTTAAGTTAAATTCATAGGTCGATAATTAACTTCACAGGGAAAAACAGTATTGGTAAATACCAATTTAATGATATTGTTGAGCAGCAAAGAAAGGAGAAGCCTTCCTGCTGGTGAGGTACCATGCCCACAGGAATTATTAATAGGATATTTTAAAAGCTTATGCTTTTTTAGCACCTGCATGTGATGTGTACATGTCTGTTCCCTGGCGCCCACCAATTGGCTCAGAATTTTTATCTGCTTTGCTAATTCCCATATATCAAAACAGAAACAGACTTCATTTCTATCCCTTTCTGAATGGCAAGGGTGTTACTGGGTTTCTTTGAATTACTAATGCCTCCAGGTTCCCGTGCACTCTGAATTCCTCCATGGTAAATGAAAAGGCCTCACTCATCCCATGGAAAAACTCCACCATGAAACACTCAATTTCTAGATTTATAACACTTCTCTTGCTGTTCCTCTAACAATTAACAAAAGTAAAATAAAAGACTCTTAATGACAGTGATAACAAATTAAAGAGGAATAAAGCTTACTCAACATGTTAATTCTATTTTCCACTTGGGTACTACTCAAAACATCAGTGCAAATAGAGTGAGAGCAAATATATCCCCTGGAAAGCAAACTGGCTGAAGTTAGCCTTTCACAAGTAAGAACTACAACCCAAATAAAATTATTCTCCTTGGATTCAACTGGCAGATGCTAAAATAATTCCCCTTCACATGGTGATTTGAGAGGCTTTTCAAAAACCAATGTTTTCTTCCAAGGAAAAACAGGTGAAATGGAAAACTCATTTTTTCAGGGTTTTTTTTCTTACCTTTCTGGCGTCTTGATACATGATCCCTTCCTATACAAAAGAAGGAATGGATTTTTCCAAAGTGACTGGCATTAACTGAGAGAGATCACATCTGCACTCCAGAGTAGTGTGCAGTGAGGAACAAGATGTGAGTGATTCAAGTACTTAGGGAATAGCCACATCTGGGAAAATATCACTGGTGAAAACCCTTCTCATGGACATAATGCCAGTGCTACTGGAAATCTGTGCCAGGTGTGCTCCTCTTGGGATCCCTGCACCTGGCTTAATTTGCTTACCACTTGAGCAGGTGATATTCATAGACTAGAAATAAAAATCAACAAATAAATAAACAAATAAGAATCTGTAAAATGGACATAGTTCATCCAGTATTGTCCAAACAAATTAATGCACGTTGGCTTCACTCTTTAGAACCATCACTCTCTGTTTGCAGTACGTTTCATTATAAAGTCAATCTTGCTAAGAATTTTAGGTTTTGCTTCTGTTTCTCTGAGTGTGGCGGACTGCCTGGATGAAAGAAAGAGCTCTAGGGTGGCAGGAGAGAAAGTGAGCTGATGGGAGACACACCAGAAGACCAAAGGTCCTGGGAGGCATGAGGAGCTCCCTTGAAGGAGTGTTGGTCCACTCTGAGTAATGATGGTTTAGGTAATTAAACCTGAAATACAAGTAGGATTCAGTAAGTAGAACTAAATTTTGATTTAACCTTCTGATGGGTTATGCAAAGAGAGGAGCACTGAGAAGAGGGAATTCCTTAATAATATTGACTCCTGTCACAGCACTGGACATTCTTGAAACAAAGGCTACTCAACTGGAAAATTGGATATGAGGAGGAGGAGGCCTTGTCTGTGACTCAGATGTTAAACTGTGCTGTACTGCTTGCTTGGGCATTAATACAAAGCCTTGCACTGAGGAGAAGAAGCAGTACAGAGTTAAGTTTCTTGCCTCACACTAATACATGGACTGATGTTAATTTTGGGAGCATTGTGCATTTAGAACAGTCTCAGCCCTTGCGTTTGTGGAGACCCCAAAATGGATTTGGCTTAGAGAATAACAGATAATATGTGGGGTTCCCAGAGGCAGAAATAATGCTGTTACCCTTGGTTTGCAGTGACTTTGATATCCTTTAGGGTGCCAGGAGACAATGACCTGGGCTGAGCAGCCTTGTGGGGACAGGTATCCCCATCTTCTTAGCTTCTCACCTGGAACAAACCAACATCCTTTGCAAATGACAGCAAACCACAGCTGGGAGCACACTGCCAGCTGAGGAAAATGGAAAGAGAGGGGGTTTGGTTAACCAAGGTCATTTAATGTTGTCAAAACCAGAGGATACTGAGGTATGACAAGCTCCTTCTTTATTTAACAAGCTATTCAGCTCTGATCAAATTTTTCTGAAGTGACTAGGGATTTTAATTTTCTTTCTTTTTTTAATTGCTCTGATGAAACTGAAATTTATATTTTTACAGAATTTTGCCTTTCTGAATGCAAGCTCCTCAAAAACTTGAAGGCAACCTCCTTTGTAGTGCCTTAAATGAAAGATAAGATTGTTTCCTCTAAAACAGACTTCCTGAATGTCATTTATTCAGAATAGGTTGATCTGTGTTTTAATATTAAAAGATGTCATGGTTTTTCTCATCTTCCTATGTTTAAAAAAGCCCCACAAGTAGATGATGTGGTATGAGGATGGGAGTAAATACTCCATCTTTTATGGCTTTCAGATCACCTTTTAATCCATTTTTTTGGTCAATTCTTAAGTTAAAACCTAAATGCAACATCTGGCTAAGGAATGGAGTTAGGGTTGTGGCTGAGCCCAGCCCTTAATGGAATTTTGTGGTTTTCACACAGAACTGTTTTTCTGAATCAGATGTTTCATGCCTGATTTATTCATCCGTGTGACAGTTAATTACTTTTGAAGTAATTGAGACATTATTGAAAGAAGTGGGTAAGAGAGCTGTCAGTAGCAAAACCTCCACAAAATCAATATTATAACATCATCTGGCACAGGCTGCCCAGAAAAGCTGAGGGTGCCCCATCCCTGGAAGTGTCCAATGCCAGGTTGGATGGGGCTTGCGAGCAACCTGGTCTGGTGGAAAGTGTCCCTGGCAGAGGGGTAGGAACAAGATCAGCTTTAGGGTCCCTTCCACACCAAACAATCCTATGATTCTGTGATCCTGTAGTCTGCTTTTGTAGTTGCCATCTGAAAACTCTGCTTCAGTCAGTGGAGTAAGCAAGAAGTGGCTGAGCTGTTATCCAGTCACACACACTCTGCTCACGTGGATTTACTCCCAGCAAGAAATTTTCATGACAGCCTACAGAGCTGAGAAAAGACTTTCAAAGCACTGAGAAGGGAGTTTACTAGGTTTTTGATAAACTAATACTCTTTGATATGCCTGCCAAGACATGGTTGCTTTTCTTGAGTTCTGTCATTGCTCCTCTGGGACCACTCTGTGCTTGAATGTTTTTAATAAATTCCTGTGTTCATACCTCATGTTAGAGAACTGAGAGCAAAATGAAGCCTTTCCTATTAGTCAGAATGCCCAGCTAAAATATTCCCAATAAACCTTGTTTTCAGTAGGTCATTGCCAATCAATTTGCTCTTCAGCATATGCTGATGTTGCTGGCTGTATTTTTAAAAGGCTGAAGTATACTGATCCTTTGGAAGAGGACAAACACATTTTTTTCAAATCTTCTTCCCTGTGTGCATTCACTGTTTGATAAGTGCAGCTGCTGTTATTTGGGGAGGAGGGGAAGCAGTCAAGCATCAAACTTTGATTTGTTTGACATGTGCTATGCACTAAGCAACACTTCACCAGGCTCTCTGGAAAGGTGGTGTGGTGGAGAACCAGAGAGGCTGAGGCACTGGGCAGATCTATCATGTACTTTTTTTGCATAAAATGTTTGAAATACAGAGTCTCTTTCCAGAGCACCTCACCTCTACCTGTCTTCCACAAGGAATAAAAACTTAGATGGGTTTAGCCAAGTGTAATTTACATTTTCTCTAGAGATTAAGCTGAATTAAGGAGAGGAATGCATAATCCTAGCTGGTAATAAGAGCATAGGTGACAGGAAAAGTTAATAAAAGGTGGTAAAATACCTACCTGCAACTTGGTAATTACCTCAACCTAGAGCAGCGTGTGGTTTAAGAAAACATCACCAGATCTTACTCCATTTTTCTGGGCTTCACAGATGCCTCTGTAGGTCATATTTCTCTTTCCTCCTCACTCCCTGCAGCCTGTTGCAGCTCATACTGTGAAGCTATTTTTCGTGCTCAGTAGCATGGAAACAGAAGGGAGAGGGATGAGCTGTCACCTGGAGGATTTTTGCAGGAGATTAGGCGTGGATCTGATGAAGGGCCAGGAAACATTTCATCTTTCTGCTCCACATTCCAGGGACTACGGTTTGCTCTAGCTTGCTTCCCTCTGATTGTGGGGGATTTCAGAGAGAAATAAACCACAGGGGTTAATACCATGTTGCCATGGGTTTTAATACCATTCTGGTTCCACACAGGAGCTTTCTATGCTTGTGTGTTCAGTGATAATGACACCAAAAGTAGATAATTGGGCATGCACATGCCCCCCTCTTCTGCCTGGGGCTGTCCAAGGGGAAGCTGTATGTTCCACAGGCCATGCAGCCTGTTGTATCTAGATCTGAGTTTTGAAGCAGGCTGTGGTGGTCTTGCTAGCCTAAAAAAGATAATTAGAGATTCTGGATCATCCCTGTTTGAACACTGTCAGCTAATTTTTGTTTGTTTAATCTGTCAGCTCTGTTTGTTTAATCTGTCAGCTACTATCAGGAGCTGCTGGTAGCTTTCAGATCATCTCTGCAGAAGAAACAGTTCTGTTTTGCAGACCTTATTACTGCATGTCCTTGGAGTGAACATTCATTTCCAGTCTGACTGTTATTTTGTTTTTGTTTTTGTTTCTTTCCCTGTATTTCACTTCTGCTCGCAAATTGTGATTGTCTCAAAGTTGAAGTGTATGTTTGTATGCTCCTTCACTTTCTTGGGGGTTCTTTGCTTTTCCCCAAGATCAGCGGTGGGTGGTACCTGGAATTTGCTCCTCTGCCTGCTGCAGACCAAGCTGTTTCCCCTATGCCTGAAGAGTAACCACTAATAATTGTCAATCCCAGCAGAAAGCTGGAGAAAGGAACCTATGGCCATGTCCTGTGAAATTCTCCAGGCTAAAGTCTCCAGACATCAAAATCAATTTAATTTGTCTGTCTAAATGTTATTGCTCAAAGTTGAATAATGGTGTGTTGCTTGAAGATGAGCAAATTGGGTAGAAAGACACAGGAGCCATCCTCTAGATCTAAGATATCTCTGTGTTGTCAGTTTTGTAACAATTCCTGTAAAGCAGTGAAAAATTTCCTCTGACACAGGAGAGATGAGAGTGCTGACATTGAAGTAATTGGTTGGTCCAGGTGGTTATATTGCAGATATCTGAGCAGGCATAACTTGTCTGGGGTTTGACCCTCTGGCTCATCATCCCCATGGCCATTCCCTTGTTGGGGACCAGAGTGGGGAGAAGGCAGCTCAACCCCCCTCATGTCACCTGACTGTGCCCTACACCCGTGATGAGGTGGCAGAATGGAAAAGCAAATATTTCTGCTGTCAGAAAGTCTCTTCAAAGGGTATCATCTTCTCACTAAATGTCCTTTCCATCCCTCTGCCCCATTGCAGTTAAAGGGGAATGTGTTTGTGATTGTTAGAGAGATGTTACTGTTAACAAATGCAGGTATGTGAACAAAAGGCTTCTCTCAGATTTTTGTATCAGCCTGAAGAGAACTGAGGGGTTAGTCTCAAAAGACCTTAAACAGGGAGAGTAAGAGAAGAAGAAGGGAAATTAAAGTTCCTGATTGAATTCTTCATGGTGTCACTCTATGAACCACCATAGATAGCTGTAGTCCAAAAAGTTACAGTTCTGCAACAAGGGCACCTGGAGATGCTCAGATGCCAAGTTTCAGCAAGGTCCTTAACATGCAGGCTCCAACAAAGAAGAATTTGATGCAGGATCTCAATTCCTTAGGAACTGTCCAAGGTGGACTGTGTGTAATCACAACCCCTGCATCATACCTTGTCAAGAGACAAAGGTGTATTAAATTATTCTTATTCAATTATTATTTTAGTTGAAACATTTATTGAAATGTTAGGAGTATCTCCCATGGAAATAACTGGAAGTTTGGGTTAGAGTATCACAACTACTTCAAAAAGTATTCTGAGTAAGAATTTCTATTTATGACTCTTTTGGATTGTCTTTCAATCGCAGACAGTGACACCTAACCACTGTCCAACGACATTTTTTCTAATCACAAGCTCACTTACCCTGGGGGCAAAGATCTGTTTGTGTTTCCACAGATTCCAGTCCATAATGGGTACCTGCAAGAGTGATCCAACCAGCCTTGATTACTCCAGCTTCATCATCAGCTCGCGGGGAAGCTGAGGGAACAAGAGGAATGGAGCTTGTTTGGTTCAGGTGATGGGCCAAACGTGTTCTAATGCTGGAAGTGTTTTGTTTCATGGCTCTTGTTTGTATGAAACAAAAAAAAAGGGAATTGTGGGAAGAGATGGGATAGAATTGAGCTGTAGGCTGTGGGATACACCTGAAGAAGCACATGGCAGCACATGGCAGCACAGAGAGGCACAGGGCAGCACAGAGCAGCACAGAGAGGCACATGGCAGCACAGGGCAGCTTGTCCCCACCTGGCTGTTGGGACAGGAGGTGTCGCTCCAGCAGAGCCTTGTGGAGAGGAGCCTGCCAGGAGCTGACAGACGGGTGAACAACGCGGCATCAGCCCGTGGAAGGACATTCAGAACACATGCTGCTGACATGGCAACGTGGGATAGGTCACGTACCGTGTAAGGAAATACTGTGCCTCGAAAAACTGTGTAAAACCAGCTCATTTCTTTGCATAAATGATTCAGATTCCCTGCTGGTCTGGGTCCGTGTCTCTCATTACACTTGACCACTTTCTCTTGGTTCAGTTGCCTAACCATGTGAAACCTCCCCCTGGCTGCCAGCAGAACCATATCCTCTGTTTTTGCCTAAAATGAAGATGTCTATAGGTTTTAAAGTTAGTTTCCTAAATGCTTTTATCCCAGACTGTTGGGGGCTGCTGAGAGGTCACACAAGGGGATATGAAATTGGATGGAGTCCTTGGAATCAGACCTGATCTCAGAGGAGATATTGCTGAGCAGGAGCAGAAAGGATGGGGGTTTGTGCCCATGCTCATTCAAGCTCCCAGTTGCAGTGCCTGAGGTCACCTGGGGCTTGTGGCAGAGCTAAGCTCCAGACTCACACCATCCTGAAAAGGTTCCTCCTTCTTCCAGTTTATCACTGCCTGCCTGAGCTGGGCCTGTTTGCCTGCTTCTTTAGCTGCAAAAGGGGAACGATTGTATTTAGCTGTGTCTTGTTAAAGTCTTTGCGATGTAATGAGAAAGTGTCTCAGATAAATGGGGCTTTTTTAGGAAAAGGTAAAGAAAGATTAAATGAAAAAGATACTTAGGAGAAACTGATGACTGAAGTCACAATCACCTCTGCTGATCTTTTTTTTTGCATCTCTTACAATCTCACTGACAGGAATAGGAGTGAGCTGGGAACCTTGATAAGAAAATGATCTTGACACTGAAGTCAGAGTTCAGTTTTCCATTATCTTAGATAGTGGATCATCTTGAATTTTTCATATGACCAAGGCATTAACTATATTTGGGACTCATTGTTGAAGCTACACAGAATTTCAGAAAATGAAGCACAGGAATTAACAAAATGATCATTTAAACAATGAATCTCATACCTCGGGAGAACAGTGTCACTCTAATTGGAAATTTATGTTCAAGGGAATGCTTAAACCTGATTTCAGTATATAAACTGGTAGATGCTTACTTGCTTTTTCAATTTTTAAGCAATTCAGTATCTGTGATTGTAACCAAATACCCTAAGTGGAATGCACAGATCATCCAAGGATATTAAAGTTTTTGTGAATAATGTTGGAGTTGTCTCTCCAGAATTAAAGTTGAAGGGATGCTGCAAGTCAGGTCTAGTTCAGCATGACCAGATCAGCCCTGAGGGGTCACAGAGCTGGTTCTGTGCTCAGTGAGGTGCAGACCCTGTGGGATTATGGAGCTCTGACAAACAGCTGAGGGGGCTGTGAGTAACAGCCACACGTACAGCTGTAAGCCAGATTCTCTGCTGCCATGCCACAGCCCCTCTGAGCCATCTGACAGTGTAATGGAGCTGAAAAGTGGCTGTGTGATGCATCCCTGTCTCCTGCTCCTCAGCTACTCAGTGCTGGCATTCCCAGCATGCACACAGCTAAGGCTCAGATCCCAGGATAGGGGCTCTCTCTGGATTTACACTGAGGAGGGTTGGAAATGTTTCCAGCAGTATATTCCCAGAGTTGTTCCAAGTATACTGGGACTACTTTGATTCAGAAAGAGGAGTCGTCACTGATGTCCTCCAGATAGGTAGCCCAGTGAGAGAAGCTGTAGCTGAAAGTTTATCCTTAACATTTATTCTTCAGCCAAAATAATGCTAGATTTAACTTATGACCTGAAAAGTTCACGGCCTATGAGTGTCCTACAAACCACTCACTGATTTAGCCTGACATCCCTATACTGGGTTATCAACCCTGGACAGATTGTAGTTGAAGAAACTTGAAGAAACAACAGATTGCCAGTTGAAGAACCTGGCACTCTGCAAGAGGAAGGGTGGGATTTTTCCATGCTGACAGAGGGATCACAGTTTTATTATCTCTGCATGACCATCATCATACCCACTTGACTGTGTAGGGGGATTTCCCCTTTCACAGTGAAAGAGGAAACAAATTTAATGTGAAGAATCCATGCCTAAACAAAATTAGAATTTTCCCATGAGAGACCACAGAAAATGTTTAAGGTTTGTTTTTTCTTTTCCCAATCAGAATCCAAATGACTGTCATGACTTGCCTTGTGAAACACTGAAATAGGTACATTGGTTTGTTTATTATGGTTTTTTTCTTTAAATGGGACCGTGTAGTCGATGTTGCTGACCATGGAGAAAGTTCACACAGCCTCACAGAGGTGCATGCTGTGATTTTTCCTTTTGACTGAACAGTCAGAAGTGGATAAGGCAGAGAGTGAAAGGTGTTAAAATGGACTGGTTATCTGCTAGAATCCGGTCTGTGGGGTGGGTAGTTGTGGTGTCCTCACAGGACACCTGCTTGGAAAATCAACTTTCTCTCATTTTGCAATATTTGTGATATTTTCTTTCCAAATTTGTGATCAGGAGTTCAAACCTGAATATGGTATTTTTACATGATACAAGTGACCGAGATACCACAGTTTGAAGAATTGCTCTTTTCAGGCAATGTTTTTTAGAGTGTAAATCTCTATTAATATTGAAATTCGGCTGAGTTGCGTTGTTATTTACTATAGAATGAGGAGAACGACTCTGAAATTCCAAAGAATCAGAAGGTGTTTATTTTAACAATCTATTCCTTTTTTATAGGGTCTTTTGCTAGCAGCTACTTGATTGGTTAAATGACACAATGCTTCTCTACCACCACTGGATGAGATAGAGCATGTTTTGAAAACACACACGAGAAAATAACAAACTGAAGTGAAAAACAGCACCTGTTATTTTGAGAACAAGAGAATCTTCCAAAACTTCTATTAATCTTTTCCTGAGAACGTGAAATTCTTACAGAACTGTTCTCTAGGAAGGCAAACTGTTTTTCCTTGGGAAAATTCAGGCTTGGTGCTGGATCTCTCCAAGATTCACCAAATGTCAGCCCCACAGAGTTGATGCTCGATGGCTCAACGCTGAGTCAGTGTGCCAAGCAAACCCACCTCTGCAGTGGTTTGGGCACTTTTCTGCAGTGAACCTCCCTGTGAATGTGCTGTGATCCAATGTCCCCCCATGTTCAGGTCCTTGTCCCTGTTTCCCTGCCCTGCTCCATCTGGCATCGAGTCTGCTGCCACTCTGAGCCGGGACCTGCTGCTGCTCCAGCCTCTCTGTCCCGTGGCTGCCACAGCCCCTCTCAGGTTTGTGCTGAGGCTCAGGTGAAGTGACCAGGTTGATGACATCCAGAAGCACTTGGCTGGCTCTGCACAGCATTCCTGGGTGTGCTGCTTCTGCAGCTCTTCCTGCACGGACCCAGCGTGGATTCTTCCCCGTCTGTTCTCTGTCCTGACACAACTTACTGTGTATTTGTACAGTGGGAAGAAACTACTGCTTTTAATCCATTTCTGAGCACCACTAGGTCAAAGAGATGTGTTTTTATTTTGTTTGCAATGTTAGGACGGGTGCAATTTTACCTGAAGAGAGGGATGTGTTAAGTTCAGTGGCTGGGCTAAGCTAAGTCTGGAGATCACTGTGGCACAAGAAAAAAGTCCTTGACTTGATTGCTTATGGGTAAATCAGGGAAATCTATTTATGGTCCTAAATATAATATAGTATGGTTCAACTTATCTTTTTTTTCATTAAATATATGCTCTTTCTTTTTTTTTTTTAATGTCCCATTCTATTTCAAAGTGAAAATTCAAAGCTGTGGTTATTATGTGAGAGATTATGCCCTGTGATTAAGGCAAATGTCCAGACAAATGAAGAAACATGTATATCTGGGGGAAATAGCTGTTAGGAGCATAAATGCCTGGCCAGTGGTGCAGAAATTTCCTCCAGATGCTTCTGCTTTCCCCACACCTGATCCCCCTTTCTTTTAATTCTGTTATTTACAATGGTCTCCAGAGAAGAAGTCAAACCTCTCGGGGAACTGGCTCGTTTTTACAATAAGGATACCAGACTTTGATAATTATCTGGAAATCTAGGGACCATCCAGCGAGTTGTGTGAGTTATAGGCAATTGGAAAGTGTACAGGAGAGCTAATAAATAACAGGATGAGCCTGAGGTGTTTCACAGGATGAAAATAACAGGTAATTATCACTTGAAAGATTTTTACAGTCTCTTCATTATTTGAATATAATTAACTGAGAGAGGTAAAATATTGCAGCCTGGTGAGGTGAATCTTTGCCTTAAGAAAGGTGCTGTGCTCTTTGCACGGGAAATCTGTTCAGTGGAATTAAGGCTGTACAATTTTTTCTGTACATTTTTTTTGCATATGAATAGAATTAAAAGGGAAATACAAGAAACTGAAGGTGAACCTTGGCAAGGTCTGGCTTATTGACATCTACTTTTGCTGGTGTACATGTGTAACTCAGCTGAGTGAATACAGTATTGTTCTTGGCTTTGCATTGTGGATTGCTGTATCACAATGGTTTAAGACCATTGTTGGTTATGAGAAAAGGCATCACCCTTTTTACTCACACATTAACTTCTCCCTGTTATCCAGAACTGTAATTTCTCTGCAAGACCCCCGAGCCCTGGATGAGGGCAGGTTTATTCACCGGGGAGAGCTGTGTGAACCCAGAGAACCTGGGTGGAGTCCTGCCCATTGCTTGGGCTCCTGAGCTGCCCCCAGAGCCCTTCGCACTTGCTGAGGACTTGCCTGAATCCAGCGTCCTCTCCCCACGGAAAGGGCGCGATCGGGTGAAAACCACGTTTGACTGCAAGTCAGATCCACAAGGTCCCGGTCGGGATGGAATCAGTGTATTTCACAGCTATCGTTTAGCATCTCTGATCTGATTGCCTTTAGGTCGTTCAATCGCAGTCTGGACTCGGTGTTTAAAGGCGTTCCCCGGGGTCCTCACGCTCATCCTCATCCTCAGTATTGTATTTGGCTTTCAGGTTTAAGGGAGAGAAGAGTGTAAATGGCCGTCCGCTATGGAGAACTCCAGCCAAAGGGGTTTTCTCTGGATTTGCCACGATTTCCCTGCCACAAAAACAACAACAACAGCAACAACAAAAAAGAGCCAGAGGAGAGGAGGGAAGAAGGAAACGTCCCCTCCCGTGAGGTGCACGGATTAATGTGCTGTGGGAATTGCTTCCCGGGGCAGGCTGTGACTCCAGAGGGTGGCATTTGCCGAGGTCGCAGAGGATGCGGCTCGGGATCGTGGGAGAAACCAGCGGGGAAGAGGGTGCAGGTTCTTGCTGGAGCTGCCTCCATCCCTTTTAGGCAAACTTTCCAGCGGGAAGAGACGAGAAAGATCAATAGCTGCAATGCTTAACTCCGTCATAAAGAAGCCAGGACGGGGGATTTTAGCGCAGGGATTAAAATTGCTTGGGTGCCCGTGGGCGTGTTTGGGGTGTGTGTGGAGAGGTGTCATCGCTTCTCCTGTCGTGACTTGGCTTTTTTTCCACTGAGGTACGGCACGAATGCGGCATAAAGCCAGGAAAGTGCCTGTGGTGGGAGAACGGGGCGGAGGGAGGCAGCGAGCACCTTCAGAGCCCGCGGGGCCGGGGTCGCACACAGCCCCAGCCCCTCTCCCGGCTTCAGCTCCCGCGCCTTCCTTCGTGGCTTTGCTTATCTGCAAAGAAGGGGCAGGGGAAGAGGAAAGATAGCCAGCGAGGGGAGAAAAATAAATCAATTGCTATTTTTCATCTTTGACAAAGTAATTAAGGCTCGCTCGTCCGCTCCGCGGGCCGGTTTGCGGGCAGCCCGCTCCCCGCGGGGGGGCCCCGCTCGCAGGGGTCCCCAGGGGCTCCTTCGGGGACGAGAAGCCCTCTCTTCCCTTCTGTGGGCAAGACCGCGACCCTCGCCCCGGAGCAGCCGCCCTTCCTCCCCGCTGTTCCCTTTGGGAAGAAAACAGGGATCCCTCCGGGCAGGGGAATCTCACGTCGAGGGTGGGTGACTTCCCCAGAGCCCGGAGGGAGGGAGGGGTGGGCGGTGTTCGGGGTGGGCTGCAGAGAGCTGCTTCTCCTTAATCCTTAATCCCTGGTGCCCGATGCGGGCTGCCAGGGTGGTTCGCCCGCGGGACAGGCGTTCAGGAGGGACGGCCACGAGGAACTCAGAAAAATCATTGGAATAAACCCGACGGCTGCTAGCTGGGGCGCTAAACCCCCACATTGGAGGGATTTTTGGTTTTGAAAAGAGCCGTAAATCCAAACTCGGAGTTTGGACCAAAGCAGGTGTTCCTGTCCCAAATCGCGCGTGGGAAGGAAGGGGCGGTAGGGAGCTGGGCTGTGCGGCCCCGAGGGCCGCCCTCGGACGGGCAGGACGAAGGAAAATGTTTGAAAACCGAGCCGTGTTTCTCCGTGGGTCTCCCTCTTGACCGAGAATGGATCCCTGGCTCCGGTGCTCAGCGAGAGCCTCTGGCAGCGCCCTCCCAGAGCTTTCCCTGGGGTACAGGGGAAGGAGAGGTGTTCGTGACTTTTCAGAAAGTAAAGGAAATCGGTTCCCCTTTTCCAGGAGTGAAACTTCGATTTCACGTTTCAATGCTGATGGAGAAAACAAAAATATAGCTTGGAAAAGAATGTGAAGAGTGAGTTTTCCGATTTTTGGAGAAACAAAATAAATCAACCCAGTGAATCTAGAAGACGCTTAGGGGTCTTCCCGACTAAAATATCTCTTGGACTTCTGCCTTGTCGCTTTTAATTCGGCCCGTGCCTTTAGAGGCATTAATGTAAACTGGAGGTCAGCACGGCTGAGCTAATGACCAGATCGCTCTGCGGCTGCAGGATGCCTCGAGAAGGAAACGCTGCAAAACACCACCAGCTTCTCCCCCTCCCTACTAAAGCCAGCTTCTGTGAGCGCCCCTCGATTCCTAAATGCACCCGCGGAGTCACAGAATGGCTTGGCTTGGAAGGGATCTTGAAGTTCATCCAGCTCTGCTCCTGCCATGGGCAGGGACGTCGACCCCGAAACCAGGCAGAAAAGTGACCCTAAAGACAGGAACGTACAACAATCTACAGACAGCGTGTGTGTAAAGATCCTGTGTGTGCGTACAGCAATTATACACCTGTGGCACAGGTAACCCCGCGCTCGAAGCTGTGCGAAGCAGCACCACAAGTCAAGGGCAGCTGTGCTGCGAGCGCGCTCGGGGCCCTGCTGGGAGCCAGAAGCGTTTTCAGCTGCGAGACTGACCGAAAAGCGATTTTCGTTCTGCTTTGCTGGCCCCCAGCTCCTCGGCTTTCGCGGGGCTGTCAATAATTGTGGCGAGTTTCAGCTGGCGCCGCAGTGCCGAGCTGTGACGGGGGGAGCCGGCACAAAGCTGCCCTTGTCCCTGTAGGACAGGGGGTGGCCGCTCCTGGTGGCCCCGCGCAGCCAGCGGCTCTGCGGCATTGCCTGGGCCACTGCGAATTTTTTATTTACTTCGCCCGCCGAAACAAACGCTCGGAACCCGTAAAAGCAAGGGCGCAGACGAAACGCGTGTGGTGCTGGCGAGTTCAGCCTCCTCCTCTCCCCTCCCCTGCATAGGCGCACGCTCCACTCTGCTTACGCTAAATGTGAAATACTCTCCGGAGAAGCTGACACCAGCAGGGTCTATGCGGATGAACAGCGTCGCTGACGCTGAAACGACTGGGAAGGTTGCGTAGGGAGCATCCCGGTTCGCCAATGCGCCTTTTATTTTTTTTTTTTCAGCGTGAACAAAATTATCTTGTGCTCAACAAATCTTTGAGAAAGCCTCTCAAGTAGCGAATCACACCTACAAGAGGTGATAAGGTGTGAAACACTTCGCTGCAAAAACGATTCTCAGTCAACATCTGACTTTTAATGACGAATAATTTCCCCCCCAGTAATCAAACATAAATGCTTTGATGGGTGAGGCAAGAACACCGGCAGCTTCAGGGTTGTTGCCGTCATCTTTGCTCCCACTTAACTGCTCTTCAGTTCTGATGAAAGAGAAGCTTCCTTTTTTGTGTGTATCGTTTAAATTTAATTGGACTTTCCCCCATGAGGCACAGTAAAAATAAGCGATACAATGCAATTTCGTGCAACGAGACCAAGAAAGACACAATTTAAATGTATTTGTGTACTTCATACATAATGAACTTCTCACTCCGTGTATAGGTATGTGGTTATACACAAAACTGAGAGATTTTGTATTTTAATTTTTATATCCATGTGTATGGGTATATAAATTGATAACGTATATAAACAAGCTATTATAACATCTGATGTGTGAAGTGCAGAAATGCAGATTTTAAAAGGGAGCTGGATTGCACTACAATAAGAGGGAGGAGGAAGAGGAGTAGAAATGGAAGGTTTGTCCCCATTTCTCTCTTGCCTTGGGTGCAGTAGTACGTGTTTCTCACATGTTCCCTCTAATAGCCAGCAGGAAAGTTCTGCCGTGCTCGGGCTGGCTTTGGTTTAGTAATCAGCCCCCATATGAGTCACAGGGAACACGCAATGCCACTGCCGCGTGAGTGACAGCCAGCCGGCGCCCCGGCTTCTCGGTGTCCCTTTAAAATCTGAAACCAAGGGTAATGATTTATCAAACTCCTATTATCAAGAAAATGTCACACGAAGGGCACCTTGCTATGCACTGACGCAAACCCAGTCTTTCCCAAGGAAGTATAGAAAGCTTTGCTCTGAACTGGGCAAAATCCAGTCTGGCAATTGCCTGTACTGCTCCTTTCACCTCTATCGGCTCTATCTGTGGCTATTTAAGACATGGTAAGTGCTTGATTTCTTCTCTTCGATAGCGAGAAGGGCTGGAGGAGCGGAGCGGCGGCGGAGGGGGAGCTGTCCGCGGTGCTGCCGGCGGAGCCAGCGCGGAGCCTCCCGCGGCCGGGGTAAGGATGCTGCGGGCAGGGGGCGAGCGCGGGGAAAGCGGTGGTACCCCAAAACTCGCTCATTTAGTGACCGAGTCCCTGCAGACTTTACCCCTAGTGCCGAGAGGGTGGGATTACGATGGAGAGAAAACTTGTGGCCGAAATGGTGACGGGGAGTTTTGCGAGACATTCTGGAAAAAGAAAGGGTGTTTGTAAAGCTAACATTAAACTGATGGAAAAGGAAGGGTTCGCCTGAAGGTTGCTTAATGTATAAAACGAAGACACATTTTAAATTGTAGTTTTAAGCTAGAGGGAGAGGTAGAGGTGAGTGTGAAAGTGTCGTCAGTAAACTATTTAATGATAGGGGAAATTTAAATAAAATCTTTAGCATTATGTGAGTCGGAAACATAAGAAAAAGAATAGGAGAAAGCTACTGTCAGTAGCGTTAATCCCACTATGGCGGTGCGGTTATGTTTTGGGGTTTTTTTGCATTTCACTCTCCTGCTGACGGGCTTTGAAGCGTAGCAGCCAGCTCAGAAATGTTCACCAGCACTATTTCACTTGTTTTTTAACATCCCCGGTTGCCTGCAGGGCAGCTTGTCTCTTGCTCATATATATTAAAAAAAAAAAGTCGATGTGCATTGTTGAATGACAGAAAGGAAATGGGGCGTAAAATTAAAGAATCTTTCTACACTGGTGATAGGGAAGGGAGCATCCCACAGTCGTGATGTGAAATCTAACGAGATCTGGCGGTGCAGTGCTGTAGAAACACTTATTTAAAGTTGAATTACGGGTTTGCAGATGCTGGTGTTGTTTTTTGTTTGAGGTTTGCTGTTTGGGTTTTATTTTTGGGGAGGGGGGGGGTTGGGGTGGAGTTTTTTTTTGGTGTACCGTACTCTTTTTTCCCCTCAGAGTATTATCGTTGAATGGGAGGGCAAGCAGGCGAGCCGTGGCTCCTCGGAATTCTGCAACACTCCTGTATCCCGATTTTCTGGCGCATGCGTTTCCTGCACGAGGACAAAAATTCGTATAATCTCCGCAGTGCCAACACTTTTTTCCTCTTCTTCTCCTTTTGGTAAAATATGTGACGTTCTCGTTTTAGGATTACGCCAATCAAAGGGATATGAGCAAGCAGCTTGTGAACAATCCTGAGGCGGTGGCTCCCGGACCCAATGAAGGAGCCGGAGTTGTAAGAATCGGCCCCGAAAATGAGCCGCAAAACGCCCCCGCCGCCACGGCCAGGCTTCCCCGGTCACTCTCGAACGACAGCAAAACACTTCCCTCCGAAGAAGCGAAACCAAACGAGTGTGAGAGGACCAAAGTCGGGATCTGCAAGCTCAGCAGCACCCCGGTGCAAGCCAGCTCCACTCTCCGGAGGGAATCTGTGGAAACCTTCCCCTGCAAGCCTGGCCCCGGGGCAGGGAATGCCGGGCAAGCTGCGATCCCTCATTGCAAAATTCCCGCTTTGCAAAGCACAGACGGGGACGCTACTCTGAGCCTCGGTAAGAGCACGCTGGAGCAAAACAACGCCAAGGGCGCCTGGGTGACCTTGAGCCAGAGTACCGTGGTGCTGGGCACAGATGGCAACACTTCTGTTCTTCCTGGCAGAGTGGAGGGGGTGAGTTGTTTCCTTACAGGTTTTCCTTCCCCCGCTTCAGCTCGTGGGAGGTCTTTGCCACTGAGCACCGATTTGGGATGGAAGTTCTAGAATGGGGTGCAGATGAGTCGGGGATGGGCCTGTGGCGCAGGGAGGAGGGAAGGAAGCCGGGGAGAGAGGATCTTAGATCCAGTGCTGGAATGCTGGCGAGTGCTAGCGGTGGAACAGCGGTACAAACGAGCATCCCGTGGAATTCCAGTTGGTTCCTGAGCCGTGCCCGTGGGTGCACCGCGGCTCTGCGCCGCCGTGCATGAGGTCTGGTCCTGTCCCCAGCACCACACGGGAAGGGTGCCTCGTCCTTCCCCTCCTCGGGCTTGTCCGTCTGCCCAAACCCCCAGGGACTGCGTGCCTCGGACCCTGTAACCAAAACCGGGGCGAAATAAAGCAGCCCAATGGCAGAAGAGGGCCCCGTAAGAGGGAGGGGATGCCGCGGGTGGTGCGAGGCCGGGAAGGTGCCGCTGTCCCTCCCGACCCTGTCCTCCTGCCCACCCGCGTTTGCTCTGGAAGCGAAGCGGGCGCTGCTCCCGCGGTAAAAGCGATTTTCACTTCTGGCTCTGCTGGGAGCCGGCGGTCGGTCCTGACCCTCCAGGGGCCGCCGGGGGCTCCGACCCCCAGAGGAGGCGATGGGACCTCCCTCGCACCGGGGGATCGGGAGCCGGGCGACCCACCCCGAGCGCTCTGTGGAGGGCCATGCTTTATAATCCCTCTTTCGTGTACTTTTTCTTATAAAGGAGAGGCCTGGCAGGGGAGGGGGGCCGGGAGGGTCCGGTCTCGCAGGGTCTCCCTCCGCTGAAGTGGCTGCTTTCCCATCTCTCTCTCTTCCCCTCCCCTCCTTTTTTCCCCCCTTTTAGGAAGACGATGTGGGGGATGAGAATAAAGCCCGAGGGAACTGGTCTAGCAAGCTGGATTTCATCCTCTCCATGGTGGGTTATGCGGTGGGGCTGGGCAATGTCTGGAGGTTCCCGTACCTGGCCTTTAAGAATGGGGGAGGTATGATGGCTTTTTCCTGTCTCTCTACCTGCAGTACCGTACGGGTCTGAGCCAGTCCCGGCCTCTTTGGCCGGGAGCAAAAGGAGGGAAGCGGGGTCGGCGGCTTCCTATGGCCGGGCAGCCAGCCCCGGGCTGAGCCGAGGTGCGGGGGCATCTTCAGGCCATCAGACACACTTGGTGAAATATCTACTAGGGTTTTTTTTACGTGGCTTTACCCCCCCGCGTTATTTTTGGTTTTGTTTTGTTTTTTGTTTTTTGGTTTTTTTTTTTTTAATGGTCATCTCTGAAAGCAGGAAAGCCTTGACGAGATTTCCTTAAAAAGACAGCGCTTTCCTTAAAAACACCTGCAATTGGTGCTGGCCGGAGAGGGAGGAAAATGAAGAGGCGTGTTGATCACGGAGGCAGGGCTCCGGAACCCCCCTCGCCTCAGTTACACACAGTCGGGTCTGAATCCGCAGTCCGTGGGATGGGGAAAGAGGAGGGACTTTAGAGTCGGGATAGCGACAAGAGGAGGTTTGATCCCGGGTCGAGACATCCCGTTATTTCGTGACGTTTGGGGGAATTGTTTTAAATCTCTCCATGATCCGACTGAAAAATAATCGTTCGAAATAGAGTGAATGTCGATCAGCTGAATAGAGGAGAGGAGACGTTGGGAGAGGGGCTGTACCGTTTATAGTTCACAAGGGAAGAAGAAGAAGCTTATTTGCAGGGATTCTCCTACCAGGGGCTCTAACTGAAACGGAGAACCGGTGGATGTTACTGGATTCAAACCCTCGCAGCTGTAAACCCCTTCCCTCTTCGGAAGGGCTCTCAGCTGAGGACGGTGGTGCTGTGATCATCGAAAACAGTTATTTAGAGCCCGTAAGAGCCGTCTTCTGGGAGGGAAAAAGCAATTGTAAAGAACTATTTTTAAATTGTGAGCTTTTTCTTTACATCTTACATGTTGAACCTTCTAAGTGGGAGGTGTTAAATACTCATTTAGCAATAATGAGTATTTAGAAAACGCTGGAAAAGTAGAAGGCTGACACCCATCTTCCTCCCCCGACCCTTTTCCTCCTGCCCCGTCGAGGCTGGGGGCACCGGGAATCGATAACAAACCGCAAAATCGTAATAGAAAAATGTCTTGACTAAGCTGTCCCCAGTATCACGGGGTGATTCAGGTTGCTCTCTCTTCTCTCCCCCCGCCCCCAAGGTGCGTTTCTCATCCCCTATTTGATGATGTTGGCTCTAGCTGGGATCCCCATTTTCTTCCTGGAAGTCTCCCTGGGGCAGTTTGCTAGTCAGGGCCCCGTGTCGGTCTGGAAAGCCATCCCCGCCCTGCAAGGTGAGCGGAGCGGGCTCCGGCCCGGTTTTGGGGAGCATGAGCTGCGCTCCGTCTCTCGCATGGCTTCCGCCGCCCCCTGCGCCCCGCTCCGCCGCATGCCACGGGCGCTCCGCGGGCTCGCCCTGCGCCGCCGCCTCCCTCCCGTTTTGGGGTGGCCCTGTCGCTGTCCCTGTCGCTGTCGCTGTCGCTGTGCCAGAGGAAGCCGATGCTTTGCAGCCGCCGGGCCCCGCTGTTCCCGCCGCCGCCGGCACTGATGGCTTTTCCTCCTGTCCTCCTGTCTGTCCGCAGGCTGCGGCATCGCCATGCTGATCATCTCGGTGCTGATAGCCATTTATTACAATATCATCCTGTGCTACACGCTTTTCTACCTGTTCGCCTCCTTCGTGCCCGTGCTCCCCTGGGCTTCCTGTAACAACCCCTGGAACACGCCAGACTGCAAAGACAAAAACAAACTTCTGCTAGGTAAGTTGGGACATGCTTATACTCTTCTTTTATTTATGGGTTTGCTTTCATTTTTAAATTTGTGGCCGTGGTGGTTTTCCAGAGCTTTCTGCAGCTCAGCTGCGCCCCTGGGAGATGCCAGAGGAGACTGCGGATGACCGCGGGCAGGAGAGGCTCCCAGCCCAGGGGAACGGTCTCTTCCCGCACCACTTTGATCTGTATCCCATGGGCACTTCCCTCTACTTTTATTTAATTTTTTTTATTACCAAGGATAAATTAGATCTGTCAATTTAAATGCTAAAAAAGACGATTTTTTTTTTCCTTTTTTGCACCGAAGGAAAACTCTGTGTAGGCAACATAATACCACAGCTGGCAGCCTGGAGTGTCTGCTAGAGACGAATTGTTCGTCTTTAGAGAAGCTTCTCTTTAACCAAAAAACCCCAAAACCCGTTTCTGCAAACAGTCCCGAATACACAGTAACATGGAAATGGAAAAAAGTAAAGGTAGTTAATGACCTTTTGGAAAAGGTGTCGGCACCTGAACAAAAGATCAGTTAATTAGGTGTGATCTAATGCATTCTTGTCATTTTACAACAACAAAAATATCTACGTTTTATTTTTCTGTTCCTCCACCTCATTTCTTCCTAGATTCCTGCATTGTTGGCGACCACCCAAAAATACAAATCAAGAACTCTACCTTCTGTATGAGTGCCTATCCAAATCTAACCATGGTTAACTTCACCAGGGAAGGAAACAAAACATTTGTCAGTGGGAGTGAAGAATACTTCAAGTAAGATCTTTCTTTGTTCAGAGAAATCATGTTGATCTTTCTGTATAATCTGGAACAGGCAACAGATCACGGCTTGGAAAACCAGAAATACAGTAGTCAAGGGCAGCAAATGATGCTCGTTTTTTGTGCTTAGGAATGATGAGAGCCGAATTCAAACATCGGGTTACTTGTTTTCTGTTCCTGTGGTGCTTAGCACAGCTGGGGTGTTGGCCCATGCCCGGCAGTTTTATCTACTACTGCAATGCAGATAAATAAAATAATACATGGTGAGAATCACTGGAACCATCTAGAGAAACTGCTGAGGACACTGAAGCAAAACAAAAAAGGAATTTGCTCTGAATTGCTGCCTGTTGTTGCTATCATTGTTTTTTTTTCCCCAATTTTTTAAAATTTCTAATTTTTTTTTTTCTTATTCTTAGGTACTTTGTATTGAAGATTTCAGCAGGGATTGAATATCCTGGTGAGATCAGATGGCCCTTGGCGCTATCTCTTTTCCTAGCTTGGGTGATTGTTTATGCCTCCCTTGCTAAAGGAATCAAGTCATCAGGAAAAGTAAGAACAATATTCGTGATTGTACACTCACAAGAAAGCAGGGTGCTGGTTTTTAGGGACTCACACTCTCGTTTAATGGATGAATTACTGAAAATATTTTCAGTAAATGGATATTAATTGAAGTACCTTTTTCTTCTCTGTGTGTTCCTTTCTAGTCAAACCAGAAACTATTTTTATTCAACATTTTTTCTCTAATCTTCAATAAATTTAAAATGAGCTCTTAAGCTGCACTCAGCAGTGGGATGGCACAAATGGCATTTTCCAGCCTTCCCTATTCTGTGTGGTGCTCATAAAAATTCTGCAATCACCTCACATTTCACTGGAATTCTGGAAATTGTGATGTAAATTAAGATGTTAAGTGACATATTTTAAAATCAGAACTGAACTTTAAAAAAGCTCGGTGTGTGTGTGTGAGCAACATAACTAGGTATTTCCTGGGATAAAGGTGGTGGAAATGGAGAGATGAATTTTTTAGAGCTGGTCACAGAGTTCCAGTTCCAAGCCATCCCTTTGCTTCTAGAAGCTGACTTCATCTGTTGGGAGGTCACTTGGCAATTAACAGAAAATCCAGGGACTCAGAGTGCCAGGGGAAAGTCAAGATTTTTCCCCCCCTTACCTTAGTGGAATAGGAAAAAATATTTCAAGAAAGGCAAGAGAGTGGATAATAATGTGGGTTTGGATGTGGCAGTGGATATTTCTTTAAGTGAGTCTAAGTGGCCAACAAAAATACTGACACTGATGTCAGAGAGAAAAATATTGGCTCCTTGGTACTAGAGCTAGAAATCCTGTATTTATGTAGAGCTTAGTTCTGTATCTTGACTGTACAGAAATTCATCAGGGCAACTTGTTGAAAAACCTCTTAAAACAACAAGAAAATTTTGAAAAGCAGTTTCAAAAGTCACTTCAGCTCAGACCACAGGCTGAGGAAGGTGATTCTCCCCTTCTGCTCTGGTGAGAAGCCACCTGGAGTCCTGTGTCCGGCTCTGGAGCCCACAACACGAGAAGGATCTCTTGGAACTAATCCAGAGGAGGCCACAAAAGTGCCCAGAGGGCTGGAGCCCCTGTGCTATGGAGACTGAGAGGGCTGAGAGAGCTGGGGCTGCTCAGCCTGGGGAAGAGAAAGGTCCAAGGAGACCTTCCAGCACCTTCCACTGCTTAAAGAGGCCACAGGAGAGCTCTGTCCTTGGGACAAGGACATGGAGTGACAGGACAAGGAAAAATGGCTTCAAAGTGACGTAGAGAGGGTTCAGAGTAGATATTAGGAAGGAAATCTCCCCTGTGAAGGTGGTGAGCTCTGGCACAGGTTGCCCAGAGAAGCCGTGGCTGCCCCATCCCTGGAGATGTTCAAGGCCAGGCTGGGCTGGGTTTGGATCATCCTGGTCTGGGGGAAGGTGCCCCTGCCTGGCAGGGCATGAGATGATCATTCAGGTCTCTTCCAACCCAAACCATTCTATGATGTATTTCCACAATGTGTTATGATATGATTCTGTTTTGTTTAGGACCCAGATATTAATGTGAAAAATATTTGAAATTATTTTGTGTTGAATGTAAAGCTTAACTGGCCATAATCCAATCATTTTATCTGACCACAGAGAGAGCTGTGTTCTAGATAATTATTTAAACATTAAACACAACAGTAACTGTTGAGTATTTAGACATCATGATGATTAGGTCTGTCTAGGTACTTTCAGACTTTCCTTTTTTTTGAATTTGGACCATAACTATCATCATGATATGTAAATATTAAGAAGTACAAAGAGTAATAAAAATTCTTGAGGCTTTTTTTAGTTAAATACAGAAAAATATAGAAGAAAACTACAGAAATGTAAGTGTTACTGAATGGCACTTCTCATTTCGTTTCCACTGAACTGTGATAGCTCACTCTGGGCAATGATCAAAAGTGATGTTTTCCTTTAGCTTTAAATTCCTATTATTCCTTTCCAGATGGAAGGAGGAACTGTCTTCCCTTCTCTGTCTAGAATTCCAGCTCTTACCTCTGTTGTCATTGATGCTATTCCTGATTCCAGCAGCAAGAAGAGCTGTAAAATTTCAGATTTCCAGGGAAATAACCTGTTGTTTTCTTAGTTTACCCCCTGACTGTTGTCTGTGAGCCTGAGTAATTGCCTTTTTCTGGCACTGATGGCACTTACATTCCCCCTCCTCCTTCTTACCCAAATCAGCCCTTTCAGCAGCCTTTTCTCTGCCCTGTCCAGGTTGTGTACTTCACAGCCACGTTCCCCTACGTAGTTCTCATCATCCTTCTCATAAGAGGAGTAACTCTGCCTGGAGCTGGAGATGGCATCTGGTACTTCATCACGCCCAAGTGGGAGAAGCTGATCGATGCTATGGTGGGTTTGCTCTTGCACTCACAGCTGCTGGGGTGAATCAGTCACCCAGGTCTCTTGGGGTCTGCAAGCATCTTCCATGTGCAGAGGAGGTGTTGTCTGTCACTATTATAGTAAGAGAACGACACAGACTCTAAGGTTGGGTTTTCAGCAAAATCTACTTTATTATAAAGTTTTCTCTTTTTATACACTACTCCGGTCCAGCTGGATTGGATTGGTTAATTAATTAACACATTCTACTTGGTTGGCTGGCTGGCTCAACACCTTTTAGTAAACCATCTTAGAAAGAAGAGAAAAAAATGGAAAGAAGGAAAGAACAGCACGTGGGGATTGTTATAATAACAAGTTATCATTATTTTGGCTAGAACTGCTTAAAGTCTCAAGCTGACCCTGAGAAATGCAGTTTTCTCACTCTCTGACCAAGGTTGTGGAGACCACAGTCGTCCACTGTGGAAACTTGTTCTTCATCTTACATGGGCAAAGTATTATTTAGGGTCACTGGCAGAGAAAACATCAGTATCTGATGCAGGTTTTCCCTCTTGACTTGTGTTTTTTTGTTTCTGAATGTGTTTGAACTGATGTGTATCAAACAATATAGTTTTTACATTGTGTCTTCCATATACAGCAAGGTTTATATTGTCCTTTTATATGGGCTCCTTATCAAATGAGCCTGATGTATTTCATGGCAGGATTTTGCTTTTAAATATTCTATTGACATCCATTGGTCTAACACTCTTTTTTGAAGCTGATGCTGTTTTCTTTCCTGCTTAGGTTTGGAAGGATGCTGCCACTCAGATTTTCTTCTCCTTATCTGCAGCATGGGGAGGTCTAATTACCCTCTCTTCATACAACAAATTCCATAATAACTGCTACAGGTGTGTAAGAGTGAAATACATCTGTTTTATTAAACAGGTTTGTCCAAAAAGTTATCCTTCATCTTGCAGAAATCTGGTTTGCAAGACCCCCATCTCTTGTCTTTTTTCCCCTTGTCTTTTTTTCCCCTGCTGTACTTTTGTGCTTTTTTCCCCTTTTGTACTTTTTCCTCTTTTCCCCTTCTTCTGTTCCCTTTCTTTCCTGTTTTTTTTTTTTTTGTTTTGTTTGTTTGTTTGTTTGTTTGTTTTTTTGGTGTGTATTTCATTTACATTTAACCATTATTGGTTTTGTGTATTTTTCCTCTCCCCAGGTCCTAATCTATTAGTCTCAAGTCGATCATTTGGGCTTATTAAAGACCCTGCTGCCTCCCCACTTTCAGAATCAGGAGGCTGAGGTTTAAGGGCAGCCTGGGATGTGTCCAGAGCTGTGAGCAGTGGAACAGAATCCCTTGGCAGCTCTGCTGAAGGGCAGCCCACGAGTGGAGTGGGCATTATGAAACAGGCAGGACTTTAACTTGCAACTTCCATTTATGTGATTCTTACACTTTCTAAATGTTCTTTCTTTTTCCAATTACTCTTACTGTTGTTTTACATGCAAAAGGTTTCATGCTATGAAATTTAAAACCACTTTAATTTGAAAGCTATTTTTTCATGGGGAAAAGTCAGTGTATAGTTTTTCATGCAAAAGCCTGCCAGCTAAAATGTCTGCAAGTGGAAAGCACAAAAACAAGTGGCATTAATGGAGTGCTTCCCTGCTATTTTAAGTTTTTAAAGTCAGTCTGAAGCAAACCTTTGCCAATTCCTGCAATGCCAGAAGTGCTGATTAAGGACAGCCAGCAGCATGCACAGGGACTCACCCAAGAGGATGCTCAAAAACTTTCCCCAATCAAGACTTCAAACAAAACTCTTCTTGAGATTTCCACTGCCATCTGCTATGGCTTCTAAACCATACAAAATACTTAAAAAAGAAATGTGGATGAGGATATTAAAAAGGAACATCAAAATATTTTTACTGGTGTTCAAAAGTAATTTAATTAAATTATCCAAAAATATGGATGAAAGCTAAAAGTGTTGCACACACAGTAACTCCCACCCAGCAATCCTTTGGGTCCTATTTTTGGAAATGCTATTCCAGAGCCTTTTTTTTTTTAAATGCATAATTACAATCAGACTATCAGGGAGAAAAATGGAGGAAACCTCGTGCTACCTTTCTGCACTAATTTAACAGTGTTTTGGGGAGTTTGGAAGATCTTAATGAAAATTCTGAAGGGAATACATGGTAATTAAGTGTAACAATATTACAGTTCTAATACCAAATGCATGCTTTACCTGTGTTAGGAAGGGATATGGGAGACCAAAGAAGAAATAATTAGAAAAGCTTAGTTACTCTTAATATTTTTAATTTTACAACACAACCTTGGATATTGAAATGAAGCATGACTATTTTCTCTTTCAATTTCTATATTAATTACATTTTAATACAGCAATTGTAATTTTCAGTTACACATTAATTTTAAACATAGTCCAGAATCTATAATTGCAGTAAATTTATGTAAATTGACTTCATAATGAATACCTGAAATATTTCTAACCTATCTAGGTTTTGGAAGAAGGTTAACACATGGTGATTCCAAATAGCATGCTGTCATTTTTTTTCTGTAGACCTAAAGAATTAACAAAATCATTCCTGTTAAGACATGCTCTGTTGGAAATTCTGAGTTTGCCAGCCCAGTGAGGTTCTTTGACAGCTTTTCAAGTTGTATTTCATTCTCTTCCTGACAAAAAAAATAGCAGTAGGAATAAGCAATTCTGGCCAACATAAACCCCCTAAACATTTAAAGTGAGAAATCTGTTTTTCTAAAGATGTAGTAGTTTATGGGGAAGTTCTCTGACGTGCATATTGTTCCAAAAAAATCCTATCAAGAACGTAATAAAATATGGGTGGGGATCATGAGGGCTGATTTGCTGTCAAGTCTTGACATATCCAGCATAGTAAGACATTCAGCTCTAGATTTCTTGAGATTCCTTTGATAATAACAACCATGGAAAAATCTGTCAAGGAATCCTCCCTCTACAGACAGGAAGGTGATCGAGCAAGCTCTGCAATGTGCAGGAAGCTTAACCCTGGAATTTTGTGTATGAGTACAAGAAGGAGAAGACAAAAATCCTCTCACCTGGTGGTTAGTCCATACCTAATGTGGAGAGCAGATGTCCTTGTGAGGCAAAGAGTTAAAAGATGTGTTACAAATCAGAGAGGCCAAGAGCACATGTGCTTGCCCTCCTGCATGGCCTGTGGTTCCTACACAGCACATGGGTGATGGAAGCTTGCAGAGCTGATTCCTGGTGCTGCTGTGGAGACTTCTGTGCTCTCTGATCAGCATCAAATGCACCTGATGAGTACAAAAGTGTACCTTCACCAGCACCCCCACAAGATGTGTGTGCTCATGAGAAACTCCTGAAATACACATGAGAAAGGTTTTGTATATGTATCCCAACAGGCTTCTTGTGCTTTCTTTGCAGGGACACATTGATAGTCACGTGTACCAACAGTGCCACAAGCATATTTGCAGGCTTTGTCATCTTCTCAGTTATTGGCTTCATGGCAAATGAACTCAAAGTGAATATTGAAGCTGTGGCTGACCAAGGTAGGGTTCGCTGGCATTTCACTGCTTAGGCAAGCACCCCGTGGCACTTCCAGCTCTGTTGTTAGTGGTCACATTGATATTGGAGGTGGGAACGATGGCTTCAAACTGGTGTGGGTCACTAAACCACATGTAGGCACAGGAGAAAGTACCCTGGGAAGTCAAGCTTTTAGTTAAAGCCTCTTAATCACTCATTTCAGAGGGAAGAGAATTAAGTAAATAAGAGAAGGAAGGAAGTTGAGACTCGTTTTAAGCCTTTGTGTAAATGACTGATGGAGGGTAGGGTGGGATGGTCCCTTCGTGTAGTCTAAGGGATTATTGGCCTTCTCATTGGTCTCTGCTGCTGTTTGTCAAATCCTCTCCAAGGTAAAAGTTATCTCTGGTGGCAGGAATTTTGGGTGAGAGGAGGATGGGAGAAATCTGGTGCGAGGGGTGGATTGTGCTTCTGAACTGTGGGGAGCAAGGAGATGCCTCCACAGAGAAGTAAAACGTTTCTGAAGCACTGATTAGAACATCTTGGTTGGTGAAGAGAGATGGTCATTAATGGGGATCTGAAAGGTCTTAATTGGTAGAGCTGAGCACCACTCTGCCAACTAAACCATAGCTCCAAGTGCCAGTCATTGCTAGAACAACTCCAAGGATGAGGACTCCACCAACACCCTGGGCAGCCCATTCCAATGTCTAACCACCCTTCCAGTGAAAAAATTCTTCCTGATTTCCAGCCTGAACCCCCCCTGGCACAGCTTGAACTGTGTCCTCTTGTTCTGTCACTTGTTGCCTGGGAGCAGAGCCTGGCTCCCACCTGGCTGCACCCTCCTGCTGGGGGGTTGTAGGAGTTTTTAGGAGTAATGTTTACATTAATATTTTTATTTCAGACTTTACCTCCATTCTGGAGCAAACAACACAAGCAGCCCCAAAATCTAAACCATACTGCACTCACCAAAATTATTTGTGAGGAGTTAGAGCTAAAGAAGCTGTGCTTGAGTGGAGCTTCCACTGCAGCTCCAAAGAGATGCAGAGAGGTGGGATGAGAGATGTGACTGTCAGGGATGGTGGAGGGAACACTTGGCTCAGCTGCTGCATTTCTCTGGAGATGGTGACATATTCAGCACAGGAGGTCAAAAACCTTTTTCTGCTGAGTGCTTCCTGCTGGTCTTGGAGTGAGCAACCAGTCCCAGGCTGAAGCTCTCTGTTCCCAGTTGTTCCAGGGGGTGTGGGAACAGCTGGGAGGGCATTTGTAAGAGCCTGTTCAGATAATGTAGAATTATTTAATGAGATTGAGGCTTTGCTGCTCTCCATGACAAGGGGAAACAAAATTTAGTGAAGTAGTAGAAGATGAATTTGCACTAGGAAAAGGGTGAAGATGAAGGGTAGTTCTGGACTGAGGTAGTGCATTGGATAACAATAGTTAAAAAGCAAACTCAAGAACTGGTGAAAAGAACCAGCCCTTGTCATTGCCTGAGATTTTTTTTAATTCCAAAGTTGTATTTCTTTTTGCAGTGAAAGAGAAAAAAGCCAAAATGATGATGAAACATAATCTCCCTTCAAGTTTTCACAACTTTGCATGAAAATGTTAATGGAAATATGATGGGTTTTTAAATTTTTTTCCTTTTTTTTCTCCTAAAATATTAATCTGAAAAACATAGTATGTATTTAGAATTTAGAATTTCTTTTCAGGAAAAACTCATTTATCTGAAGAGCAAATAAAACATGGAGGGAAAGACAGCACAATCACTTTTTGTTCTACTCTCTGATTAAGAACATAGTGTAGTTGAAAAATGTTTTACTTTAACATGAAAGTTTGACGTAATTTTACTTTTTAAGACATACGAAGTACTTGGAGTTTTCCTGGATTTAATACACTTTTATAAAGAGTTCATACCCACCACATCTTGGAAGATTTGGAATGGCAGCCTGTCTCCCTGTGGCTGTTTCCTGTGGTTAGATGCTACCAGGTGCATTATCTGGGGGGCTGACATGGAGACATATGCAGGTTCATATTCTATAATTCAACTTTTCCTAAAGGTGTGATTAATGGGAACTCATTATTCTGAGACCTGATTAAACTTTGATATGCAAGCAGTGAGATTAAACAGAGCCCTTATCTCCAATAGTTAAGAAGAAATCTTTAATCAAGAGATTAAAGGGGTGTTTGTAAATACAACTGTGGTTCTACATGCAAAAAATATTTTTGCAGCATATTTTAAGAGCAGCAGCACTTACCGAGTCATGTACAGAGATGGTTTTTTTTTTTTTAACTGTGTTTGAACTCTTGTATTTGCCTTTTGTTTAGAAGGAACTCCAAACACTTAACAAGTTGCTCGAGGAGATGATTTTTATGCTGCTGAAACTGTATTTTTCTCAGTACATGAGCAAGCAGCAATTCTCTTGAGCACAAGCAGCACGTGCAGCTGGAGGAACTGGAGTACAATGGTCTGAAGTAGAAATGTCCAGGGCAGAGTGAGTGGGGAGCCCATTCCCTTGGCATGAAAACAACTTGGCTCTCATTTGTATCTCACCTGCAGGAAGCATCTCTCAGAGTGCTTGAAGTGGGCATCCCTTCAGCTGGGATCAATAGAGAGGAAGTGCCACCTCCTGTAATGCTGCCACCACAGCCCTGCAGCCTTTGCTACCAGGCAGATCTAAGCACTTATAAAAATAGCTTTTTTAAAAATGATCAATAGAAATTAAAGCCCAATATATAAAACAAACAAAAAAACCCCAACAACAACAACAAAAGGATAGGCTTTAAAAGATTCCATCTCCTTCTTTCTTGCGCTCTGCATTTTTTTGGATTTTCTTGTGGATTTTTTTAGAATCACAGTAGTTATTACCTTCTGTCTGGTATCAGGTCTGGGCATGTTTTATGTTCTCTCCTCATTTAACAGTGTGGCAATGAGTTGAAGAAGAGTATCTGCATTTCCATTCATGTTGTAGCACTGAGGTGTGGGTGCTTGCCAAGGGCTGCTAATTGGCAGGGAAAGTGGCAGGAATTTGATTACAGAGCAGGACAGAAACATTGCTGCAGTGTGCAATTTTTGCTAATTTTTAAAAAAATTTGGATCAGTGTGTTTGTATATTGGTTGAATATGCATTCTGCTTGGAAAGTTGGAGTAAATAAGTGATCTGAAATTTACAGTGTAAATAGAAATTAATCAGGTAAGGCTAAACTCTGCGATGTTTAAGCCTTTTTGTAAATAGGAAAGATTGAATCTGATAACCTTTATCTTTCTTATTTCTAGGTCCTGGGATTGCTTTTGTGGTTTACCCAGAAGCCTTAACCAGGCTGCCCCTCTCTCCCTTCTGGGCTATAATATTCTTTTTGATGCTTCTAACTCTTGGATTAGACACGATGGTAATCTGCTTTTGTGTCCCATTGTTTTCCCCTTGATTTTCCTATTTATTTGTTTGGAGGACCATGCAATTGATTGCTATTTCCCATGTGGGCAGTGAGTCATGAAGAAAGAGGAATGAAGCAAGGCCATCAATGCTGAAATCATTTTGGCAGAGCTTTGGTGCTGCCATCTGAGCATTTAACACCTAGGACTCAAAATACTCTACGATAATGTTTTACATCCAGTTGGACTACCTTTTGTGCACTGCCAAGAACCCTTTTTTTTTGTTTTTCAGTTTGCCACCATCGAGACTATCGTGACCTCTGTGTCAGATGAATTCCCCAAGTACTTACGTACGCACAAGGCACTGTTCACTCTCGGGTGCTGCGTGTCCTTCTTCATCATGGGATTCCCTATGATCACTCAGGTAATCACACTGGCTTTGAGCATCACTGCCTGTCCCCAGTCCCCCTCTGGTGGCTGCTTCCCTCCTGTACAAGCTGCAAAAGGTTTAGCTGAGTTCCGCCGCAAGTGACGCGCGGTGTGTCTGAAAACCTTATTTAAAAAAAAAAAAAAAAAAATTAATGGATGCTCTGACTGAGATATTCTTAAAAGACTTTGCTGTTCAAATCTTTCTGAGAATCAGGCCTTTAAAATTTTCTCTATCCAAATATCTCCAAAATAGTGATGTAGATTAAATATTCAACCCACACTGACAGAGGGCAGGGTTAGATGAGACATTAGCAAGAAATTCTTCCCTGTGAGGGTGGCAAGGCCCTGGCACAGGTTGCCCAGAGAAGCTGTGGCTGCTCCATCCCTGGAAGTGTCCAAGGCCCTGGACAGGGCTTGGAGCAACCTGGGACAGCAGGAGACGTCCCTGCCCATGGCAAGGGGGTTGGAATGAAATAATCTTTAAGGTTTCTTCCAACCCAACCCATTCTATGAATAAAGGAAAAAACCCAATTTTGAATGTTATATAAATATGCACAGTTGTTTTGAGTGCCTTAGACATATACTGATGGTCTCTCTGAACTGTGGAGTTAACACTGGAATTCTCATCTACTATTGATAAACTTCAGGGTCTTCTTCACTAATACCTTCAGCATTATATATAATTTCAAGATGAGGTGGAAAAAAATCTTAATCTTTTAACCATCCTTTCCCCGCTTTTTTTCTTTTTTTTCCTTCCCCCTTACCTTATCACTTGCTAGCCCAACTTTGCTGTTCTAAAGCCCAGGAAGGATTCAGTCCTTTATTCACTTGAATTATGCTGCTTAATTCCA
This sequence comes from Irena cyanogastra, assembly GCA_013397155.1. NCBI lineage: Eukaryota > Metazoa > Chordata > Aves > Passeriformes > Irenidae > Irena > Irena cyanogastra. Next base: position 468,317 of record VWZV01014406.1, on the reverse strand, counting down.
TCATGGAGACAGAATATTAAATCCTTTCCAAACAGATGAACGGGACTCATTATTCTGGTAGTTCTGCTCCCAATGGTGATTTTGCTTTTGACATAGTATTATGGTTTGAGACCCTGCAGGTGGAAGGTCTGATCACAGTTCTGTCCTTAATCTTAAAGGACTGAATTCAAAGACTTCCCAAGCTGTGCTAGCTAGCAGAATCAGGTGTACCCTCTGCTTTTTTCTTGTTGGATTTGATATTCACTCAATCAAGTCAATGTTTGGATGCTTCCTTGGGTCCTGTTCCTCTCCAGTCTGCCTGCCTCAGTGCCATGAATAATCTTTTGTCTTTCTTTCCTTAGGGTGGAATGTATATGTTGCAGCTTGTGGACACTTATGCAGCTTCTTACTCCCTTGTCATTATTGCCATCTTTGAGCTTGTTGGAGTTTCCTATATCTATGGTAAGAAAAAACATTGTTATTGGACACCCTATGTCAAAGCAACATTTTAGAAAATGACAAAGGGAAATTCTTAATGAAAGGAGTAATTTTTCTTTGTAATGAAAGCCCCAAAATACTCTTAGTTTGGACAGAAGCATGACAGGACTCCAGGATACTTTTAAATACATGTATTCAAAAGACTTTCATACAGTCTCAAGTAATTTTCCACCACCAGCTCAAAGATATGAGTATGAGAATAGACCAAGCATTTGCTGACACTTTTCCAGGAGTGCTTTTGTGCTTTAACAGTTTCAGGAACAGAGACCTCCTGAGCCAATAGAGGTAACTTTGCATTTGCAGTGGGTCACCCTAGCTGGATGCCAGGCACCCACCAGAGCTGCTCTATCACTGCCTTCTGCAGCTGGACAGGGGAGAGAAAATACAATAAATGTCCATGGGTTGACATAAGGACTGGGACAGATCATTCAACCAACACTGTCATGGGCAAAACAGACTCAGTTTGGGGATTCTAATTGCATTTATTGCTAAGAAAAATAGAGCAGGATAATGAGATAAAAATAAATTGTAAGAACACCTTACCCCCACCCCTCCCTCCTTCCCAGCTCTGTCTCCTCCCCACAGAAGTACAAGGAGACGGGGAATGGGAATTATGCTCAGTTCATCACAGGTTGTTCCTGCTGCTGCTCAGGAGAGGAGTCCTTCTCCTGCCCTAGGATGGGGTTATTCCCACAGGACAGTTCCCCACGAACCTCTCTGGGTCCCTTTCATGAGCAGCAGCTGTCCATGAATGTCTGTAACGTGGGTCACTCTTCCATGGGGTGCAGTGCTTCAAGGACAGCCTGCTTCAGTGTGGGTCCCTCACAGGGTCACATGTCCTACCAGGTCCCTGCTCCAGCACGGGCTTCCCACAGGCTCACAGCCCCCTCTGGGCATCCCCCTGCTCTGGTGTGGGCTCCTCAATGGGCTGCAGGTGGATCTGTGCATCCCTGTGCTCTCCATGTGCTGCAGGGACACAGCTGCCTCACCAGGGGTGCAGGGGAATCTCAGCTCCGGTGCCTGGAGCAGCTCCTGCCCCTCCTTCTGCCCTGACCTGGGTGGCTGCAGGGCTGTTCCCCTCACATATTCTCACTCTGCTCTTCTCTGCTGAAATAACACCTGTGCAATAACTTTTTTTTTGTCCTTTTAAAATCCATTATCAGTGATGCTGCTGCCATTCCTGAGTGGCTCAGATTTGGCCAGTGGTAGGTCTGCCCTGGAGCCTCCAGGGATTGTTTCTGCCAGACGCAGGGGAAGTTTTTACATCTTCTCATAGAAAGCACCCCACTGCTACCAAAACCTGTCCCTGCAAACCAAACACAGAATTTTATAGCTTTTGAAGGCTCTTTTTCCCATGTACACATCCAACCTTCCTTTCCTCCTATTTGTCCATAACGTAGACTCAAGAGTACACAGCTACTCAGAACGATTAATTATCCACAGTGCTAGCACCAGTTCTGTTGATCCACGTTGATGTACATTAAATTGTGAGGAAGATCCTCAGTTAGTATAAAACATGCAATTACCACAAAGCTGCTGTAGTTACAACAACTGATACCAGCTGCTGGTGTTCTCCCAAGCTTGCCCAGTGTTTTCAGGAGACTGATTCTTGGAAGTGTGAAGATCTTCCCACATACCTGATAATTAATTTATGCCTAGAGTGGAAGGCTGTTTCTGCTATTGCTATAGACAGGAATTAATTATATAGTTTAATCGGCTAGGCATAAAAATCCAAAAATCCATTCTGCTGATGCTTCTTGTGTAGGCACTGGCTTTGGGTTCTGGCCCTTTTCACTGAATCCTTGTATCTGCCTGTGTTGTGGAGTCCACTCTGTAACATGAGTGCTTTAAAACATTGTACAGATTTAAGTCATGGAGAATTTGGTGCTCTTGCTTGAGAAATAAACGTTACAGACAGGACAGGGAAACAGCCCCTCCTTGTTTTCTCCAATTTCATGGAAATACAGCATTTATTTTAATCTCCACTGGCACCCAATTCAGGGAGTTACACCTGAGAGATTGGCTGCTAAGCCAGACATGACCTCCTGAGGAAATGTTACAGAATATGATGGAAATATTCAAAATACAGAGAGAAAAGTTGATTTAGGCCAGTCATGTTTTGGTTGAACAAAATTCTTGCTTTTTTGTATCTCTGGACTGTAAGTAATTCAATTAGAGTTGGTTTGGAAGTGAATGAAGCGCAGCTTCTCTAAAATCCAGTTTCATTGGTGGTAATGAGTGGTGAGGTTTAAAACGATTTTAAGGGTTTGTTGGGGATTTTTTTGCCTTTTTTCTCCTCCTTACTTTGCTGACAGCATGCCTGAACCATGCTGTGCTAGATGTTCTCACTCTTCATGGCCACCAGCATGGACAGCATCACCTGGTCCGTGCCAAATATTGCCCCCCTTTAAAGCCATTGCTACTAGTGTGAAAGAGAAAAATTCTGCTTTTAAAATATTTTTAAAATATTTCGTTTTAAAAATATGAAAACTTACTTAAATCTGTAAAATTTCTTTGCTCTGCATGATTTTAAGTAAGGATGAAGGCAAATAGGGAGCAAGAACTGGCTCTGTTCCTCCTCTGAACACTGTGTGGCAGAAGCACTGCAAACCAGCCTTTGTGGAATGACATTTCACTAGGTTTGGAAGAAAAAACTGCTCTGGCCAATGTTTGCTTTGCCCATCGATTCCAGTATCCCTTAAAACATTAACATTCATGAAAAACATAAAATAATGCAGAAACAATAATAGCTCTGCAAAGGAAGGGCCAGAATAGAGGAGAAAGTTTTCTTAGTGAGATATTACTTTAGTGTAATCAGATGTGGAAAAGGTTTGAAAAATTACCAATTATTCTTTTTATGCTTTCTGTACAACTGATTGTTCATCAAGAGATGTTGGTAAAACCTTGGCTACAATCTATTTCAAAGACTGTTCCCTGGAATTAACCTTTTGCTAGACTAAGGAGCCTCCTTTCTTTTAAATAAAAAGGAAAGTCTCACATTGAAATCATTACCTGTTTGACTAACTCACCAGAGCTACTTTTACTGTGCTAAAGCTACATTTGTAAGGACTGTTCACAGAAATACATCTTGTATATTTGTGATTTGTGGGTTGTAAATACAAGCAAAGCTGCTGCTCGGGTTATATTCCTTCAAGCAGTGCTTAAAATTGGCATAATATATTTTCAAGGTCTGACAACTGCAGTTTTACACTCCACTGACACCTTTCTCTGTGTGCTTGTACTCTTCATGGCAAGCAGGTTGGCACAACAGTGGCAGGTGCTTTTATGATGAAATAAATTTATCTTTAGTTCTCGTTACATGTTCTGCTTGTTGAGCTTGTTGAGATTTTTAAATTAAAAAGAGACACACGTGGTTATTTTCTTGTAATCACTTATTTTTCAGTAGAGTCAGTGATCCATAATCCAATCAAATGCACCTTTTCATTTCACATGCTGGTTTAGATGTTTATTCTCCAATTATTTAGATTATGATGAACGATTAGTAAAGAACAGCTTAGAGATTAATTTAATCATCAGCATAATTCCTACTGTTGCATTTTCCAGCATGAAGCTAAAGACAAAAATCCCTGTGTTTGAGTGAAACACTGCTGGAAACTGAAATACATGGTGGTGACTTTCTTCATGCTCTGTCCAGAACTGTTTTTGTCAGGTTTTTTTTGGGGGAAGGTTCGTTGTCAGAGTGAGTGGAAACTGCTGCTGTGTATTTGTAGAAAACTCCAGTAATTTGAACATTTACCTGTAGCAGAATATTGAAGTGGTTGTCTGGCTAGGTTTGCAGTCCCCTTTTAAATGGATTTTATATGTCACCACTTATGAATACATCATTCTACTTCAGAGAGGGAAAAATCAGATATGCAATATCATGTGTTGCTTATTTCCCAAAGTTATTCAGCAGGCCTGACTGATCTGAGAGGGAGACCAGATTTTCTAAGATCTAGAAAAAAAAATTGGTGTTCTATTTACTAAAATATCCTTTGCATTTTTTCTGTGGAACTTCTACTGGAAAGAGATAAGTAACATGTAATCCTTCTATCTGTTTACACGCATTTGACTCCTGAATTGCTAATATTTAAGAGTGCCTTAAACTGTGAATATCTACTGACCATTCCAAGAAGGATCTTGTTTTTTATTATTTTAATTGCAGTTTCAAACAAATCTGTGCAGGTTTACATGAAGCTAGCATGAATTTTGGAGGCAGAGACCCCTGGTAATTATCCAGTTAGGTATCCCTTCTTTGCAGCAGCAAGTGTGGCTGAAGTAGACATTTTAGATGAGACTTAAACTTTGTGGCAGTACACATCAGCCTGTACCTTTTGCTGCTGCAATCAGACCAGCTTTGTCCCCAGCACAGCACAGGGATGGCTGCTGCGTGAGCACCTCCCTCACACTCACTGCAGGTGCTGCACAGGTAAGTAAAACACAGTGCCAAATCTTCCAATTGCAGCAAAAATCTCCTTTCAGGTCCATCACACTGTGACCTTGGAGGTTACATTTTTGTCCAGACATGCAAACTTCTATTACAAAGTAGAGAAGGACACAGTTAGTCAGACTGGTGCTGAAGTACAGTGATCCCATGGGTCATAAAAATTACATGTATTTTACACAGAAGAGGCTTTCTGAAGAAGAAAACTTGAGGTAGTCAGTAAAAGACAAAAAGAGGGAAACAAATTACAGTTACAGGAAAAAAGTGACCTCTTAGTCACCTTGGCTCAGTTTCCTGAGCTTACGTCCACTGCAGATTTTAATTTTTTCCTCTTCCCTAAATACAGTCCTTGCAGTACCATTTTCCTGTTTGATTCCTGTATTTTTGTTCTCTGCTCCATATTATGGTTCTTTAGCTTTCCTCTCCCATGCCGTGTGCCTGAGCTGGGTTACTGTGTGCTCAGCCCCTCGAGGGCTGCCAAACATCAGCCAGCCCTGCTGCTTTCTTCTGCATCAGAAGGCACTGCAGGATGAACCAATGCTATTTTTTACCTTCTTAATTCCTAGAACAATCAGGTGGATAGATTAATTTCTCCCTGATATCAACAGAAAGGCTTTCAAACTAGGTGGATCAAGCCTGGGGATTATCCCTCTTCTTACACTCAGCAGCTGCAGCAGCTGACTCTATACAATAAGAAATAAAGTAGTTTATTACTTTTGTTTCAAGCATTTCTTCCCTTACTCAGTGCCTTTTCTCCAGTATTTAAGCTTTCCCCACATCATGCAAGTTAGACAAATTGCTGCAGAATAATGCTTTGCAAAATTTAGATAAAATTGGCCCAAATTTTTAGCATTGGTGTGACAGATAAGCTCTGACCTCTTTCTTCTTATTACAATTAGGAAAGCTAGAATAAATTTTAGGGTGGTTTTTTGGTTTTTTTTTTTACTTTTGGATAAATTACTAATAATGAAATTACTAATAGCTAACTTACTAATAACCACTAGGGAACAGCAGCTCCTGACCAACACACCTTTTTTCCTGTCACATGGCATGGCCAAGGAGGAGCTGCAGAGTGGCTGAAATACCATTTTCCAATCTTGCATGTTTTATTAACTCGAGTAACCTTATGAAGAACTAACATATCAGCTGACCTTTTTGTTCAGACAACATTGAATATAGTTCAAAATATTTACAGGTGCTCTCTAGGAATTTTAAATATCATTTATGCATCAGGTGAAAAAGAACAGGACATCACCAGTTTCAGTGCTGAGGGATACAGCTGTATTCCAGCCATGTAGCAGGTATACTGATGTTAATAAGGCTGATCTTCACAGGGGAATAAAACAAATAGATAAATAATTGCAGCTACCTAGTACACATTATTAATGCTTTAACAGAAAACATACTAAACAGCTAATCTCAAGGTAAAAGCTCAATTGCTGTAATCCTTAAGAAGGAAATATTTTATTGGAATGGTTCCCACCCTATTAGTCCCATTTTTTACTGTGTAGTTAGATCCTCTGAGGAAGTTTCAAACAAAAAGTTGGAGATTGTTTTCATAGTTAGACACAAGGGAGGACACCAGAGCTCTGTATCAGGCTGCAGCTGGTTTCTTTCACACCTAACTGCTTTTCCATTTGCTGTTTACAGGATTGCAAAGATTTTGTGAAGATATAGAAATGATGATTGGATTCCAGCCGAGTAAATTCTGGAGAGTCTGTTGGGCATTTGTGACCCCAACTATTTTAACAGTAAGGAAAAAAAAAAATTAACATCTTCTCCGAAGAGTTTTGTTGTTGTTTGTTCATTATTCATTATTCATGATATTTCTGGACGTTTGTAGTTAGAACTTGGATGACAGTGCATGTGTTCTTGCCATGGGTATAGAAACAGTGTAAGTAATGGTGTTCCTCGTGGAGAGGGGTGTGAGTCTGCCAGGATAACAGTGGCCTTTTCCTGGCCATGCAAAATGCTGCCATGGCACAGCAGCACTATAGATTATTGTATATAAAAATATCTATATATCGCTGTGTGCGAGATATTTGTGTATGCACAGGGAAAAGAAAAGACAAGATACACCTGTGTGCCGTCAGATTGAGTCAGGGGAAAAAAAAAACATTGACACGGAAGCCGGTGTAAGAGGGATGCTTTGGAAAAGCTGAGGTGGAAGGGCGAGTGAAAAAGAGGAGATGGGGAGGAGCGGGACTGTCCGGTCCCCAAGTCCCCGGCCCGGGAGGTGGCGCTGCGGGACAGCTCCTGAAAGGAGCCCGGCGAGCTAAAACCGAAGCCAGTTTGGTTTATTTTTGTTGTTCTTCCTATTTTCCTTTCGTTTTTATTTCCTCCCCACCACCTTCCTTCAAATTCAGTTAGTATTTCCTTCACGTTTAGGTCTCCATTTAATAGAAAAAAATGTCACATTCTCAATTTCAACATTGCTATGGAAGTTTTTTCAAGGCCAAGGGACCAAATCTAGTAACTATATCTACATTTGCTGTCTAGGTTTCTAACATAGTGCTTCCTTTACATCTTAACCTACGTGCAGATACAATCTGCAACCACATATCTTGGTTTTTTTTTTTTGACACAAGAATGAAATAATTATTTCAGCCATTTCAAAAGCTTTCAGCTCGACAAATCAGCACAAAACACCAGAGCCTTCTTTCACCAGTATCTTCTGTTTGAGTGCACGTGCCTCCACTTGTAAGTTCTCAAGCCTGAACCCCCCCGGGTGCAGCAAGATTCTATATTCATGTGGAGTTCTAAATACTCATCATTTCACAGCAGTACTAAATAGTTCCTGCAAGTCACACAATCACAGAATGGTTGGGGTTGAAAGGGACCCTAAAGCTCACCTCACTCCCCTCCCCTGCCATGGGGACACCTTCCACTATCCCAGGTTGTTCAGGGCCCCATCCAGCCTGGCCTTGGACACTTCCAGGGATGGGGCAGCCACCTTCTCTTGGTGAGTATTCCTAGCTGTTCAGGTGCAAGATAAGAAAAGTTTCTGGAATTTCTGAAAAGACGGAGGTTTTGGAACAGTATGAGCTGAGCTGGTGCGTGGAGAAGCGAAGCAGAGACTCTCTAGTCCTTTGCAGTTTGCTCCTTCCAGAGAAGCTGTATTTCAGCTCCTGTGCTGGGAAGTTTCTGTGTGTGCTGTTCTTTAGTGCAATATAAGCGCTGGCAAATCTTTTTAGTCTTGGAGGGGGAAGAAAAAGGCGCTGGGTGGAGTTAACAACTTCTTTTCAGTATTGTTAATTCATGGAAGAGGACACTTCTTTTTTCTGAAAACTGGAAAAGGTTTAGTTTTCACAGACAGGAATGTGAAGGGACCAGTGAGTTTTGGTGAGCTCAACAAAATCCTGAGTTGTGAAGAAATGGAATTTTCTCTGGTGAGAATGATTTCTCCAATGGGTAAAATGAAGGTAGTGTACTCTTCTCGCAGAGATTTTCTTTACCAGTTGACTTTGCTGCACTACAGTATTGCTCTGTGTGAAACCCAGGTAGATCCAACTTAGCCACCTGTTGTTTGATTGTGACAATGTATGCCTGTAGTTTGCATATCACTTTTAAAAAGTTTGAAGACATAATCCAGTTTATGGTGTCAAGATGACATCAATGGTATTTATCTTCTCTTGGGGATCTTTTTGAAGATGGCATGTGCACATGGGATTTTTTTAGCTCTTTTTTTTTGCCCCAGTGTTTATTTTCAAGATGCTGCCTTAAACCCTGTTTTACACTTCTGAAGGGAATTGTAAGGCTTTTCTGCAAATTGCTCACATTCTTTACTAATCAGACTTGTGCTTGTAGCTCCTGTCAGTAATCACAATCAGGAAATAGGAAATTATGTTTTTTGTTAAGGAAAACAAATTTGAACTGACCGTGTTTACTCTCTAAACTTGCATGTTCTGTTGTTCCCTCCAAATGCAATATTTAGTGAACTTACAGTGAGAAATAAATTGACACTGATCAGTCATAATTCAATTTTTATGCAATGGAAACACACAAAGCAAAACCAAGCAATGAAATCTTTTCTATTATTGCCTCTGTAAAGCTAATATTTGATACATTTGGATAGCCTAATATTAGACTTTCATTAGACTCCACATGTCTGGAACTAAAGCTGATCATTTTTATATATGCCTTCACCTAGTTATACTTCTATAAATCTTCTGTGTGCAATTATTGCAAGCACAGGCATTTTCCAAAAGTTACTGAATTATGCACAAATGTAAGCAGATGTATTGCTGTTCATACAGTAAGTGAAATGGAGAACTTAGCATAATCACATTAGGTAAAACTGCCAATAGACCATGTAATAAAGCATGTTACTCTAGGGACAAGATTCTAATTTCAATTATTCTGGCACAAATACGGTGATTTTTGTGGGATTTTGCAAGATTTCCTTGAAACTCATTAGATTCAGGCTCTGACCCATCTATTAGAACCTGTGGCAGCACCCTGCCTTAGGTGTGTGTGCTTTTGTCTGTATTCCATGTGTGTGGACACCCACTGTTTGTTGCACAGCGGGCTTGTTTTGCTTACTCAAACATATTTGTTTTCTTTTCTTGTTCCCAGTTTATTCTCTGCTTCAGTTTTTACCAGTGGGAGCCCATGACTTACGGAGCTTACCACTACCCAGGCTGGTCCATGGTGCTCGGGTGGCTGATGCTGGCCTGCTCAGTCATCTGGATCCCAGTTATGTTTGTGATAAAAATGCATCTAGCCCCAGGCAAATTTATTGAGGTAATTCTGTCTTTTCGCTGTTTAAAAATATGGCCACAGGAGACTGTCTCTTTTATTTTACATTGATTTTTGTGATATTGAATGTCTAATACCGCTCAGATTACTTTCTGGTAAACCAGTTACTGTGTTGCAAAGAGATGCTCAGTTGATTTAAATTGTAGACCTTCTATTCCTAGTTTCTCAAAAAACATGGTTCTAAATTGTGGAGTGGTTTTTTTATGAGATCTAGATAAATTTCATGAGGTCTTATATGGCTTACTTGGAAGAAAGGTGTTCTAGATTCGTTGGCCTTTTTGCAAAAGCAGCACATAGCCACAGGAAGCCTCAGCTGCTGGTGTGTATCATGCCCAGGGAGCCTGGCTATCAGCACCAGGAGAGGTCAATCAGGAGCTGCCTGTGTGCAAAGTTGGGTGCTGGAGTCATCCAGGGTGTGCTCCATGAGGTTGTGCCACTTGCTGAAGGCCAGGAATAAGATGTAGAGCAGGAAGGCTTTCCATGCATCTCGAGCTACTTGTTACAGAACCCAGCTGGCAATCCTTGCTTTCACCTTCCATCTCCTTATTCTGCTTGAATTGGCATATACTTTCTGGCACCTGGGCTTAAAATAATTCCAGGTGGCAATTTATTTTTAATTTAAGGTTCTTTTGTTTATTTTGCTGATTGGATTCCTGACACTTCCCCCTATTGCTTCAGAAATGTGGTAATCACCTACTTCTCTCCACCCCTGAGTCCTGTTCCTGCCTGTCACTCCCCTCTCCCTGGCTGTTCCCATCCTGCTGGCTCCTCAGTCATGAGCAATGTCAGCATTTCATGCCTTCATTGCCTTGCCCCTGTTTTCTGGAGAAGCTCAATGCTCTTATTTTAGGTCTTCGAGGCTTTCTCAGTTCTGCCCTCTCATCACTGCCTGCTGCTTGTGCTGCTCCCACCTTGGGAGAAGGAACAGACACTTGCTCCCCTTTTTGTAGCTGCTTTTGCAGTTCAGCTTCCCTGCAAATCCCACTGGGGCTGTTTCTTGCTTCAAAAAATGAAAAGGAGAGAAAATGTACTGAAATAGTGTAATCTTTTTGGTCTCTCAATATGTCACACTACACATGCCTAAGGGAAAAGACCATGCTTCTCTGCTTCTCTGCTCAGAGCAAAGGAATTTTGTAGGAGAGGAGTTTTCACAGAGGTGGGACACCCTAGGGAGAGCATCCAAGCAGTAGACAATGAGGCCACTTGTCCAAAGGGTCATTCAGCTCTTGTGTACAGCAGACTGGAGTGCCTGGTCAGGAGACAATTGTCCCTACTGGAAATTACCTAATGTGGAATTAGATTTGCTTCTTCCTTGTCTCATAAGCTTCTCTTGCTGACACAAATGGTTCTGCTTCAAAACTTCTCATGTGTAGAACTGGCATATATATTGCCACAAAAATAGGGTGCTTCTCTTACTGTGTCTCCAGCTGTGCACCCAAAGAAACACCCAAGAGTTGGATCTGTTTTGAAAGGGCTTTTGCTGAAAATATTTCAGCTGTAGTCTGGTATTTCCTCAATATTGAGTCTGCTGCATAAAATTATTATGGTTGATTTGGGAGGTAAAAGTTACAAACTGGTAATTAAGCAGAGATTAAAATAACTGATAGAGAGGTCTGATTCACTTTATTAGGTAATAAACATATAATTGTTCCCTCTTAAGTCATCAAAAATATGTTTTGTTTCCTTTTTATCTGTGAATGCACCAATCAAATTACATATTCAATAAAGAACTCAGTGGAAAGATCAGAAAATTTTCATTGTTTGCCAGGTTGACGCTCTCCTCTTTCCTTTTTTCCTGCAGATAGAAACAAAACATTTTGTCATCTCAAAATTACAAAATTACAATCTTTCATAGTGATATACTACTTTTTGGCCATTTGTATACTTTGGGGAAATATGCTAACTAGAAATCCAATTATTCTAATGCACTGCTTAGACCATTGGGCTAAGTAATTGTGCACATGTCCTTCAGTGAGAGAGCCTCACAGTCTGTAGCAGCAGTTCTGAGCTCCCCTCACATGGTGTGGGGGAGAATGCATAATTAAAACCTGGGCACTTTATCCCCTATTAATCTTGAAAACTTAGCGCAAAACAAACGCTGAGCAGCAGAGCATTTCCGGGCTGTCATCAATAACCTTAAATGAGCCTATCCTCGCTTCTCCTGCACTGTGGTTCTGCCCCGTGACTCCAAACCAGACTCTCTTTTCTCTCCCCCGCAGCGGCTCAAGCTGGTGTGCTCTCCACAGCCGGACTGGGGCCCCTTCCTGGCCAAGCACCGCGGCGAGCGTTACAGGAACATGATTGATCCGCTGGGAACCTCCTCCCTGGGACTCAAACTGCCAGTGAAGGATATGGAATTGGGGACCCAATGCTAATAATTGTTACAAAAGGGTGGCAATAACATTGCCAGCCTCTTCTGTTTTTTTTTTTTCTTCTTTTTTTTTTTTCCACCCATCTTTTCTACCTTTCTTTTCTGCAGTGCCTGAAAGTGGTTGCTTAGGAAAGCAGGACTTATTGTTGCATGCCATAGGGGAGGCCTAACTAGACCACTTCCAGGTGTAGGTGATGCCCATGACATGTTCTGTACCTGGTGACCCAGCAAAAGCCCTGTGTGACAGGTGACATAACCAGGTGTTGTCAGGTGATGTAGGAATAAACAAAATCAGACCAAAAAAATCTTTAGAGGAAATGAGGTGTGCAGTTTGACCCACTTCCAACAAGCATCCTTTGTAACAGGTGACTGTGATGGGACTGGGATTTTGTTACCAGTGTATTCCAAGGAAGGTTCATCCCTCAGATATGATGGAAGTGAGCAAAGAACGGGATCTCCTGTAGTCCTGATGTAAATCCAGCAGAAGGCTCCTATAGCAATGAGATTGCTTTTTCTACACTGACAGCTGACCTTGTCCCATCATGTCTGCACACTTCCTTTATGATTTATACTAACTTGGGGGGATTGTTATGTTATTAAAACAAGTGGAGACCCTTTGAACAGCACACCAGAAAGCAATATATGGGGTGAGAACAGAACCACGATAATCCATTCGATCTTTTCAAGTAGAAAAATAAGAACAAAGCTTTTAAAAATGATCAATTGAGAGAGTAAACTGCATTTGAGTCTAGAAGTCATTTGGAAATGGCATCAGAATGAATTGTATGGGCATCACTGTTTAAAGTCCTGTCACATGTTTCTTTTGATAATTTGATATCTGTCATTTCAACTAGGAATGCCTCAGTTATACAAAGTGTCTGACAACTTGCTCCACGCCAAGTGCACCTATAGTTTTACCCATTTTGCTCCAACACTCTAAATATATTTTTCCTTGTTTCCCTGCTTTTGTTTACAGTATCTCCTCAAAAAGCCATCATATAATTTGTGCCTAACTTTGTATTCTTACAGTGGTAAGTGTAGTCTAGTCACCACCTGAAAACAGTTATTAGCTGTGCTGTTCAACTTTGTGACTCCTGGTTCATTTGCCTATAAGCACCTTTATATAACCTATAACCTTAGATGGTGTATTCTTCTCTTTCAACCAATGGGGAAATAGCAGGACCCCACTTGTCTATATATTATATATATAGCACATAAATTCTTCAAAGCCGATTTCTCTCTGAAACATGCATAGGGTATTTTTTTTTCATTAAAACATTTTCATGAAATAAAAATACCCAAATCCACAATAATTAACCACTGCAGTCATCCACACAGATGCAGTGTTAGATATAGAAAATGCAAGGGTTGGGGGGAAAGGACAATTTAGTAGAGGGCCATCATAACATTGAATACCAGTAGGGCATCCTAAATCATTACATTTTAGAAATCAGATATATGCAGTCATAGGAATATTAGACTTAAATAGTTTTGTTACCTATTGGATGGAGTAAAAAATAGAGCTTTTAAAGAGTACATTTATTTACCTAAATAGAAAATGAGCCCAACTTATTGTAAATGCACTAGAATGAGGGAGAAAAATATATCTTCAATAATTGGCAAAACTTAACCTTTATTATCTTGTTATATCCTATACATACATATATGATATTTTTTAACAGTGATCAGTGTTCATGTAGTGTGTGCTAGTGATGTTTTATGTCCCTATAAATATCTTACCAATCAGTGTAGAAATGATGAGCTTAGTAGTTTAGCCAGTTTTTTCCTCCCCACTGACACTGCTGTAGTAGCCTGTAAATGTTCTTTCCTTTCAGGGGACTGTTTCTATCCCATTTTTTTGTCTGTCTGTCTCCATATTACAGGGTCTCAGGTAACTCCTCAGTTCATGTGTGTCCGTAGATCAGTCGGTGTGCTGTTTTCATCCTGTTGAACAAAACAAAAAACTAAACCTTAGAGTAACACTTCCACAAATTGTTAACTCCTTTTCTCTGTGTGTGTGTATATATATATATATGAAATATATTAATCATTTTGCTGAACTTCCTCTTTCACGGGGCAATTAGTGTTGCCAATTCTAGGCACTGCTGGAGACCTTTAATCCTCACACAGAACAAGTGAAGCACTATCAGGGGTTGCCACGCAGGGCAGGGAGGGCAGGTTCCACAATATTTCACACTGGCCCCTGACTCTCCGTTCCACGGGCTCTTGTTGGTCCCTGTCTCACACAGGGACCCTCCTGTGAGCTTCTCTGCCTTAAAGCTGTTCCCCTTGCTTCAGCTTTGCCTGCTATTTCAATAAAAGGCTTGCTATTCTCACTGCTGGCTTTTGTTTTCCCGACAGAGGCAGGTTTGCGATGCCATGATCTGTTTGGCCTTGTGAAGATCCATAAGGATGAGCTGGAAATTTGGTTCCCACGTCTAGGTGGGGTGAGGGACCTTCCCTGGGTGCAGAGAGGAACCTAAGTCAGCACCTCTCTTGGGAATTACTTATTTCTGTTGGGATAAATCACTCTTAACCAATATTCCCTCACATCTTGGTTTGATTTTTGGAGTCCAAGTCAGTTTGTCCTTGCTACTACTGTCCTTTAATAACATCAACAAATATCCCTAGGTTTGGTCCTCTTTGAAAAAGAGAAAACACAGTGAATAGATTGAGAGAACTGAGTCCTTTCACTTACTGGCTTGTCTCAAGGCATGCCTTGGAACTGGGATTGCACATTGCCATAAAGTTCCCTTGGTGTAAGGATATCAGTTACTGCCTGCCCGAATTATGAAAGAGATCTCATTTCAAGGATTCTGCTGGGGTATGATATCTTTTGGCTTGGATTACCAAACCAGACTGCATATGAAATTGCAACTGAATTGCTTTCCATGATTTATGTAATTAATCTGCTTGCTTTTAATTTAGATGTTGTTCCTGTGCCTGCTAAGTCATTAGCACAGGATTAGGCTTGAATTTGAAACTCTGTAAACACATGATTGTGGTTTTTTTCGCTAGCTGATCTTTGTCTTCAGCTTTGACCCTATTGCTAGGCTTGCAAAAACCTTTGGAAAAGGGGAGAAATGCATACAAAAATCACAGAAGATGTGAAGTTTTCACTGTATGTGAAAGGCAGGGTTTTATTTTGGTCACGTGAGACTTTTTCTAAAGTATTTTACTGTCCAAATCAGAAAGCTGAGATTAAATTAACCAGCAGTGTCTTATTTAAATGAGAAGTTACCTTGAAGTTCGGGAATGCACTTCATTTACCATGTTCTAAGGAAAGTTTGCATGTACTTTGATAATTTTCTAAAAAATAAATTTAGTAACTAATAGCATAAAAGTAAAGATCTTTAAAATTAAAAAAAAGGAGGGGAAAAAGCCATATTAGTAAAAATGTGATGTATGTACTTTCAGATCTATCTATCTTGTGAGTAAAAAATGTTTAAATTTGGTGAAATTATGATGCATATTTTTTCTTTGAAATTAAATTGAATTTCTGGATGAGCTGAGATGCATTATTGTATGCATTAAAGATTATACCTAATGCAAATGCTTACCATCTTCAAATTCTTTGGGGTCTTCCTAGTGTTTTTAATATGCAATGTTCAAAACCTGTGTTTCAGCTAGACAAGGCAGCACTTTGTTTCCAAAAGAAGGGTTTAACAAAATGACCTTTAATTGAGAAAGACTTGGATTGTCTTTATACCATGTTTCAATTGAGTCCAAGTAGTCTTTTGATTCATTTCTGCTCCAGTGACCACATTAGCCATGCCTCCACACTGAAGATCATTGCTTCTGATACACTGTGTGACTATCTCTTACCATCAAATTCCAACACTTGATTGATTTTGAAAACCTTCAGTCTTTTTATTGTGTACAGTTGTATGAATGATACAATTTCTTTTTGCCTGTGTTAAAGCAATGTTTATGTATGGCAGTCATTGGTCTCCTGTTGGTTTCTTATTCTGCAGCTCCACTTCTTGCAATCGAGGACAGACTTGTAGGGACTGTGGGCTGCAGGCAGCAGAGCTTTTTGAATAGAGGCATCTCAGAAAGCTTCTCTGTTCTGCTGCTGTAAGAGACACTTGCTTCTTGGTTTGCAGTTAGATGGTGTGAACATAAAGTACCTGGAAAATGGTCAGAGCTTGATATTCCTGAGGGGCTCGGGTCAATGACTTGAGGCAGGACGGGAGAGGTATTGGGATTTCTGCCTTTGTCACCCTCAGGCAGCCTACCACCAAAGAGACAAGGTTTTCCTGAGGGGTTTATCATAATGTGAGAACTAGGTTGGATCTTAATGCTTGCAATATTTGATTTGCTCGTAACATTTAAATACATCTTCAGGTAACCATTTGCCTTACAGCTATCTTCCATTGTTAGGAAAATTGACTAAAACATGTTGTTATCTGTCCTTTATATTATGTAGTATTACCTTGTAAGGTAGATGCTTGGCTGGTAGAAATTGTCACAGCTTTGTCTGGAGCTGTGACAATTTACACCAGCTGAGAATTTGCTCCCTGTGTCCTATGGCACTTTATTACGGACCCATCGCTGATGGGTTAAATATTAATTACTTGCGTAATGTCATATATAAATATATATATATTTACAGACATTCTACGGGGTACTGCTGCCTATGGATAAAGACTTGTACCCTAACCAGATTATTACAATTTTTTCATTAGCTGTATGTGCAAAAGATATATTGTTACAAAGAATGCATCATATGTATCTCATGTAGTACATATTATGTTGCTGTATGTTGTTAATTTTAGAAATCATTATTCTTGAGGCCCTACCTCAAATTTTGTATTTATGTGTACAAATGCAATTTATTGTATTATATACTTGCCTAATATATTTGAATGTGATAAATTAAAAATATTATTCAATACTGTATGGGCTCTAAAGACTCTAAATAAATGTCGTGTTAAAAACAGAAATTACATCAACTTTCCTGGTGAATGAAATGTCTCTTTTTCCACCACCTCCTTCCCCACCCAACACACACCACAAACATCATTCTTAGCACACAGCCTTAAGGTGTCTTCAGAATTGATCCGTTTGATTGTTAGAAACATCGAGCAGCAGCTGGAAACAGCCCTCCTGGGAAATGGGGACGTTGCACAGCTGCAGAAACAAGTATCATTTACATGCCTGGTTTCTTAACTATTGAGTGTTCTCAATTGTGGAACAATTGATTGCTTAACAGAGGACCAACTGGATTTGTTTAAATCCTTCTTATCCTATCAATTCAATTATCCCAAAGGTTGTTACACTGTTAAAAACAAGAGAGGTTCATATCTGCTGGAGATGCAAAGGGGAGGCTGAAAGGAGGAGCAAGCGAAGAAGGAAAGTGTAAGGAACAGTTTCTGGTGTTCTTGTATCTTGTGTTTGAATTCCTGTCATGTGGTGAGAGCCATGTGCCACAATACAGATTTGGAAAGCAGGTTCTTCCCTTCCCAGCCTGCTATGGAAATGGTACAGGTCCAAACTTTTTCACTGTTGGCAGACACGAGCTTTTGAGAAACTTTCCCCAAATACAGTAGCTGGAGCACGATGTCACGACGTGTCATTGAA
The DNA here is from genome assembly GCA_013397155.1 of Irena cyanogastra. NCBI lineage: Eukaryota > Metazoa > Chordata > Aves > Passeriformes > Irenidae > Irena > Irena cyanogastra. The sequence goes on along the minus strand of VWZV01014406.1, from coordinate 450,684 downwards.
AGTGGAATCACAAGAGGTACTTGTGCCAAGAGCATGATTCCTTTCAAGCAAGGTCTGAACCTGAAGACTGCTCTATAGCTGAGTTTCACTTTGTTCTGTCTTTAAGCTCTCTGAAATGTGCGTGCGTGGGTAAAGGAGGTGGTAGGACCTGGTGGTGGGAAACTACAGTCATTCTTTGCACATTACCTCTGCAGGCAGATTTCATTCTGGGGAAGTCTGGAGTCACCAGCAAGCATCGTGAGAGTCCTGAGAGAAAGCAGTGACATTAATGCCCTTTTCAGGAGGAAAACTGAGGCATATGGAATGTGTCAAACTCCCAAAGTCAACCAGCATAAGTCAGTGATACCACACATTGATTTTGGGAGTAAGAGACAGTCATTTGCTGTCACCATCTACTGCAACTGCATAAAATCTTTAAACTCGTGGGAACAGATAAAAATCCTTTAAAAATAAAGTCCTTTTAACTTGGTTGTATGGACTGACCATGGCCACAATTTAAACCAATGCATGCTACTTAACAGCTGGAAGATAGGCACATGTTCTACTACACTGCTCACAGATGTGCTTAGTCTGAAAGAATTTTATTCTTTTGGTGCTGAAATTCCTATGGTCAGTGTGGAGGTTGGAGGGCACGTCTTGCACCAAATGGACTAATCAGCTGTAAAGTTTAGTTTAGATTCTCAGTCTTCAAACATTAGCTAACTATGTGTTTGGGAATCAAAAATAGAAAAAAAAAAGGGTAGTAAGTATTGCTCCGTGACTGTGTACAGAAGTAGACAAACGATTTTTCTTCACAAGGCTTCACTCTGACTGATTTTGTTAGTTACTTATGTAATTGTAAACCCTAAAGTGGTACTTTTAGCCTGCTCAACTGATTATATAGTCCTTTACAAGTATTTGTCAGTGGGTAACCCAAGCACGGCATACAGTAATCCCCCCTTCCTTTCCACCTATTCTTCTTCACAGTATCCAGGCATAAGTGCTGCTGCTAATTCTTGCCCTCTACTGGCGGCGAAGCAAACTTTGCTCGTATGGATGGCGAGCGTCCCCGTGGAGCCAGGCTTTCCACGGGGCAAGCCTAATTTGTGAATCGGGGAGGTTTTCCACCCCATGAGCTACAAGTGGTGGGCTTTGTTTTTATTTTATTTTCCTTTTTTCCTTTTTTTTTTTTTTTCCTTTTCCCCCAGGTGGAACCACTGCTGTTTCCCAGAGTTTGCAGTGCAGCTGGCAACTGAGTCCACACATACCCACATAGTGCTTTTAATTGCATTTTGGCTGTGGCATGCAGACAGCCCTACAACTGTTCAGAGAGACACTGGGCCTACTCGAAAATCCTTCCTCAGACTACAAAATGTCACAAGCTTTGTGGCTGGCAGGACTAACAGTTTAACACCACACAGTTAGCAACTTCACAATAATTTAGGTCAAAACCAAGATGCATTCCATGACCAGTGGAGAATGCAAGAATGATATTCACAGGAATATTATCTGAGCTGAAATCCAGCTCAGGTTCCAGGACAAATGCTTCACTCTTGCAAAAGTACCTTCAGATTTTTTTTTAATTGTTATGAATACTCAGGAACACAGTTTTAATTCTTACTTGGAAGTCAGGCTTTTCAGTTATTTATACTCCCCACAAGAACATATCAGAAGGTCAGATTTTCTGGCGATAAAGGGAGATGATTTGTTGCCATTAGGGGAGGTGTAGGAATAGTGTTGGCTGCAAGAAGAGGATTTTTTGTTTTCCATCCATTTGCCCTATCCTTTCTCCATATGAACAGCTGAACATATGTGCTCTCCAAATGCTCTCCAAATGTGTGATCATTTAGGCATTGAGCTGGACTATAGGAAAAGCTACAACTGTGGGACCAGCTTTTTTCAGAGCACTTTTTACCAAGCTGCTTGTGTTACTTTTTTGCAGTAGCTATGGGGTTTTGGATGCTTCTGGTGAACAGAAGAACAAATCAGTAATGGTTAGGATATTCTTTTCCATGAGATTGCTCCAGATGTGTCTGAAACTGTTCTTTACAGCTTGTAACATGGTGCAAATTTTTGCATGTACCCTCAGTAATTTTTTTATAATCAGCAGTTATTCCAGTCTTAGGTTAAACAGATCAGTTTGAGAATCTATCTATGACCAGTTTAAATTGTATATCCACTTAAGACTCTGCATCAAGTGGAAAATGGAAAACTTGAATTAGATTCAATTTGGTGTCTAGATGGACACTGGTTTTACTACCAGATAAGCACAAACAGTCCTAAGCTAACAGGAATTGGATATACAGCCCTGTTCCCCAAAAATAAATCTCTAAAATCAAATAGTAACTGCTATGCAGAACCCTGATGTTATCAGGATGGAATAGAGGGGTGTGTCCTCACATGCTGAGGTACCATTGCCTCTTTCTCTTGTTGCTATGGTTATATAGAATATCTGTGCATACCCACAGACTGCTGTACACCATGTGTGCACCCCTCCTCTCGCCTCGTGGCTGAGAGCTGGGCACCCTAGCCAAAGGGAAGAAACTGCAAAGTTACATTCAAAGAAAAAAAGTTGTTTTGATACACTGCAGATAAATCACTGATGTGCTTTCTGAGTGGCCGCCCCAGAGGTTTCCTGGAGTGCATTACCTTGCTAGCAGCCAGGAACAGCTGTTTCCAGACATCTCACTAATTAAGTAATAAGGCAACCAAGTTAGACTGTTTGCTCTTGCCAATGTAAATGTGTATGAATGCAATCGCACCCCTAAGATGGGAATGATTTTTATGGTGTCACCCTAACTTTGTCCAAATGTACAGCTTATTGTTTAACATTGAAGATGGCTGGAATTTGCACTGTGCAGCACAAAATCATGATGAGGGGAAGCAGCAGAGAAGATGATCCTGGGGCTTGCAACTGTAGCTCAACTGGAAATCTCACCGTGCTCCTGTTCGGTAGGGTGGGAACACCATCTGGGGTCAGCAAACAGTCCTTCAAAATGAAATCAGGTGTTCTCCAGGGAAGAGTATTGCGCATAACCGAGGCATGTGGTAGTGTGTTCCTTGCCAAGCACCGAGCCAAATTAAAAGGCTGGAGTGAAGAAATACTTGAAGACAGGTTTTAGAACAGCTATCAGAGCAGATTCTCATATGGCTCATGAGTATCTTTAAATACTTTACCTCCCTTTTACACGCTAGCAGCATGAAAGCGCTGTTAAGGGAGTTGAGCAAGGACATGCAAGAAGCCGAGGATCGGCGCGGATTTCTGTATCATACCTCAGAACTTCTTTTTGTTTATTCATACGTGGCATAAATTATTACTAAGAGTAAATAGTTAATGAGGGTTGATTCTCAGGCCGAGAAGAAGGGGAAGGTGCCCCGGGTTCGCCGCGCACCTCGCACCCCCCGGGAGGTGCCGCAGCGGGCGGCGGGCCCCTCTCGCTCGGGGGGTTCCCGTAGCGGGGAGCGGGGCCGGTGCGCAGTGCGGGGCTCCCCGCCCGGGGCCGCTCCGCTCGGAGCGCGGCCGTGGCCGGGCGGCGGCGCTGGCGAGGCCCG